>CM024707.1:20969020-21569020 GCA_014182895.1 Angophora floribunda | reverse complement strand
TGTTTACCCAAGAGAGCTATGTTGACAGTAATTAAGTCCTTGAAACCCATACCTCCCTTGTCGTTTCTAGTCTTCATGACTTTCCATCTTTTCCAATGCAGGCCAGTTTTTGTTGGATTGTTTTTTCCACCAGAAATTAGCTATTCTTCGTTCAATTACTTTACACATCGACACCGGGATTTTAAAAACCGACATGGCATAATGGCTTAACACAGCTTTCAATAAAATCTCCTTACTCGCTTTTGATATTATTTGTTCCTTCCATCTTTCTAGCTTCATTTTTACGCTTCCCAATATCCATGCGAACATTTGTTTTTTCGATGCTCCCCATAAGATAGGATGCCAAAGTACTTCCCAATGTGACCTAGCTCTGGTATCCTCAGTATCCTTGCCATGTTATTCTTTAACACTTGGGGGCACCCCTTATTGAAGTAAATACCTGATTTATTCATGTTTATGGCTTGTCCAAAAGCATAGCAATACTGATTAAGAACATCAGCAACATTTTGACACTCCCGAATGGTCCCATCTAGAAAAAAAGATGGAATTGTCTACAAATAACAAGTGACATAAGGTTGGGCAAAACATGTTCAGCTTAATTCCTCTAATACTTCCATTTAAAACAGCATTTTCTATCAAAGAAGATAAGCAGTTTGATACAAGGATGAAGAGATATCGTGATGGAGGGTCCCCTTGCCCGATTCCTCTAGTAGGGTTAAAATAAGGGAGGGATTCTCCATTGAACTTCACTCTAAAAGACACTGAAGTAATGCATTGCATAATCCAATTAACCCATCTTTAACAAAAACCCATTTTCAGCATACATGCTTCCAAAAAATCTTGTTTCACTCTATTATAGGCTTTTTGCATATCCAATTTTAGTATAGCTTGAAATTTTTTCTTCCGTTCTCTTTCTCTCTATTGGTGTGCCACCTCTTGTACAATGAAGATATTGTCTTGAATTTGTCTCCTACTTGCAAAAACACTTTGTTCCCCTAAAATTAGCCCTAGTAGCCAAATTTTAAGCCTCTTTGCTATTATCTTTGAAATTATTTATATGCAAAATTGCAAAGGCCGATAGGGCGAAATTGTTCAAGTCTTTACGGATTGGGTATTTTTGGCACCAGGGTTATATAAGCTCTGTTCAATGGTGGTTACAGGACTCCCGACATGAAAACACCCATTTACTGCTTCGAAAATGTCTTTCTTGATTACATCCCAGTGATGTTGGTAGAAGATTCCATTCAATCCACCTGGGTGAGGGGCTTTATTAGCACCTAGTTGGAATACCGCAATATGTAATTCTTCCATTATGAGTTCCGCCACCAAGGAATCATTCATTATTTTACTCACTTTTCTCGCGCACATATTCATAATAGTATGGCAATTTTTGGGTCCAACTGAGGTATATAAATCATGGAAAAAAGGATATTGTCAAATTCTTTAGCTGCTATCTATCCATTATCGAGCTATCATCTATATATTTTTACCTTAACATTCTGTTTGGTTGCCTCCTCTAAATTGTAGTGGCATGAAAGTATTTCATATTTTTATCCCTCCATTTCAACCATTTAATTCACAATCTTAATCCCCAAAACATCTCCTCTCCTCCAGAGCTTCTCTATCTCCTCCTTTATACTCTGAATCCTCCTATTGTCCAGCGGTATATGCATTTCATTTGTCAAATTCTGTAACTCCAATTTTAAAGCTTCAACACAGCGAGAATTATTTGGAAACTTACTCTTGCTCCAATAGCTCAAGGCCTTAGCTGCTGCTTGCAGTTTTTCTTTTAGACTTTTATCAGCCAACGAAGATAATTGCCATACCCTTTTCTCCACTTCTTTACATTCAGCATCCTTTGTCCAAGAAGCTTCAAACCGAAATTCCTTTTCTCTTTTCTGAGTTTTTTGTACAGAATAATAACAGAGGACTATGGTCAGACCCAGTAGCTGGTAGATCATAAGCATCAGCTTCAGGAAATAGGATTCTGCAATCCAAATTACACAAAACTCTATCCAGTTTCCCTTGATATAATTTACCCCCTCCCTATTATTAGCCCAAGTAAAAGAGCATCCCTTACAATCAATGTTCATGAGTGAGCAGTCATTCAAGCAATCTCTAAATGCATTCATGCGATAATGTTCAGCCATTCTATTTCCCACTTTATCCCATTGATAAAGAACTTCATTAAAATCGCCCAAATATACCCAAGGAAGGTCATCTACAATGCTTATCTGTCTCATTTTCTCCCGCAGTTTCAGCCTCTCTCGGAATATATTTGGGGCATGGATAAGAGAGATTCGCATTATGTTTCTGTTTTCCATGTCTTCACAAATCATACTTAGCATTTCCTGAGAAGCTAACTCCACCGTGACGCCAACCAAGTCATCCCAGAAAATAGCTAACCCGCGAACAACCCCCCTCCCCCGGGGAATCCCTAAAGGGTTCAACACATAACAGTATTGGAAGTTTAAACTCCTCTTGACTCGACATACTACATTGTGCTCAAATTCGTGAAATTGCAGGCTTTGCAACACTATGGAAAAACGGGTGATTGGACTCAGAGCGTTAAAAATTGAAGGTCAAACTCAATTGGCAATACAGATATAAGATGTCTCACATTAACGAGAATAAATTATTTTTGAGTTTGAAAAACTGTTTTGCACCTTGTAGCTCGTTGGTCAAATCTTTGTCGACTCTAGGTCAATTGCTTAATTTTGGGAAAAAGTGAGTTAAGATTTGAGGGGTCAACGTTCTTATGTAGTATACTTTTCATAATTGATTGGATTTCGACGAGCGTAATGCCAACAATGACTCCAGGAAAATTAATGTATTTTCAAAAATATAGAGGCAAAGCGTTAAAACATAAATTTTGATAATCCAGCTAGTATGAAGTGCAAATACCAAATGCAAAAGTGGTTTTTTGTTCCTTCTCTTCTTCTTTTATTTGTTTATTTATTGGAGGAAAAGGGCTCGTTGGATAGCATGTTCGCATGACAAGAACACAATATGAAACCAAACGCAAATCACAAAAAGAAAATTCAAATCTGACACTACATAATACGCGTAACCCATATGTAGACTTGAGTAACACTATTTCATCGTAATTCAATTATTCGGTCTATAAAATCTAAAATTATGATGGCTCATGTTGATACGAATTAACACGAACTACAAACCGAAATAGCATCGATACTAACACGTGACATGCAATACGACACAATATGACACGATACAACACATCGACATGTTACTCCTCAAAAAATAAAGAATTCCGATATGATGTGTATTAAATATATATTTTTATATATACATGATAAATTATCATTTTTATAATTATTTCAATCAAATTAATTTGATTCAAATTCACAAATAAATAAATAAGAGCCTAAAATGAATTTATACTAAAAATAGTAATCCACCATTTGTTAATATTATTCATTATTTCAATTAGACAAATTCAACTCCATTCAAATAATCTATAAAACTTGAAGAAAAAAAAAGAAATCCACATTTTGGACTCATGAGAAAAAAAAAAAAAAATGAGGAGTGAATTATGTGTCACAGGAAGTGAGAGTCAGGAAGAGAAGAGAAGAGAAGATTGGGTTTTTCTTCTTTCCCCATTTATTTTTTATATATATTTATATTTTGATCCATTATTTGTTGAAAATTTTTAAAATTGACCTCGTACATGTTAGAATCATGTGTTGGAATTCCGAACTCGCGTGTCAAAGTGTCGAAAGAGTTGATTAGGTGTTGGAATTTTTTGATACCTATTAATAGTGTGTCAATATGTATTGGATATATGTCGAAGTGTCCAACATGAAATGAAGGCTCCGAGATATATTTGTGCTTCCTAGTTATAAACACGCATGAATACGAGAAGTCACTACGTATTGTAAACAGAATTCGTGTTTCGTCTAGTACCAAACATTCGCAGGGATATGAGAGGTCACGTGTTTCTCCATTCTTGTCTTAATACCAGAGGGCTTTATCCGAATTCTAGGGCCGTGACAACTCCAACTCAGCTTCACAGGGATAAGGGTCAATAATGTTACGTGAATTGAATTGGCCGATGCACCTCCGGAGCCGAAAGACAAAGTCCTAAAATGGCCTGCAAAGTCCAAATAGCATCATGATTCACGCAAGGTTGGACCACAATTCAGTCTGGAATCTGCATCAACGATTTTTTAAGATTTCATTGAAATATCTTTAATGCAGAAAGCATCCTCAGACCTGTTGGACGCAACATCAGTTGCAATCTCAAATATCTGTCGGTTGTTATTGATGATAGAAATTGCAATTAGCCTGCAATCAAATAGTCCGTGTCGATTTTGATATGGGTAATTGAGGTTGATAATTAATTCCCTAGAAAACGATAGATAGGAACAATATTATTTCTAGACGATGCAAATTGTCATTCACGACAACACATGATGTCCATGCAAGTTCCAATCTTTGCTAATGAGAGGTGAATATTCCATCAATCTAGGACAATTGAGAAGTTATGCAAAACGCTGCTAAGGAGGCATGTTTTTTTTTGGTAAGGTGCTAAGGAGGCATGTTCAGTGTTAATGAATCTTTGAAAAGGCAGTGATATCTATTTTACAATGGGACAAACCCCAAAAAGAGAAAAGACAATCTATATAATTGGCACAATCATCAAGACTTTACAATCACAAATGAAGAACCAGAAAGGGTGGCCATCATGGGTTATTGCCCCCACAAAATTTGAAATGGATGAGCATCATTTCATGGATAAGAGAACTTAGTTTGATTTTCTAAATCACAAATAGGTGAACCTAATGAGCTCAACGTATGATGGTCCCCCACCACACAAGTTACGGCCGAAAGGCACCAAGCAACAAGCAGATGGAAGACGCCCCACCCACCAACCAATAAAGAGCAGCCACGTCAGCCATGGGAATCTAACATGCCCAGTAAGGTTTTGCCACGTCATCAGATAAGAAACCTTTGCCAGAACATTTAGAAGAGTCACTTATTAATGAGACGTTGGTGACATTCTTGGGAGTAAGTAAGTCCATCCCTTATAAAAAAATAAAAATAAAAATTCGTTGGCAAAAAAGGATGAGAAAGGACAACGTGCGCTAACGACCCCATTAAACACGACGATAAAGTCCCGTATCCGTTGCCGAATACTTGGTCCAAGACGATAATCACTTTGCACCGATGGGGACACCCTTTGAGTTTCTGATGCCTTGCATTTGTGACTTGAATGCTACATTAAGATGTTTCACATCACGAATTTATGAGTTCTCCAACTTTCAGTTTTGTAGTAAGCCCCTATGGAGTTATATCACAAGAAAAGAAAATCAGTAGGATTTCTCGAAAAGTTTTGGTATAGAGGGAATGTTTCAGTAACTCTGACAAAACTCGTGCTCCGACCATCTCAAGCAACGTGCATGCCCCACTTGTACCTAGTAAATAAATTTTTTTTTTTCCATTTTACACTGATAAGGTGGTTGCATGCACTTGTGAAGATTAATCGAGATTAAGATTTAAATAATATATATTATTTGAAATGCAAAAAGAAACCACACCAACTTTTTCCCATTTAGGACATGGTCCTTAAAAAAAAATGAGTAAGTAAAAAGAGATAAAAGGGAGCATTGCCTTTAGGCGTTAACACAAGAATCTCACACCCACTATAAAATATTAGGCTTGAGTTATAATTACATCGCATCATTTCTCACCCAAAAGTTCAAGACTAACGAGTTCATTCCAAGCCCTAACGAGATGCTATCTATGAAGAGGCTACTCTACACAAAGTTTGTGACACTTAGGCAGTGTGGTGTGCCCAATTTCAAGGTTCAATCACAATGTCAATTGAACCCTTTAATATATTGAACCCGTAACTCTATAAAAGACGGTTGACCCATTTACTATTAAGCCGATCAATTCAATGGTATGGAGTAGAAACTTTTAGTTAGGGCCGAAGTTTTTGTAGTAGTCAATTAGACAAAACATACAGGATTCAAGTTGATAAAATCTATAAAACCTAGCACACCAAAAAGAACCGACATGAGGACGCAAAACACGATTACCAGGCTGTGCTCCACAATGCCATTCAATTAAGGTTGAAAGAATTATTCTCCTGGGTGGCTTGGAATCCCAGGTGCCGCAGCAGGTTTTGACAATTCTTTTTATAAAATTAGCAGCAGCCAGCACTCAATCTTCATTAAAAATAAATAAATCGGCAAAAAGAATGCTTAGATATTGACACATAAATCCACAAATATTAATCTTTATAATTTTGTTTAAAATTTAAATGTTCTAAATCTTGACAGTTTTTACTCTTACTTTACAAAGCATCATCCTGTCGTCTTTAATTCTCAACAAAAGCTGCATTAGTTTTTCTGTCCCAGCGACAAAGTCAGGGCATGGGACTTAATCTAGTAATTGAGGAAGACGAAATAATAGATAAATCACACCAAAAACTTTAAATTAAGCCCACGGTAACATATTTACCATAAATTTTATTCTTGTAATACCAAAAAGGCCTAAACTTGTACTTATATGAGTGTGACACATTTACCCTGACCCTTCTTCTTGTGAAACAAAAAAACCTAAATTCATATCCATACAACACATTTATAGAAAAATGTTTGGGGTTTTTTGTGTCACAAAAGAAGATTTTGGAATAAATGTATCACACGAGTAAAAATTTTATTTTAGCATCATAGAAAAGTGTTTAGAATAAATGTGTTGTAGTGGTATATATTTGGGGATTTTCAATATCATAAAAATATTTTATTTTATAAATGTGTTACGGTAACAAAGTTTGAGATTTTTTTTATGGCTTTTTCTGTAAATTAATTGAACGGCCACAGAGAGAGAGAGAGAGCGCTCACAGGAAATGGTCCACGCAGTGGAGGCCGCTGAAACAAGAGTCCTTGTCCCTTCCTCTGCTTTCATCTCCAGAGACGCGAAGGGCATTGAAAATCCCTCACGTTCGCAAGCTCCAAATTCTCTTCTTGACTTTGCCTGGCTCCTAGTTTGGTGCGTCTTGTGTACTTTGTCTATGTGCTCCTCCTCCACTCTCCTCATATTAGTAAAGGGCAGGCACGAGAATGATGGTGGTAGACCAGAACAAAAGCACCCCACTTGTGTAAATATTTCACCTTAGGATGGGGCCGTAACGCTCCTACTGATCTTTCAACCTGCTCCTTTTCCCGTGACCATTTCTGTATAAACCCTCTCTCTCTCTCTCTCTCTCTCTCAAACAATTTTTTGTATTTTTCTCTGAATTTCGACTGACTGGCTCACCAGAGCCTCAAGTTTCCATCTGGGTGTGCCCTCCAATCATAGAATTTCTGCAGGGGTGAAATTGCATATTCTTCATTCATTTCTGCATAAACCAGCGTGCCCTCTTTGCCTTTTATCATCAGCAGTGGCGCTGTCGTGCTGTTCCTCATTTATTCTTCGGTTCTAGGCTCTTCCCCCCCTCGTTTTCGTCAATCAAAAACATGTCTTTCTTGTCCTGTAGTTCTTGTTGGCTGCTCTCTCCGGGTTTAGGGTTTTAGGGTCCTCTCCTTCCCCACAAACTCGTCACGCCTCCCCAAATTCAAAGACAGCCTCAGCTTCTCCAACCGACCCAATTCAAAGTTCTCACATGCGGCAGATTTGGGATTCTTGTTTTCTGTAAAACTCAGAGCAAGCAGCAGTTTGGGGTCCATCCTTCGCCTCGCCTGCCAGCCAGCCAGCGGCCCGCAATGTCGTCGTGCTTGAGCGGGGGCGGGAGGACGTACCAGTTCGACCTGGAAATCATCAACAAGTCCCGCCGGATATCGACGTCTCGAGCATCGTCGCCACCTTCTTCTTCTTCTTCGCCGGTTTCGACTCTTTCGGAATCAAGCAATTCCCCAATCTCAATCTCCACCAGAAGAGCACGCGCCCCACGGAAACGTCCCAATCAGATTTACAACGAAGCGGCGGCTCTGCTCTCCACCGTCTACCCCAGCATCTTCTCCGCTAAACATCTCGACAATCCCCGGAAGTTCTCCAATTTCGAGGGCTATTTCTCCGATGAATCCTCCGATTTGCTGTTACCACCTCTTCCGGATTGCGAGACGGCCGGCTTCTTACTCCGCCGGCCGATCCCCGCCAAATCAGATCCCCGGATCGAACCGAGGGATTCTCAACGATTACCTGAAAATCAATGCGGCAACAGCAGAAGCATATCAAAGCCGACCCAATTGGCCGACGAGCTCACCGACGACGAATTCGATGCGGAATCGATCCTCGACGAAGAGACCGGGGAAGGAATCGACAGTATCTTGGGGAACCTGAGCGCGACCGCCGCCGCGAGCGATGAAGCCGAAGCGACGGCGAGCTACGGGATTCCGGTCGGGCTGGGGTTCGGGACGAGGAGGGGGATCAGGCCGCTGAAGCGCGTCGGCGAGGCGAGCTGGTGGAATTTCTCCACCGTCGACGTCGTCGAGATCTCTCCAAAACTCAACGACAGAGCATCGGATCCGAACCCGGCGGATAAAAAGAAGAAGAACAGCAAGAAGAAAGCCGCAAAGACGCCGCCGGAGACGAAGACCCTAACGTCGGCGGCGCCGGCGGCGGAGAGGCCCAAGTCCGGCGGCTTGATGCTGAAGCTGGACTACGACGGCGTGTTAGATGCATGGTCCCGCCGCGGCCGGCCTTCTTCCGGCGAGAGGCCCGTCCCCGACGCGCCGGTGAGTTTCTCTCTCCTCTCCCGCGCCGCCGGGAAACCATGGGAAAATCAGATAGAATTAGTTCGTTGAAACAGTGAAATTTACCATTAGTTTGGTAGCACGTGTAAAGCACGTGACGAATGGGGGGAGTGAGATTTTCGAAGTTGCTGGAAATTTAATAAGTACGACACTGATTAAAATTATTGCACATTCTGCACATTGTGTCACGTGAAATTTACGGTCCCGTTCTAGTTTCAAATTTGGAAATCCACCTTCCAAATCGCTTTGCATTTTCAAAAGTGGCCGGAGGAAACAATCGTCAAACTATCGAGGAGAGGAGTAACGATACGAATGTATAATATAATTTTTGATTTTTAATTTATTCGATATAATTTTTTAATTTTATTTTAATGTGTAATTTCATCTTTCAATTTTTAATCGATTCAATATGATTTATATATATATATATATATTTTTATGTTCAATCTAATTTTTGAATTTTATGAATATATTTGATATTATCCATAAACTTAAATTAATAAAATGACAACATTGAGCAATTTTATAAAATTTAAAGACTAAATTGAATATGTAACAAAAATTCGAAATATCATCAAATAAGTTTGAAATTTAGAGACGACATTTCATATTAACCTAAAATTTAAGGATCATATTGAATAAATTACTCAACTGTCGAATTTGGCAAGAGACTCCTATATTTATTTATTTATTACTTTCAATTTAAATATTATTATCGATACATATTTTAAATTTTGACTTGGAAATAAAAAGTTATATTTTGTTCTTTCCGAATTTTAAAAGCCATAGCCTGCAGCCTCCCCTCTATGGCCTTTTGCTTCCGAGTGGGACCCGCAAATAGCCGGTTTCGGCTTTTGCTTTGTTTGGTTTGGACCTGATCACGCCGCTCCTCCCTAATCAGACGGCCTGTAACTTTCCCGGAATTTCTTTTCCTTTTTTTTTTGCCTATAAACTTGTTTATTTTTGTTTAGCTTTTACTATGACTTTTGGAACATGAAAGGGTGAACCTAAGACTAGCTTGGTCCCTAAAGAAATTGGCTCATGTCACCTTACAACCTTAACTTCGCGTCAATAGCAATTTTGGAATTTCGACACGGGTTGTTTTTTTAGATAGAGTTATTTCTAAGATGGAGAATTTCACATCATATATGTTTTCCTTTTAATTTTGAAATTATTTTGGATAGATCGGGCTAGCAGATTTCGATTTGTTTATGAAGAATGGAATAGAGAGAGGAGGCATGGGGTTGTTGCGCTATAAGGAAAAGCGCCATATGCGCCTCTACTCCAAGAAGATCGAGTACCAAGTTAAGAAAGCACAAGCCAATGAAAGGCCTCGAGTGAAGGTTTGTCTACTTCATCATTTACATATATATATTGTGATTAAAGTTACAACTTCTCTAACAATCTATATCGCACTAAATATTGTTGTATACTCGCAAATTTTCCTATCAAAGAGAAGCGCTTTGATTTAAAAAAAAAAAAAAAAAAATCATCGATCGAATAAAAAATGCTATTTTTCATTTCCGTCAACAATGACGTGGATATGAGATGGTGGAATAGTTATGTATTGCATTTTTTTTTATCTCACTTTTTATCAAATAATCTACTCCACTCCTTCCTAATAATGGAAATGAATATTCAATAATTGCAATTAGCAAAGTGCTGCTCTTGAAAGTTATGCTAATGAAGGTTCTGTCTATTTCACGAAAATTGACCAATTTGTAAAATAATTTCTAAAAAGGTCACCCGTATTGCTCGAAATGATTGGTCAGTAAAAAATGTTCACACTGTCGACAACAATTTATATATAAAAATTTTTGAGGACAAAGAATATATTCTTTTTTCATTCATTTTCATAAGCAATGCGAACAATTATTTTTACAGGGGCGTTTTGTGAGAAGGCCGGATTCAAGTGGTAGCGACCCGAGATGATGAACAACTTCCAATTTGGCTGAGAATCATCAACAGTTTTGGGGCCCTCTTCGCATCCCCATATTTCTCTCTTTTTTTCTTATAGTAGTCACAATTGATGAGTTCAAAAGAGATACAAATTCGGTGGAGCAATTTCAATTTGAGGCTCGTGATGTTTCTTGATATCCCTTTCATTATTTCTTTGAATTTGAGATGATGAAGCTCGAATTGGATGGTCGCCAAAAGCAACGGCAAAGAAAATGTGCCGACATTTTGTTGGTGCTTATGGAACGTGCATAGGTATTACTAAATTATATACACAACGAAAGCAAAAATAAAATTTGACCATGTATATGTATTTTCAAAAGCATTGTCTGTGCATTTTAATCAAAAATCAATTAAATAAAGGGGTTAAATTTCAATCACTCGTGTCGTGACCGACATTGTGCGCGCACACTTTTTCTCTCTGTTTTTTAGTAACTGTCGGTGACCGTGTGCTGCACATGGTCAGCAACAGTTGCTAACTGCGGACCATGTGCATGCACTTTTGTTATTTATTTATTTTAACAATTAATATCAAAAAGGGCAAGACCTTCGTGTGTGCATTTTGGGCACATTAATGTTTGTTTGCTTTGGGTGTGCGTGTGCATCGTATGCACATACACTCATGACCAAATATAAAGATAAATTAAATCCTATTTCATTTCATTTTCGCTCGATTCAATTTTATTGCTTTGATTGCAAATATATTTGCGATATTGTTTCTCTTGTTCACGTCATCTTGAATTAATTATGGTGTGTGACATTTCTTCTAGATTCATTACTAAATTAGTAATAATACTTGCATTGACACATTAGTACTTTTAAGAGAATTCATTGTCTTGATCGACCTTTAGATCCTACAAACCATAATTGGTAACTAGTTTAAGGACATAGAACATGTCAATTTTGGTTATAGTGCAATTCAATCCCCCTATTTTATTATATCTCAATCGAATAAAGACCATGGAATAATTGTCAAGTTATCAATTCGATCATATGTAGAAACCTAATTAACATGCATTTTGTACAAGACTTGCACAATTCATTCTTGATTACAACCCCAATTAAGGATTTCAATATAATATCATAATTAAATTATATAGGACATCATTATTGTACCTTCCATGAATAAGGAGGTGGATTCCATTTTGTGCATGCATGTAACTTTATATATAAACAAACTATGACCATCAAGTACAAAGACGAATTAATGAACCAGCAATATGTGCACCTATGAATCATAACCATTCAACACACAAGACAACATTGTGCCTTAGGTCTAAAGATTATTTAGACAAAACTAAAGCACGAATGATTAGACATTGACTATGCTAAAAGTTTTCATATTACTAATCATTCTATGTGTGTCATGTTCAATGAACTTATCTAGTACAAACACTTGGGTTCTAACTTGAGCATCACAATACCTCATGACTCATGATTCATTATTCCCTTTATTATTCATAATTAATGGTAAATTTAAGAACACATTGATCTTAATAAGATCATTAATATATACTTAATAGGATATTATTTAAAGATTTAATCTAATTGTGAATCCGTCACACATATTCTTAACATTTCATAAATGAGTCCAATAACAGTTGATCATATATATATATATATATAAATATAATTGGACAAAAATATTCATGTTTGCCATCAATTAAATGATAGATTATTACAATGAAATTAACATGTATTATTACATACAAAGCATACATTCAACACATTTCAGCCTACAATGATGAATACATGTATTTCGTCACTATAGATTGTAACAATACCCAATTTTTGACGGAACGATAATGACATTTTTTTTTTTTTGTTTATTGGAGTAGATTTATAGAATTTCCAATGTGGTAAAATTTGGTCCATCGACCTAGTATCACCGATGGTGATGAACTAGATTTTGTCGCGGAGGTTATCGATACCGATTATTTAAATTTCCATCGACATAAATTAATGACATTGGTGAACTCGATTTCATCGCCATCGATTGTCACTATTCGTTGCTGTAACTCCCCTTAGCCCATGGCAGTGAAATTATTTTTTTGTCATCAATTTTTGCAATCTTTGACGACTTTCTAATTTTAGTTAGCTTTACTAATTAATTTTGTCACTTCCAATTAGGGGTGTCCAAAAACCCGATTCGACCCGACTCTGACACGATCCGAACACGAAACAAATATAATACATATTTTGAATCTTAATAATGTTCAGGTCATAATTATAAAATAAGTAAACAGTTATCTTTTGGGTCAATTAGGTCCATAACATTGTTCGGCTCATAAACAAATAAACAAACTCTCACCCAAATCCTTCTCTCGAATGCGGAGAGGGCGAAGAGAAAGGGATCCAAGGGAGAGGGTGGAGAGGAAGGGACCGAGGGTCGAAAAAAGAGAGGGCAAGTGAGAGCAAGGGCGGAGAGTGAGAGAGAAGCCCCGCGGCCCCCACACCTCGAACGCGGTCGACGAACCGCCGATGCGTTTTCTCCACCTTCGAGAAACCACTAACGCGTTTTCACTAATGATGCACGTGGGCCCCCACTCGCTCTATTGGAAAGATTGTATCACTTCCTCAAAAAGCTAAGTTTTTTTTTATTGTTGCTGATTTTAATTAAATTAATCAGTATAAAAGAACGAGCTTATAAAACCTTAAATTTTTTTCATAGCATTTTTCTTTAAAATGTTAAGATGCTAAGATTGAAACACAGTGAAGTCTTGGCCAAGCTTTAAATGGCATTAGCAGAGGAGCAACTTTGGAGAAGGACCGCTAATACGTTATATTCATGCTAATGACCATAATATATTTTCAACGAATAGATGGACCACTCTTCTACTATATTTTCAACTCTCTGCTGTAGTATTTACTCGGTGGATGGACCTTTTTTTTCCTTTGAAACATGAAAAGAAAATTGCAATGAAAATGAAAAGGAGGCAATTAAATAACGTGCTTTGTCCACTTAGTTGTTTATGCTTATTATGTTCATTTTTATTGTGCTTTAGATATTGGATGATAGAGAATGCTATAAGTTTTTGATTTGATGGTATGCGTATAATTGGATTTGACCTGTTGGCCCGAAACCTGACCCAACCCAAACACGACCCGTTTTCTTTCTTCGTGTTTCATGCCTTTTGGGTCGGGTAACATCAAGACCCCACTTCCAATTTCTCATAAATTTAATGATTAAGCACATCATTACCGCAAAGACAAAAATTAACACGAACATAGTTCCAGACACGAAGAAAAACATAAACTAAGTTGATGGACAGGATGCATGCTTCTCCCTGCGCCAATCCCACTCTAGGAAATACCAGAACTCCACCGGATGGCACAGCCGGAAATCCACGCGCCGCAAATCCGGCCCCATCGGGAGCTATGTTCGGCTGTGACGGTGCCGGTAAGTCGATACCAGAGTTTCGTGACCGGTGCTGGAATCGTCCGGCAGTTGATCGCTCGCACCACCGTCCAGCTCATTCGACGTGGTCGCCGACTGAGTTTCTGCTGTTGCCAAGCTGCCGATTCCGACCCCACAAACGTATCCGGACAAGCGTTCCGACACGGCCTGTATCATCCCTTCTCTGCTTTGTTCCAACCTGAAGCAACGAAACATCCATGTCGTCACCTTTGAGCAGACAAGAACAGACTTCAGTCGAGGAAACATAAGTTTCTCAGGAGTGCAGCAATGTGACGAAACCAAAAGTCTGATCCTTTTGGCATGAGCATTAGCGACGGAAAAACAAAAAGTCCGTCGCTTTCAGTTCGATTAGCAACGAGGTCGACGATGCATTTCCATCTTCATTGCCTTCGATAAGATGGGGAAGAACTAATCGGCGAAACTCGTTGCCATTACGCCGTCGTGGAGTGACGGAATGTCGATTCGCAATTGAGATTCGTTAAGATAGGAGGTCCTCTTTGCTTTGAATAATAGCATAGATCATGTATTTGTTTTCCACTAATAAACGAACAAATTATGCATCTAAACAATCATCTCATGTGCATGTAATAATCTTTCAAAATTTTCAATCTTCTGTATAAAAGCCATACAAATCCATTGCTCTCTTCAATTATACATACATACAAACATAACAAGATAAGGGTAACTCTCCTATTTGCCCGACGACGAATTGATGTCTCGCCTCGTCGGACGTGGCTCCTCCGTTTACCTGGAGAAATAATTCCGAGGAGAGAAGAGGCGCCGCGGCGAGAACATCCCGGCGTGCCTCGGCGTGGCGAGGCCGTGGATGGACTGATAATCAGGCCCGGTGGCGAACCCTTCCCTGTCTTCTCCATTACCCCACCTGCTGTTATTCCCATTGAACGTGCCGTACCTCACCAGCTTTCCGATCCACGATTTCTTCTTCGGCGGGCTCTCGTAGCCAGCCGTCATCCGTTCGCCCAGGTACTCCTTCACCGCGTGCAAGCCTTGCTCCATGACCTCGGCCGGCGGCGAGACGAGAGGGTTCCCTTCGACGCAGAGCTTCTGGAGCTTCCTGAGGCATCCGATGGAGTCGGGCAGGGCTGCGATCCGGTTGTAGCTGATGTCGAGCTCCACGAGGGAGAGGAGGAGTCCGATGGAGTAAGGCAAAGCTCGGAGGTGGTGGAAGTTTTGGCTGATGTTGAGGGTTTGAAGGCTAACCAAGCTCTCGAGGTCGTCGGGGATCGCGCAGAGGCAGTTGAGGCGGGCGTCGAGGACGCGGAGAGAGGTGAGGCGGGCGGTGGAGCGAGGCAGGTGCGTGAGCTTGTTCGAGTTGACGGAGAGCTTCTTGAGGTTGGCTGCGAGCTCGAGGCCGATCGCGTCCGGTAGCTTGCTCAGCTGGTTGAAGTTGGCGTTCAGCTCTTCTAAGGATCTGAGGAACGGCCATAATTGATCAGAAACCATAGCTGATGGAATTATTCTGCATATGAACAACGTAAAAACCATCGCAGAGTCCATAGATCTGCAGACCGAGTTCATCCAAACCATTTCGTCACATTATCCGGCGACGTTCGAGAGATGACGACGGACCTGCAATTCAGAATGGTGGCCGGGAGGGAGACGAGGAGGTTTCCGGCGACGTTCAAGAGCTTGAGTTTAGAGAGGCATCCGATCGAGCTCGGGAGGGCCTTCAGCTGATTCGAGTGCACGTCCAGCACCGCCACATTCGCCAGCCTCGCCGCCAGCGGCTCCGGTATCGTCTGTGTCCGGAATGCAAAGCAAATCCCATCTTTACTAACCTCAGCTTTTAAGCAGGTCTTGTAAATCCGATTTTAGCTTATTTAATGGCACCGTTATGCAAAGCATTTTCCCTATCAAATATTGTCCGATTGGCTTTCAAGGGTCGAACCATGTTTAATAGGAGGATTTTAATAAATTCCAGATAACTTTTTTTTTTTGGTCATAAAATTCCAAATAACTTTAGGCACCCATTTTGATGATCAATAAATGGATGGATTTAGTTACTAATTCAAAGTACATATATCGTTCATTCCAAGAGAACCTATAAAAATAGTTTTTCCCTTACTTCCACAGTCGAGTTGAATCTAGCATAAGTGAATATAAGCATGGTCTGTAAAGTGTAGGTGGCATGAATATATGTGAATCTATTTAGGTGATACAAATAATCGTTTTTAGGAATTTAAATATCATTCATTTTCTGCAAAATAAAGAGAGTTTAAAAGAAATCTTAGCAACCCAATTTTACCAAAATCTTTGTTATTTGGAAAAATACCAAAAATCTAATTTCCCTCCCAAAAAAAAAAAAAAAAAAAAATTTTGCATCCTCCTTTTTCAAAATCACATTTTTTTAAACTTCTTTTATTTTTTTTAATTTTATTTTTTTATCTTTTGGCTTAGACAAGCCATTCTATCTTACAACAAACATTTACTGCCAAATTACTACTTCCTATCCCATGATTTCCTTATAGTCACTTTACTACATCCATCCACCAAGAATTCCCTTTGGATGCATCCACCTAAATATGCTAGACCCACCTCTCAAGCACCAACTCATAGCCGGAACCGCCGTGAGGACTGTGCCGCCTAGCCTGCCCCCTTACTCGTAGCCGCCGCTCTCCCGCCTCCTCTCTCTCTCTCTCTCAACAACCTCGGTCGAGGTCATGTCACTGTGACACCGACCTCGACCCAAGGTTGGGGGCTGCCATCAAGGTCTTGGACAATCTCATGGCCACCCGTGACCTCTAATTGAGGGCCGGACGAACTCAAATGGAGGTGGCATGCCTCAGCCTCGGTGCCTATGGATCGAGGTGGTCCATGGCGGCTCGAGGCCGTGAGTCGTGGTGGAGGCCATAGCGGTTCGGTCCAGGATGCAAAGATGCATCCATCTTTTCCTTTGGTACTTTCCTTTGCTTTGTGCCGCCATAACAGCACGTTCGAATGATGGAATGGAATAAATCAGGAACGACAGGCGAATGAGACGAAGTGAGTTATCAATTCAAGTTATCATAGCTGAGAATGTGATGATTTATTTCCAAAAGTGTCAAAACATCAAATGTCTCTTTAAAAATACAGAACGAAATAGAAGAACGAAGTAGGCTTGATAATTCAAAATCTTATCGAGCAACTATTGCTTTATCCTCCCCATGTCGAAAGGATAAGGGATTTTTGTGATGAGTACATTTGTTTCATGAAAAACTCAAGATCTAAAAAGTATTTTTTTAAAATGAGTATTTGTTTCTCTTACAAAAATGAATAAATGAAAAATATTTTCATCACTCACGAAAATACTTAATCCTAAATTGTTGTCAATAATATGAACATTTCCATCAACCAATTCTTTTAAGCGATATAACCAATTATTTTTCGAAAATATTATCTAGATATAGAGTTTTCTATGAAGCGAATGCACCCAAAATTAAGTTTTTTGTTGAAGAAAAATCTTTTACTTAGGTCCACCATAAACAATTGTCCTAATATAGTGAAAAATATAATCCGTGATGTACTAGGATAATTCTCTATAACGTATCCTTTATTATCTAAAGCACATATTTGACAAAGATATCGACGCAAAGGTTTACTAAAAAGTTTCATTAAAGTCTAAGCATGCTATCGAAGTACAAATGATAACAATTTAATATTGACCGATGAACAAAATAAATCGTCAAAAGATTATGTAATCGCTATAAATTTTCCCATTTCAAATTTAAACATATGTTCTCAAATCTAACATGTACATAAATTGGTAAATATTTGAAAATTCTCACTTTCAAAATTTATACGCATGCACATTATTTTATTTTTTTTGGGGCGGCAAGCATGAGAGAGAGAGAGAGAGAGAGAGAGAGAAAGATGTCTGTGTTATGGTTTGACCTGAAGATTGTTGTTGGAGAGGTCTAGCTTGCAGATGATCCCCAAATCAAGAGAAGGGCTCGGGAGAGAATCCAATGACAATCCGCTCAAATCCACAATCTCCATCCTCTCTTCATCCACCGCCTTCTTCCGCCGCCGCCTTCTTCTTCTGCTCATCCTCCGCCGTCGCAATTCTCACCGGTTGTTGCCGTTCGTACATCATCTTCACACGATCTCTTTCTTGTTTTTCCTCGTTTATCTTGCAAAACGAAAGAAGCTCAGTGTGTCTGCGTTCGTAGAATGTCTTCGACATAAAGGAAGATGATATAGATAGGTTCATGTGATCTAGTGGAGTGGAGGGATGTACGGAGATAACCCTCCACGTGTATTTCAGGCATGAGCCCTATTGATGAGGTCAACCCTAATCCAAATTTGTAATTTCCTTTTATGGATAGGATGAATTATATCATTGTGGCAACGTCGTCCTATCGAATTAATAATTTCGGATGCTCCTAAAACGGGACGATCGGTTGAATGAATTTTGCTTAGTTGAGAAAAAGCAAATCGTATGTGGCAATTGATTTTAAGTGCAAAACCAAAATAGAAGATGTTTAAGGTGCATAAAATTTATGAACACATGCGAACTCGTACGGCCATGCAAATATTAGATGATTTATATTTTTAATTTATTGTTGCATGCATTCCTTCCCCAAATGTGTGTACTTGGTGATACCATTAAAACTTTTTCTCTACTTTATCGTGGGTTTCCGATGTGTATTTGAGGAATGCTAGAAATCATAGAACCAACATTTTAAAAAAAAAAAAAAAAAGATTGATTCGCAAAATGATGTCGTAGAGACTCTACTTAATGGGCTACTTCTTTTGTCTAATAATTTCCTATCCTATATCTATTTTATGGGCCACTATGCGTGCTATGTACTATGCGTTTGAGAAGGTGTGGGATATCGAACTACTCACCACCCTCACAACACTTGATAAGTCATTTGTGTAGCAATCTTCACGCATCCACAACTACTTTCGTTTCATATATTTCTTGTAACAACTTACTATCATACTGATGCATAATGGCTGGTTCATCATGCTTGTTACCGTATTACATGACTTAGGACAAACTTCTACAAAAGCATATTAAATAATGGAAAGAAATGCCAAACTTACAATTAAAAATTTGGGCCTAATAACCTAAATAACCATTAACTATAGGTTCAACCCCAATTCTAATCCGACTTTTCTTTTGTTTGAAAAAAACCTTAATCTTTAAGTCTAGTCCAAATTTACCTTGAACTTCTTTTCATATAAAAAAAAACCCACAACTTTAGATTGAGTTTCAAATCTACTTCAAACTTTAACTTTAGTCTCAAATTTGCCATTGTTAACCCTTTCTCCAAAATCACCATGAAAAAACCCTTTCTCCAAAATCACCATCAAAGAATGGTTTCAATTTGCACATAATTCTTCACATCACCTTGCTTATGTGGTTGTTACCAACTTGGAAATGCCATGTCAAACAACTAATTGTGATATTTGGATGAATGGTTAACAAAGATAGATTTAAGACTAGATTAAAAGTTGGTGATTTTTTTAGGCAATAAAAAATTCAAAGCAAATTTGGGACTAGAGTCAATGTTTTTTTTTATAAAAAAAACTTGAGACATATATGGGACTAAACTTAAAATTTCGGGATTTTTTTAGACAAAAAAGAATTCCAAGTTAAATTGGTACTAGATCTTAAGTTGGATTCATTTTTAAACAAAAAAATTCAGGATAAAATTAGAACTGAACCTAAAGCTGGAGGTTTTTTTATGAGATTAGGCCTTAAAAATGAAGCCAAAAAGAAACAACATCGGCTGCATTATGACGTGATATACAAACAATCTCTCAATAAGAAAGCAAAGCAATAGCTGCATTATGACATGATATACAAACAACCTCTCAATAAGAAAGCAAAGCAATACAACCATGTATGAGTTTGTTATTTATGTCATTTTGACAATTATGTGCACAAAGTAGGCCTAAATTGGAATTTTCTTGAAAATAGTTAAATAAAAAATGTACGATGGTGATGGTTGAAATGCTAAATTATGTTGCAATTTTCTCCATGCTCCATGTAAAGTTGTCATTGGAATTCTTCAACATTTGCACGGTCTCCCCTTCTACATGTGCAAAAAATCTCTAAGGTCAATAAAAGTAAGAAATTTATAAAAGGGTGTGACTGAAAACTTCATGCAAACATGAAGAAAATTTATCACAATTTTTAGTGCTTGAATATGTATTTATTGTAAGCTTCATCACAATTTCAGTATGTATCACAAATAACAAGATGTTGATTGATTTTTTAAATATGACGAGAAAAACCAACTTGGCAGTGTGAATCTCAAGTTTATGGAGCACCTCACTAATATCACGGACCGGGTGCTAATAAGTGAGCTATCAAGCGGTCCAGACGTGAAATTATTTAACATTTTAAGAAATGGAATTGCCATGTACAAGGTAGAACTAATTCATTAATACTTCGGGCTTGTTAAGGTAGATATTATATGTACAATAGCATTTCCAAATGTGTGTAGGTGCACCACATTGGTACAAGTTACATTATCATCTCAGTTAACGTCTACCAACTAGCACAAGACAAGCTTTTCGGACTGCAATTTTCGGCTTGTGAAATCATTTTCCTTATGCTTTTGTACCCACTATGCATGGGCAGCATCATCCTCATAAAAGAGACCTAAACGTAAGAACCCAACTGCTAATTAGCTGCAGTCGATTCAATTTACTTGACCTGAAATGAGAAAAACTGAATTCTCAAACAGCTCAATCCTCGTGGAGAGAGCCTAAAGCTTGTTGGGTCTACAAATTCTGTCAACTCCATAGGGATTGTACGGTCAAAATATGATTGGTAGGAATGAAAAACTAAACATTAAGGCATCTTTAATCTTGGAATTATGGGACCCCATAAAACTTCGTGATTGAGCTACCTTTTGACAATCTAATCCGATGTCCATGAAACGGGGAAAAATCGATTAGGAATTGGACAGCCACGTGGAAGCGAAACTCTGTTGGATCGCGCTGAAATGAATTGTGAGAAATTGCACCCACAAATCTCACTGGCAAGGTGCAAATAGATGCTCACAGCACACATGAATACATCTGTCTCCACCAACCGTTGCTCTTGTTGATGATGCTTTCAAGTCCCCTAGCTTCATAACTGTCTAAATTATCCACTTAATGACCGAAAAGTACTAGACAAGGGCCTAAGTGGAATGAATAGTCACACATCCTGTCCAAATATCGACTCAAGTAAGGAGAAAGGACACTTTCTTGGCAAGGACCAATGCAATGAAGGTCAAAGTATTCTTCGCTTTGTTTGTTCACCGTCCTCTAGATTTAGCAGGCTCCTTCCTTAAAAGTTGAGGACAGGCAGGACACAACCTTGACAAACAGACTGCAATACAAAATTTACATTAGTATCTTTTGCAAACAAGAGATGAAGCAGGACAGAAAGGCAATCAAACTGAGATTTACCTGTAACAGCAAGTTCTGCCACATAGCAGGCTCTCTGGTCATAATAGATTCAACCAAAGGCACCACACATCTTACCATGAAATGTCCAAATGGGTTAGCCAAGTGCAGCAATTACAAAAGAAAAATGAAAATATTGAAGATCGCAGTCGCAAAAGTGGACATGAGTAAGACAAAAGCTTTGCCCAAAAAAAGCATAAAAATCATTTGCATGAATTGTGCCTCACACACACAAACACAAAGCTCAACCACTTGATATATCAACTGCTACCAACAAATTTTAACCTCCAACTGACACGTGGCCTATGCATTAGGTGATCTGTAGGGGGCTCTGAGGCCAAAATGAGTGCTCTAAAAATGTCTCTGATGAAATTGACCATGAGAAGCTGCTCAAAGAGGCAGCAGACCAAACACTGGATTCATACCGAGACAAACAGGAAAAAGAATAAATAACAGAATGTCACAGAGAGAGAAAAAAGGGGGGGTGGGGAAGAGAGAGAGATTGTAATGAGCAAAACCTACACCGCTTTTAACATCACAGAGGAAACAAAGGCAACGACATTATCCCAAGAGCTGCAACTTTAACTGTAAGCTGGAATTCCATGAGTTTCTGGATATTTGCATATACAGATCGTCCCCACCCGACAGCCTGTATGTGCAATGCATGAAAAGAAAATATGAAGCCCATTTGATGAGATGACCCTCAGTCAGTTGTTATAAACCAACCCAAACTCTCAAAACCCCTCCGCAAAATTAACTGAAAGCTGGAATTTGATGAATTTCTGGGTATTCGCATGGCCCCAGCTGACAATCTGGGTGGTGCAATGCATAAAAAGAAAATGGGACTTGGATGACTTGGATGGAAGACCGAGAATTCATAAAACCCATTTGATGAGATAATGCTCAGTTAGTTGTAGTGAACCAACCTTAAACCTTAAACCTTAAACACCCCCCTTCTCTCATCCTCCGGATAAAAAATAATATAAGAAAGAAAAAAAAATGACCAGGACAGGAAAGAAAACCTGTTCAAGATTGATCCTTGTATTGACAAGGCAAATGTTGTGTGCAAGTTGAACATTTGAAGAAAAAGCAAGTACTATCAAGAGGAATACACATAGAGCAACCAAAATGAATGCAGAACTATCATAAGAACCTTGTAATATAAAGAGGAACGATAAGTACGTAATAAAATCACTTTAAGCACCAAATAACTCGGGAATGCAATCCAAGGACACAATATTCCCCATTATGCTTGACCTCTGTCCCAAAAACCTTGCACAAGGCCGAACCTACACAGCACAGACCAATTGCAAGGTCAGGTCAGCTTTTCGAACCAAAATCAATATGCCTAAAGAGGTTGATATGGCTCACAAAAATTCCAAGCAAATCTGACGGTTGAAGTGAACTGATCTATGGAATCACAATCCATACCACCTTTAACTAGGAAATCACAAAGTTACCCTCCAAATTCTGCATAATGTCTCAAAAGAGAAGAGCACTGATAAATGAGCTCCGTAAAGAACGGAAAGAGCAACAAGATGATTGGATGAACATAACAAAGAGATGCTAGAATTGTAAACCACAGGCTGTTCTGCATCTAAGCACAAATATTGTCACCAATGTCTTCCTGAGTAATGCTCATGATTTTGCTAAAGCAGCCATGAAAATACACTTCATATTGCTCAAAAGTGAAATTAAGTATTGGGCATATCACAAAACCCAGTTGATAAATAATTCTCCCTTTCAAATGTTTCATGAAATTTTTCAACCTTCAACTACTGGTCAAAACTCAATTAGCAATTTAGAAAGACTTCTAGTGAAATGAACTGCCAGATTGAACATATCATAGGAAGCAATAGATATGTGGAGTCTAAACCAAGTATCATATCAAACTTGGGGTTGAAGCACAGAATGACATAATTGAATAGAAAATTTTTAAAAAGCACGATCGCCAAGTACTGATGCAATTAACTTGTGATTTCTTGACGTGCGATGCTTATTTCCCCCAAGCATCAAGAACCAGAATATGAAACTTTAGTGTGCTTCAACACTCAAAGACTGGTTCTAAAACAAATGCATTTCAGCACTGTGCGATGAGTGTACACACAATCTCCAAGCAGAATTGTAGCTCGTTCATCTGCTGAATAGAGAGCATGTGAAATTCATCACCTCTCCATGGGGGTGACATTTTTCAATCAACAAACCTCGCACCTAAAATTTGGTTCTAATGAGAGGCACGATGTAGACTCTTCATTTCTATGTATCAATAAATCAGCATGAAATTATATAGTTACTAGAAATAACTGACCAAAACCAGAGTGATGTAAGATATAAGTCCAAACTTTTCAAGAATGGACAATAAGAAAGATAATAGCATTCAATTTTCTTGTCAAACCACTAACATGTTCAGTTAATTTCAGAGTTCCCAATAGACCACACTCAATCTAGAAGAAAGTGCATATTGCAGTGATAATAAGCACATTGCAGACAATGCTCATATTGTTGCAGTACCAGACTCCATGAAAGCACCTACAACCAGCTATAAACCAACAACAATAAATAACATAGCACAGCTTCAACTACGAGGCAATTTTATCCTAGCAAAAGCTTCAACAACATTAAGAGATGTGCAAAATCGCCAAGACAAATCCTCTACAAAAAGAAAGCAAAACATAGATGAGGCCAACACCCAAAAAGCTACAGGTTCATGTGCATGGGCAATGAACGAGCAACTACATTAACAAGTGTCAATGCATATTGATTTCATTCTTTGAATTTGTTTCTGGTTCAATTTCACCATCCATTTTTCACAATATTTCCCTATTAATGTTCTATTCAAGAATTCAAATCAGCACAAATCAGGCACTGTAGTAAGAGATGGTTGAGAAAGTTGAGCCAAGGCCAACATTCAAACATCAAACATTAAAACTGAATCTGTGTTTCCCTAAAACCTGATCATACAAAGTTAAACCAACTTGGTAGATATCCCCGAGAGTCCAAGGATGACAATCAAACATCAACAATTAAAACTGAATCTGTTTCCTAAGACTTGTTCTTACAAAGTTAAACCCACTAGGTAGATATCTTCAACTTCTTCAGACGTTTGACAGCAGGTGAAATGCTCTTTATTGTCTTTCGGACCTTCTTTACAGTTCTCGCCTCTGTCTTGCTTTTTTCCCCTTGGGAGGCATCTCCATGATGGGCCCAGGAGACAGCCCCTTCTTGAGTGCACTTCCTCTAGGAGTAGCAGAAGGTGGCAACCTTAGATCTTGTGGAGGTAAGGGAGTGTGAGGCTTCCACACCAAGTTGTCGTCCATCGCAAATCTGACTCGCTTAACACTCTTGTCCCCACTCTTTGCAGAGGGTGCACCTCCATCATCTCCTCTCTCAGCCATTTCAGATTTGAGAGATCGCTGCTTATCTCTAGTCTTCTCTCTCTTTCTCTTTTTGGAGCCATCACCATTAACTGCAGTCTTTTCAGCATCCCAGTCAGTAGGAACATCTGTTCTTAGACCCTCTGCAGCGGCAACCCTCTCAAATTCCATTTGGAGGTTAGACATCATAGATTCATCGAAGATCATGTTTCCATTATTGATGAGTTCATCAGTCGTGAACTCAGAGATCAAATAGCCAGGACTAGCATTCTCCACATCCAAAGTGCCATTATCAAGATTCACATCTTTCTTGCTCTTCTTACTCTTCTTCTTCTTCTTCTTCTTCTTCTTCGCTTCTGCCTCCCCATTAAGAGCCTTCTTAGCTTTCTTCAGCTTCTTTGTAATCTTAGCTCCATTTGCAGCGTTCCCTCGAATACCCAAATCAGCATCATCCATTTTAATCTCACTACCAATGGGAATCAAGTCTGGCATTTCCTCTTCATCCTCATTGGCACAAATATAAGGAATGGGAACCTCAATCCCCAAAGAAGTCAGATCCTTCTCCAACTTCAAGAACTCCTCGTGCAAGCCAAATAGCAGCTTCCTGTTCCCCTGATTGCACTCAGATGAAGATCCCAATTCGAATAGTTTACTCGAAAATCTCATATTCAAGGCTATGGTCCCATAAACGACTAGATCATCACCCAAATCAATCTCGACCCCCGACTTCTTCGCATCCAACAGACCCTTCCCCATCCTGAGTAACACATCAAACACATTAGACTTGATCTTACCGAGCAACACTTTATCCGACGACCTCCCCATCACATTCAAAAAGGGATTAAGCAAAACCTCCAGGGTCTCCGCTTTGGCAGGTAGAAATGGCCTGAGCTCTTCAAGATACACGGTGGCAATATGGTAATTAACGCCATTGCCCTGGAATTTATCGTCAGCAAGCAAAGCCCTCTCTTCCAACACCCCGACCAACCTCCCCACAAGCCCCAAATCCCACGAATACTTCCTCATGAGGGCGAAGGACGAGCTCAAGAACCTGCGGATCAAGACGTAGAACTTGTCCAGCCGGAGCGCGTCGATGCCGACCCACTCGCGGCGCATGGTGAGCACGAAGGCCGAGAAGTACTGGACGGCGAGGGGCAAATCGAGGGAGAGGAGGAGCGACGAGAGGCGGTCCGCCAGGTGGGTCTGGTAGGGGACCTTGTCGGCGTGCCAGACGCAGTAAAAGAGGCCCTTCCATAGCTTCTTCATGCCGTCGTCGGAGAGGCTGGACTGCGCCGGCAACCACGTCTTGAGGAGGACGCGGAGCGAGCGGTCGCGGGTCGACTGGTTGCAGGACGCGAGCTGCTTGATCAGCGACGGGCCTTTCTGGGCGGCGCCGTCCATCGCTCGAGCTGCAGAGACGGGAAGCGATCGGCGGCGGCGGCGACGACGGTGCGGGGATGGAGCTGGCGGGCGTCGGGAGGAAGCTGAATGCCGCCGAGCAAAGAGAGACTTGGAAGAGAGCACGAGGGAGGGAAGAAAGAAAACCCTAGGGTCAGTTTTGGAAATGGAAATTTGTCCTGGGCCAAGGTACGACTACGAAGAATTCTTTGTCTTTTATATAAATGCATTATTATAATTATGACGTCATAATTTAATGTAATTGTAATTATTATTATATAATTTTGCCGATATTTCGTCATGAACAGGGAATGGTAATCCTCACGATTGGGGAAACTAAAATGTGATTTTTTGAAGCTCGGTGTTTGTATATGCTTGATTTGTCTAAATAAAATCAATTTAGATGTTGAGAAAACCTTTGTCATATTTTAAAGTAAATGGAACCTTTTATTTCTCATTATCACTAAGAAAAAACAAATGTACTCTATTTTAGAAGATATAAAAGGTGTTCTATTGCCATTGATGAGATTTGAAGTACAAAGTAAAAAGACTAGTAAAGACTCCATCCATCTTGATAAAGGGAGAAAAAGTAAAAAATAACAAGATTTGAAGTACAAAATAAAAAGACTAGTAAAGACTGCATCGAGCATTTGCATATTAATTGTATAATTAACCTCCACATAATTTGCATGTTTGTTGGATCGACGACAAGTGAACTCAATTGAAAGTTTTGAGCTTAATTGAATCAATTGTGCTAAAGGCCACGAATTAAAAAATTCGGCTGAGTCCATGGATTACGAATATATTCAGGGAGGTTCATGGCATGGGCATATGCAATTAAGAGGGAAACATGCGGATCATGATCTTTAGGAATGAGTAGATTTGGCTAGAGAAATTTCAAAGCAAAAAGGGAAATTATATCTTGGCCCTAATCTCCAAAGAGAGGAAGGAATAACATCTTATTCGCACATATCTTTGATCTATAGACATTAATTGGCAATAAAATTTCTTTTTTGGAAAAAAAATTTAAAAATTTTGGATAGGAAGAGGGGAAAGAAATATCGCTACGCGTGGGGCATATCTTTTTGATCTTATTATCGTTTTCTTCAAAGCAGGAAAGAGGGATTCATGATTGAGGGCACAACCTAAGTAGCACTGATACCAACACGCGACACATAAAACCACATGATATACTGACACGTTATTTCTCAAAAAATAAAGAAATATAATACGTTGGTACCAATTATATATTAAATATATATAATTATATATATATGATAAATTATCATTCTTATGATTGTTTCATTCAAATTAAATTGATTCAAATTCATAAATAATAAATAATAATATAAAATCATATAATGAATTTATACTAAACTCATTAATCCACCATTTGTTAATATCATTTATTATTTCAATTTAACAAATTCAACTCCATTCCAATAATCCATAAAACTTGGAAAAAAAATAAACAATCCACGTGTTGGACTCTCGTGTCAGAGCATGTCAAAAGTGGAAAAAAAAATTGAGGGATGAATTGTGTGTCATGTTGAGTGAGATTTAAAGAGAAGAGAAAACTTGGAGGATGAATTGTGTGTCATATGGAGTGAAATTCAAAAGAGAAGATAAGACTAGTTTTTTTTTATTTCCCCCTTATTGTTTTATTATATTTATTATTGTTTTAGATATTTACATTATGATTCATCATTTATTGAAAATTCTCAAAATTGACCCATCAAAATCATGTTTTGGAATTTTGAACTCCCATGTAGGAATTTCAAATTTGAGTGTTGAAGAGTATCAAAAAAGTTGATTAGGTGTCGGATTTTTCAATATATATTGTCCAAGTGTCAAAGAGTATTGAAGAATATTTGAGAGTGTGTGTCGGAGTGTCAGACACGACACGAAAGCTCTTGGAAACTGAAGAATGTCAATGCTTCCTAAGGCACGGCACAAGTGCTTGGTAACCACAGTACAAGAGTTGGCAAGTTGGGCCAACCGGACATTTCACCCACCACTCTATACATTCACCAGCGGTGGTAGTTAAACCAGCCAAACAAGGTGGCTATTTGCCAACCAAACAACCGGTTTCTCAAATGTCCCTCTAAAATTCGAGATGTGATAAGTTTACATTCCCTGCCTAGTAGACCCCCTATTTCCAAGGTTTATTTTTGTCATCCTGGCTAGGGAGGGAACACCCTCGAATTTTAATATCCTAGAGTTCAAACAAAAACTTTATAAGGACATGCTTTAATCCAACCTACAATATATACAAAGGATAGAAAGATTAAAGAGAGAGAGAAAATAGATAGACCCAAAGAAGAAGACAATCGGTTAGTGAAGAATAGAGGAAAGAAAAATTTTCAAGCATCCGCAAGAAGAAATAAGATTTGCTTCCTTTGCTTGATAGCTCAGACCCTCGCAGATGATGGAAGGAGGCAATGCAGTTAAAAAACACACAACCACAAATTGAGAGATCATACATTGCAGATAGACATTGAGAAGAGAGAATAGAGGAGGCAGCCATAAAGAGAAGAAAATTGAGGGGAGGAGACACATTTCTTGAGAGGGAGAGGGACGTCTAGGAGATTCTTCTCGGCTCCATTCTTTTGTCTTGCAATACACGTCCACCATTAGGGCATTCAAAACTTCTGCTTTCTTCCTCTGAGTATACATGCTCCCAGAGAAGAGAACGTCCATAGAGGTGTTCAGGATTTTCATCGCCATTGCATCCTCCTGCTGCCATCACACTATTGCCCCTGCTATTTAGACCGGCTAGAAGCTCCGGCAACCTCCATTGATATTGACGGCATGTGCCTAGATCTACATAGCAAATCCTTGCAACCTAGTGTACCAAAGTCCCTTGACGTTCCTCCATGGTGTCTCAACATTTCTGAACAGCCACACCAGCTTCACCATCCTAGTAGCAACTCCGACAAGCTTTACAAGCATACGATGGTTTCAAGCAAGTTCTCATCGTGTCCTGGTGACTTTCCATTGTGCCCAATGATTGCCTACACAAGCGAGGCCTTCTAGTGATCCTCCTGATATTTACAGTTGCTGGCCCATTCATTGGAGCAGCGTTTGTGGTGCCGTGTCACACTCGACGTAGCCACGCTTGATAAGTCATCAAGCCCCTGATATTGCTAGTACCAACACCTAGAGGAATGGTGAACAGGTGTAAATAAAATTTATGCACTAAAACAGTCAATACGAAGTTTGATACTGATATACTCAAAATTTCATAATTGAACATAGTCTAGATGAGGTAGACTTTGTTGTATGCAATCAAAAATAAAGGAGTAAGGGAAGAAAAAATTGCAAACAATGTTATAGTGGTTCGACTTTTGTCAAGCTTACGTCCACTCTCTCACGTTGTCAGCTAATAGATTGAATTTCACTATGTGATCGAAAATGGTTACATGCTTTTTAGTGTAAGTACTCAGCGATAATGTCTCTCACCAAGTCACTTTTCTTTGCAATACACTTTGGATCACTCGGTTTTTACACTTTCTCAGACAATTTGTGAAGAACATAATCAAACTTTGGAATTTCGTATTCTCTCTTTTTTCTTCTGGTTGTATCTTCTCCTTATATACCCTCTTAACCAAAGCTAGACATTGGTTATTACCAAGAGAGATTTGCCTTCCATTTCCTTTCTTGGACAGACTTCATAAGGAAATATTTCTTGACTGTTGAAAACAAATTGAATGCCATTTAATTTTGATCGTCCATACAAATAGAATTTGGGTTTCCATAAGCGTTCCATCCATCTTTGAAATTGTCTTGTTGATTGATCTTGTTAATTGATTTGATTTAGCAAAATCAATACGAGTAAGGTAAGTGAAATTCATAGCCATTGGTGATCTCGTCCTCGTTTTGGTCCTTGAGGTTCATTCTAGGTCCCTAACAGAATGAGATTCTACGTCTATTTATATCTCCTTCTATATTGAGTAGACTTTGCAGAATATGTCAACACATGACTCTTCTTCCACAATTTGTACTAGAAATGTTGCTTATAAAGAAAGTTTTGTTAGCATCAAAACTAGGAGTTTTCTCAACAATCTCCCCCTTTGTTATGGTAACAAAACTTTTATGCAGATATTTTGATGTTTTTGAAAAATATGGTTAGGCATAGCAAAAGTATATGTATGGCATATCAAAAATTAATAGAGAAAATGAACATACATATGCATCATACTAAGTCACACAGAATAAACGTTATACCAAGCCACACCATAATAAAATATCCCACACCAAAATAAAATATATGTTGCTTCTCCCCCTTTTTGTCTTTGTCAAAAAGTATGCAAGGGTAGAGTAAACCAATCCAAACACACCATAAATAAGTCTAGTCTCAAATAGAAAGTAAATCACACCATCAACAACTAAAAAAGTGTTGAAAATTAAGAAGTAGGCTTTTGGGGAACACGGGTGAGTGTAAAATCCTCCATATTAATGATAGACTCCTCAACTTTGCTGATGCAATGTGTGAATATTGACTCCATCCTTGCCATATTTTGGTCATTCTATTTTGCAAAAGTCTCTAATCTATTGTTCAAGGAGATTTTCAGAGTTCGAAGGTCAATTTTCAGGGCATACTACTAAATCTCGATCTGCATAAGCAAATTAACTATCCTGCCATAGTTTGGGTCAAGATCATATTGAGCACTAGATTCTCCGAGCAGCATGTTTGGTGAGTCTACTTCAAATGGTGCCTTGTCAGACTGTCGCTCCCCCTAAGCTGTTGACTCTACTTGTTCTTCAGCAACTTTTTTTGGATTTTGTCCCTCAGCCTCTTGTGGGGATTTGCTCAACCGATCACCAGAATGTGATATTTTTGAACTTGTTCAGCTTCTACCCCAACGTCAGTTTCTTCCCCATTAACAATCATTATGTCCTCTAGTAGTTCTTCTTCTTCCTACTCCTCTAGCTCTTCATCCTGTTCCTATTCCTCTTCAAGGTCGTCCTCACCATCAAACACATCCACATCTGCTACATCCTTGTGTTGATTCTCATTTATGTGACCTTTTTCTTTTGCTTCTTATTGATTCCCCACTCCTTTTTCACCTTTTGCTTCTTCTTCTCTGGGACGAGCAAATGTAGTATGAACTGCAGAGGAAATGATGTTAGAGAGAGTCTCATCTTTGTCTTCATCTTGTAGCAGAATTGTTCTCCTTCTTCTCTTGGTCTTTTCTAAGGATACAACTTCCTTTTCCTTCCTCTTCTTCTCACTGGCAATGGTAACTGTTTTGGGTGAGTCCTTTTTCTTACTCCGCTAAACTTCAACAACATCCTTTAGACGCATTTTTGTGATCATCTTCTCTCCGATAGGCATTAAGGATAGAGTTCTTGTGCAGAATTTCGAAGGTAATAGAATTTTGAAGTCTTTGAAAACATCCTTGTCATAAGAGCTCCATATGGCAATTGTCCATTCTCTTTCAGTGCAGTTCTTTATATATGCAACATCACAGTATAACAGAGAGAATAGAATACCATTTTCAATTGGCCTAAAATCTCCCATTTCCACTTTTAAGATGCCAGCCATAACATTCACATCAAGGTCATAGACATTGTCATAGACGCTGAACTGCATTTTGCTAGGAGATAGAAAAGATAAGTTCGAATAAAAGTATGATGTCAGTTCAGGGTAGACCTCAGAAGTTTGCATGCAGAAATTGTTCATTTGTAATTGTTTGAACTTCTCTCTTATGCTTACTCCTATGGCATCTAGAAATTCAAAGTCTACTATGCGATGATTCATAATCCCTCTGTTAAACAAAGATGCATAACATTCCTTCTGTTCCTTTGATCTAAACAGTTTTCCTTTTGGATTGTCGACCACAGCAGCCACACCCATCTTAACTTGAAAATTTTTGAATAGCCTCTCATCATCATCTTCTTTCTTTCCCTCCCATAAGCTTTCTACGCCACTTTTAGGGTCAAGCGTTTGAACAACCTCTTCCGTAATATCCTTTTCTTTTGACTTGGCCAACAAAGCCTCCATCAACTTTACCTCATTTCCGTATCCATGATCTTTCAAGTATTCAAGCAAAAAATTATTCGAAGCACCTCCCTTTTTCAGAAACTCATATCTTCGAAAAACCTTCTCAAGATCCCCTACTTCAACAGACTTAATAACTGCTAATGACATACCTTTTTCACTCTTCTCAGTTTCAAACCGTTGCACCGAGAGCCTAGGGGATTGTTGGACAGAATGTCTTGGGACTCTTCTTCGGATGACTTTGTCAGATCGAAGTGGGTCTCTCCTCCTGCAACGGACCTTGGTCCTCTGCTTGCAATGCGGGAGGATCATGTTTGATCATATAAGGAAATGACTTACGTGCCAAAATTTGAACTTCCAAAAGTGAGAACATTATCTTCTGGGAATGTTCTAGAAGATTGCCTATGACTTACCCGTCTTCACCAGACTTTAAACAAATAGATTAATAATATTTAAATTACTGCAAATAAATAATCTCTTAACTATTGTCTCATCCATAAAACTTGTGAACAACAACTACCAAGAGCGACATATCTTGCTTCTTCATTAGAGAGTGCCACAATGTTCTACTTCTTGGAGAACCATGAAACTAACATATGTCCTAGAGGTTGACAAGTTCCAAACGTCCTTTTTATGTCTACTCTACGTCCAGCTAAGTCAGCATCTGAGTATCCGAGAAGTGTAAAATATGTTCCTTTGGGATACCACATACCTAGCTTTAGATTAGTAGCAATATATTTTATAATGCGTTTTACTGCCGCAAGATGTGTTTCTCTAGGATCCGCTGGAAATCTGGCACATAAGCACACAATATATAATATATCAAGTCTAGAAGAAGTAAGGTATAGAAGAGAACCGATCATGCTTCTATAAGTCTTTTGGTCAACTTTCTTTCCTTGTTCATCCTTGTCTAGTTTGGTGGAAATAGACATTGTAGTTTCAATCTTCTTGCAGTTTTCCATACCAAACTTTTTGATTAAGTCTCTTGCCTATTTCTCTCGAAAGATAAATGTTCATTCTTTTGTTTGCTTGACTTGAAGAACTAAGAAGAATGTTAGTTCTCCCATCATGCTCATCTCAAATTCTTCCTGCACGGACTTAGAAAATTTCTTACACAAGAATTCATTAGAGGAACCAAAGATTATATCATTGACATAAATTTGAACAAGTAGAATATCCTTACCTTCTCTCTTAATAAAGAGAGTTGTGTCTACCATACCCTTTTTAAAACCATTGCTTATTAAGAACTTTCTAAGTCTTTCATACCAAGCGCAGGGTGCCTGCTTTAAACCATACAGTGCCTTTTTCAGTCTGTATACATGATCTACCTTTCTCTGTTCTTCAAAACCAAGAGGTTGTTTGACATAGACTTCTTCTTATATAAACCCATTTAAAAAAGCACTTTTGACATCCATCTAGAATAGCTTGAAATTGCGGTAGCATGCATAAACAATGGCCTCCAGTTTGGCTACAGGTGCATTAGTCTCATCATAGTCTATTCCTTTTGCTTGTGAGTAACCTTTGGCTACTAGCATTGCTTTGTTTCTAGTTACCCTTCCTTGATCATTTACTTTGTTTCTGAATACCCATTTTGTTCCAATGATGGTTCTTTCCTTGGGTCTAGGTACTAGTTCCCATACATCATTTATTCTGAACTGTTAGAGCTCTTCTTACATAGCTTCCATCTAGCTTTCATTTGCAAGAGTTTCATCTACTCCCTTTGGCTCGATTTCATAAATGAGTGCCAATGCGCTTGTTTCTTCCTTGTTCTTTGATTTGGTTCAAATTCCTTCATTGATGCTCCCAATTACCAGATTTTGGGAATGACTGGATTTACGCTTCCAGTTTTTGTTGTATTTCTCTCTATCTTCAGGCTTTTTAGGTAATTGAGTTGAATCCCTTCTGTGACTTCTTTTTGAAGAGGATCAGATTTTTTGCTATATACCAACTTCTCAAGGTCTGCAGTAGGTTTTGGGTCTTCGAATGTAGTTTTGTTCTATTGAGTCTAATCTCGTTCTAGAAACTTCACATTCATAGATTCTTTCACAGTTTGAGTATTCTTGTTGAATACTCTACATGCCTTGCTTGTGATTGAATATCCCAGAAATATTCCTTCGTCTGATCTTTCTTCAAACTTACATGGATGGTTGTTAGCATTTTTAAGAATAAAACATTGACAACCAAATATATGGAAATAAGAGACAATCGGTTTCCTTCCTTTATAAATTTCATAGGGAGTTTTCTCAAGAATAGGTCTTAGAAAACTCTGTTAATGATATAGCAAGCTGTAGCAACTGCTTTTGCCTAGAAACAAATGGCTACTTTGCTTTCAATTAGCAAAGTTCTAGCCATTTCTTGTAATGATCTATTTTTCCTTTTTACAACTCCATTTTGTTCTAGAGTGTAGGGCGAGGAGAAAATATGTTGAAAGCCATTTTTTTCACAAAAGTCTACGAAATCTTGATTTTCAAATTCTCCACCATGATCTATTTTAATGCTAGAAATAGTGTAACCCTTCTCGTTTTGAACTCTTTTCGCAAATTTTGAAAAATAAGAGAAGGCTTCCCCTTTATTAGCAAGAAAAAACACCCAGTTAAAACGAGAGTAGTCATCTACAACAACCAGACAATACTTTTTATCTCCTATGCTTTAGGTCCTTATCGGTCCAAAAAGATCCATATGAAGAAGCTGCAAAACACGATTAGAAGAAACATGTTTTACTATTTGAAAGAGCTTCGCACCCGTTTTCCTAGAGTACATGTTGAACATAGTTCCGACTTTTTGTAGCTTAAGGAAGGTAGTCCACGAACAAGCTTCTTGGTGAATAATTTCGAAATATGCTTCATACTGACATGTCCTAGCTTATGGTGCCAAAGATTAGTTTCATCTTGGACTAAAATGAGACATTTAGCGGTATCTTCATTTATATCAAGAAGATAGATATTTCCGTGTCTTCATCCAGTAAAAGATTGAGATGAATCCTGACTAGTTCCAAAACATATATTCTCCTTGAAGTTTATTCTGAATCCAGCATCACATAGTTGACTTATACTTAGAAGATTGTAGTTAAGCCCTCTGACTAGGGAGACGTTGCTGATGATAAGACTTCCAATCTAAACTGTTCCTAGGCTAATAATGTTTCCTTTGCTATTGCCTCCAAAAGAAACAATTCTTCCTTTTATTTTTTATAATCCTATGAACATTCTTGAGTCACCAGTCATATGTCTCGAACATCCGTTATCTAAGTACCATTTCCTTTTGCTTCTGATACTTACCTACATTCAAAAAACATTCTCAAGTTTTCTTTGGTACCTAGACTTTCTTGGGTCCATGAGAGTTAGTAGTATAGGCTTTGTTAATCTAGTTTCTCTAAACAGGTCTCCAGACTTTAGGACAATTACTCTCAAAATGTTATGTTTCTCCGCAATTAGAATATTTGAGGTTGCTTCAACCAACAGGTTTAACAAAGTTCTTTTGAAAATGATTTTTGTAGACTTGTTGAGGGGGTCTCGGTTTGAGTCTCTCCTTGACTCTCAGAAAATCTACTATAGAATCATTTTCCTTATTATATCCAAGTCCATACTTGTTATAAAATGATGTTTGAATTGTTTTATTCCATGGTTTTTGATCATTTTGAAAATTTTGTAGTAATAATACCAAAAATTCCTTTTAAGAGACTCATTCTCCTTTAAAAAAGAATCTCGACTTTCTTTTGTTTCCAAAAGTTCCTTTTGCAAACCTTCGAACTTTTCTTTCTGAGAAAAATTTTGTTGTCTCAGCTTGTAGTTTTCCTTTTTCAGTCTAGAGATCATCTTAAGAGTGGATTTCAGATTTAAACAAAGTTCATTTATATAATCAAGAAACTTTAATCATTTTCCATCATGACTAACCTCAACCTCATTTGTCTAATGGCAGTCGAGACTCGAGTGCGCTCCAAAATCTGAGTCTTAGTCTGAGTCTGAGAGTGCCATTAGACAAATACTACCATATTCACATTCACTTTCTTTACACTCCGTGTCACTCCATGTTTCAGCTTTCAATGCCTTTTTGTACTTTTCATACTTTCCTTTCTTCTTTTTCAGTGTAGGACAATTTGGTTTTATATGTCCATTCTTCTTGCATTCGAAGCAAATTACATCTTTGATAGTCTTCTTCATCCATTGTTCTTCTTTGTCCCGACTATTTGGATTGCTTCCTGCCGTTGAACTTTTTCCCTTTCTTGTTTAACTTTCTAACCTTTTTTTATCAATCGGGCAAGTTCTTCATCATCCATTTCATCCTCAGAATATGTGTCATTAGAATCAACATTAGATTTAAGAGAAATAGATTTCTTACCCCTTGACTCAACTTCATTATTCATCTGTTCAAGCTCATAAGATTGTAAGGTTCCAACAAGCTCATCGATAGACAAGGGTGAGATCCTTAGTGTTTCTCGTATAGAAGTCTTCACATTGTTCCAATCATTTGGTAGACCTCTCAAAAGCTTATTAACTTTCATTGGTCCTAAGGGCCCGTTTGGTTCAGCTTTGGGGGAATGCATTTGGGAAAACGCAAATACCTTTGGATTAAATGGGTTTTTTGAAATGCAAATACTGTTTGGTAAATTTTGCATTGTGAAAAAACTTTGACCTAATTACTGTTTGGTCAATATCCTATTTTGCTAAGGGGCTTTTGAGAAAAATTTTATTAAAAAAAATTTACAATTTTTTTTTAAATTCACTTTTCTTTGGCCGCCGAAAGGCCTCGCCTGAGGTCGGGTGACCTTAGGCGACAGCGGTGGTCGCGCGACCCCGGCGGCCAGATCTAGCCGCCGAAAGGCCTCACCTGAGGTCGCACGACCTCGGGCAGGGCGGCTTGAGGTCGGGCGACCTCAGGCGACGGTCGCCAGTCACCTAGGTCCGCGACCCAGGCGACGGCGGTGGTCGCGCGATCGCCTGGGTCGCCTGGGTTCGTGACCCAGGCAGTGGTTGCGCGGCCACCATGCCTCAGGCCTCGACCCAGGCGCGCGACCGCCTGAGGTCGCGCGACCAAGGGCAGCGAACGCCCCCCTTGGCCGGCGGTCGCCGGTGGTCGCCGGCGGTCGTTGGCTTCCTTGGCCATGTGAAGAAGATGAACAGTACCCCCAACTTGCATTCCGGAAATGCAAATTCCAAATGCACATCTGGAGCAACATTGAACTAAGGGACTTTGAGGGTACTTGGAAATGCAATTGCATCTCCCCAAAGTCGTCCCAAAGTTGAACCAAACGGGTTCGCATTTGGCTAAGGGGCTTTCAGGGCTGAAAGCCCCTTGGCAAAGCTGAACCAAACAGGGCCTAAGATTGGTTGGCCTTGATATGTAAGCCCATTTACTATTTCAGTAAATCTACTAAACATATCTCCAATGGACTCTCCCGGCTTCATTTTGAACGATTCATATTGACCAAGCAGAATATTGACTTTGGTTTCCTTCACTCGATCAGTTCCTTCATAAATGACATGTAGCCTATCCCAAACTTCTTTTGTTGTTTCACAAGAAGAGATTCAATTATATTCATTGGGAGATAATGCATAGTAAAGAAAATAAATAGCTTTTGCATCTAATGCTTCTCTTTTTGTCAATTCTTCTTTTGAGAGAGTGGTAGAAGGTTCTGTTGATTTTCCATCATCCTTCTTTGCAGCCTTTCCAAATTCAGCGTTAGGGATCAATCCCTTTCTCAACAACATCCCATTCCTGAGGATCCTTTGATCTGAGAAAAGCTTTCATTTTGTTCTTCCATATGTTGTATTCTTTTCCATCAAAGTATGGTGATCAAGTGTTACTTTGTCACTCAATCAGACCTAGTGCAAGAATACTAGCCATAGAAGATCTTTAGCTCTGAAGTAATAAACACTTCAATATAGTGAGCACGAGGCTCTGATACCAATTGATATTGCTAGTACCAACACCTAGAAGGGGGTTGAATAGGTGTAAATAAAATTTATGCACTAAAACGGTCAATACGAAGTTTAATAGTGATAGACTCAGAATTTTATAATTGAACATAGTTTGGATGAGGTAGACTTTGTTGTATGCAATCAAAAATAAAGGAGTAAGGGAAGAGAAGATTGCAAGCAATGTTATAGTGATTGCTTTTGTCAAGCCTACGTCCACTCTCCCATGCTGTCAGCCAATAGGTTGAATTTCACTATGTGATTGAAAATGGTTACATGTTTTTGAGTGTAAGTACTCAACGATAATGTCTCTCACTAAGTCACTCTTCTTTGCAATACACTTTGGCTCACTCGGTTTTTGCACTTTCTCAAACAATTTGTGAATAACAGAATCAGACTTATGAATTTCGTATTTCTCTCTTTTTTCTTCTGGTCATATCTTCTCCTTATATACACCTTCGAACCAAAGCTAGCTGTTGGTTATCACCATGAGAGATTTGCCTTTCATTTTCTTTCTTGGACAGACTTCATAAGGAAAGATTTTTTGACCGTTAAAGACAGATTGAATCCCATTTGATTCCGATCGCCCATACAAACAAAATCTAGGTTTCCATAAGCATTCCATCCTTCTTTGGAAATTGTCTTGTTGATTAATCATGTTAATCAATTTGATTTAGCAACATCAATATGAGTACGGTAAGTGAAATTCGTAGCCGTTGGTGATCTTGTCCTCATTATGGTCCTTGAGGTTCGTTCTGGGGCCCTAACAGAATGAGATTCTTCATATGTTTATATCTCCTTTTGTAATGAGTAGACTTTGCAAAATATGTCAACACATGAGTCTTCTTCCACAGTTTGTACTAGAAGTGTTGCTTATATAGAGAGTTTTGTTAGCATCAAAACTATGAGTTTTCTCAATAGCCCCAACCAAATTCTTTGTATTAGTTTGTGATTTCTTTGCAGATCCTCCGGTGAGTTCAGGGAATTTCCACTGAGCTTGCTGATTTTATTGGACTTACGTCAACCCCCCATCCACCAAGCGCGAATCGTCGGCGTGCCCTCACACCTTGCCAGCAGCTCTTGTGTCTCTGCCACTGACCAAGTTTTTGTTCGTGGTTAGTTTCATCGCTCGTTCAGTGTTGTTACAAGTTTTCCAGCGTCTTTCGTTCACCACCACCAATCGTGATCTACTCCCAGCCACTTGTGACCAGCAGTCCGAGAGTCCTTCAGCTAGGCCTTCTCGCTGTCGACCACCAAGCCTCCACCGTGAGTCCCTCACTGAGCCGCAAATGCCCTCACCAACGAGCCACCACCGGTCATCCGTCTAGCCAATTTCGTTGAAGTTTAGCTGCCAAACTAGATAAAATCTCATCCAAATTGGATTCGGGTAATTTATTGCCTAATTTGATTATTGGATATCTTATGTGCACATTCAATTATAGGCAATATACATTAGAATTTGTTTCCTAACCCGCATCCACACATGATTTTTTATTCTATTTATAAGGATTTAGATGGAATAATTAATTGTGCAAGAATTTTTAAAATTCCCATTTTTTATCTTTAAAAATTAAGATTAATTTATCGATTTTATCTGCAAAATAATCAAGTTGATTGGATATTGTTTCCTAATTTGAACTAATGTCTATGGCGGTTTGATAATATTTTGGGATTTGAGTAAGTGTCTTGTTTTATTTGTTTTCCTTATTTGAAAATATCAAAAGATTGTATGTAGATTAATTAACTCATGTTAACATTGTAGATCCCACATATTCATGATAAGTTCTAATTTAAATTAGGAATTGGCATAATTTAATAACTAAATTGAATTAGATATTATCTTTGTTCTAGTTGGTTAATTTCACTTTTTTTAATAATGAATTTCAATATAAAAAATTCAAAAATGTCATGTGCATGTCACATAAATTAGCTACATCACATTTTTTTTGTCAAAATACTTCATTAGAAACTATTACAATGGTGGAGTACATAGATCATTGAAGTCTAAGCATAAAATAAGCATAAGGTTTTGTGGGGGCTTGGAAACCCAGTTACTGGGAAGGGACCCGGTACTATGGGCTTTTGCTATCCAGTCTGTGGCCCGGTTAGTGTGTCTGGGTTCAAAATAAGCTAAACATTCTCCAGTTGGGCTAAAAACTCTGAACAATCCAGCACTATAGGTCTGGAGGCCCACGAAATCTCAGCTTGGCCCAATATTGCAGCTACAACACTGGAACTATCGCTGACTAAGAGGACTTTGAGATTAGTTCATGCAACTGGTTCTATACTTCTGTTGGAGTTTCGAGTTTCCTTCAACCAAAGAAGTGCTTGCCAAATAGCTAGGGTTTCGATGACACAAGCTGATGGTGCGTGAATCCTCCACGCAAAACCAGCAGCGAACACCCCATTGGCTCCTCTACAAATCCCTACAACTAAGCTCTCCAGATCTGGTCCCTTCCATGAGCAATCGACGTTGATTTTGAGTGAATCGTGAGGAGGAGGCGACCAACTGTTCATCCCAGAGGTAAGCATGTTCTCACTTGATCCCTTGCGTAGATGCCATTTTTCATATAGTTGATGCGAGAGTAGGGCTTCACAGATTATTGCGCTTCGATTTGGTGTTCTCTTGAAAGATCAATGCATTGTGGGCCTTCCATATAAACTAGAGGATGTTCGCAAAGACAGCCTTTGCACTTTCTGAAATTCCAGACTTGAGGTATTCGTAAACCCATTTATCCATTCTTGTTATATTCGTAGGTGAAACAACGATGCCGACTCTATAATCTGACCATATGTCCTTTGTCCAACTGCAAAATGTAAAGAGATGCTCTATAGACTTGGGGTAGTGCTAGCAAACCGGACATATAGGCTCAGGTACGATCTTCCGTTGGTATAAATTCGTCTTTGTAGGAAGTCCATCATTGCATAAGCTCCACATGAATTGTCTGATTTTTGGGTAAGTCTGTAATTGCCAAATTTCTGTCCATAAACCCCTTGGTACTTGGTATGATGATGATGCATGGGAAGTTGATGTAGTTGTGTTTGCCGCTTGTAATTTGTGATACCCACTTCTCACCATATATGTACTTGAGGTATGGCCCGTCTAGATGAGTCGATCTAGTTTCGGGTGAATACTTAAAGGAGTTGCCACAATCTCTTGTAAAATATTGTTGTCAAGGATTTCATTCAATAGGCAAGTATTCCATTCACATAACTCTGGTTTAATAATGTCAGCCACTAACTGGGGGTCATTGTGATTTGCTGGTCCGCCTATTTTGCCTACATCAACCAGGCAGTCCTGTCTTAAATTAATACCTAGTCCATCCCCTACCTCACATTTCATGTCTAGTTCAATCACGTCCCTCTCTATAAGGATGCTTTGCCAACCCCATGATGGTGCGATCCCCCTCTTTGCTTGCCATAGGTTACCACTAGGGAAATAGAGGCCTTTAAATATCTTGCTCCATAAGGCTTCTAAAGCTTGACTTAGCTTGACTTAGTCTCCAAGCTTGTTTCCTCAGCATGGCTCTATTTAAGTCAACTAGGTCCTTAAACCCCAATCCTCCATTATCCTTCCTAGTTTTCGGGTGTCCCAATTCTTCCAATGGATTCCTTTTTCTCACATTCTGCTTCCACTAAAGGCTGAAATTCGTTTTTCAATTGCTCTGCATATAGATATAGGAATCTTGAAAATATGCATGGCATACTAGGGTAACGCCTGAATAACCGTTTTGATCAGCACCTCCTTACCCACCTTCAATATCAATTGCTCTTTCCATCCCTCTAAGTTTCTATCAACCCTAGATAAAAGCCAGGCAAACATTTGTTTCTTTGTTTGACCCCAATCAGATGGTATTCCCAGATATTTCCCAATTTTCTCAAAAATAGGAATTCTCAATTCTGATGCTATATTTTGTCGTAGCTCCCGTGGACAACTCTTCCCAAAAAACACTTCGGACTTGTTTAAATTAATAGACTGACCATAAGCAAAATAATAACAATTAAGTAGATTTGCTAGGTTTTGAGCCTCCCTCATTGTGGCATCTAAGAAGAAAATGGCATCATCCGCGAAGAGTAAATGGGAGAGAGTAGGATAGTGGGGATTCAGCTTGATTCATTTTATGCTTCCATCATTAACAACATTGTTAATGAGGTGGGACAGGACATTAGCCACTATTAGGAAAAGGTAAGGTGAGAGAGGGTCACCTTGTCTAATTCCTCTTGTAGGATTGAATGTTTCGCCGAATTCTCCATTTACTCAAACTTTGAAACTAACTGAGAAAATGTAGAATTTGACCAGAGACACCCATTTTTCACAAAACCCCATCTTCTTCATATAATCACATAGGAAGTCCCACTCAACTTTATCATAGGCTTTTTGCATATCCATTTTCAACATAGCTTGGAACTTCCTTCACCTCTTTTTGACCCTTATCTAATAAAGTACTTCTTGTACTATGAAAATATTGTCTTGTATTTGCCAACCACCTACAAAGGCACTTTGTTCGGAGAAATAATATGCGGGAACCAAGGTTTAAGTCTATTTACCATCACCTTTTCTATAACTTTGTAGCTGAAATTACACAAACTTATAGGCCTAAATTCAATAATACTTTCTGGATGCGCAACTTTTGGAATGAGTGTTATAGGTGTTGCATTCAGTTCAGGGTCAAATTTACCTTCATTAAAGAAAGAAACCACTAGCTAAAACATATCCTCTTGAATTATTGACCACCGACTTTGGTAAAAAAGACCACTCAAACCATCTGGCCCTGGTGCCTTAGACGCTCCCATTTGGAACACGACTTGTTGGACTTCCTCCCTTGTAACTCTCTTGGTTAAAGCTTCATTCATTTCCTCATAAACGACCACAGGACATTGCTCCAAAACTAGCTAATAATACCTCGACCCGACTAACGTATACAAATTATTATAATAACCTATGATGTGTTGTTTGATGGTCTGAGGGTCTCGACTCCAAGTGTTCTCCTTGAGCCGTAACATGGAAATTTTATTACGTTGCCTCCTCTGAATAGTAGTGGCATGGAAAAACTTTGTATTTCTATCTCCCCACTTAAGCCAATAGATTATGGATCTAATACCCCAATATAGTTCTTCTTGTCTCAAGAGAGTTTCAATTTGCTCGATTGTTTGATTGTATTCTGCCCACAAAACGGCTATATCATCCCTATTCATAATAGTTGTAAGTTTTCCTCTCAGTTGTTCAATTTGTTTGGCGACATTTTTAAATGATTTCTGACTCCGTTGCCTCAATGCATTAGCAACTTTTCTTGTTTTCCTCACCATATCCAACTAATTTCCAGTATCCTCTTCTAAGCTTTTTCCACCACTGTTTTGCATTCTGGATTATCTAACCAGTAAGCTTCAAATCTAAACAGTTTATGTTTTTTGGGTTCGGCTAAGTTAAGACATAAGAGAAGAGGGCAATGATCAAACCCAATAGCTGGGTAGCCAAACACTTCAGCATTAGGAAATACGATTCTCCATTCTAGGGTGCATAATGCTCGGTCAAGTTGTTTCTTCACCAGCTCATCTCCTTCTCTATTATTGGTCCACATGAAAGCATAGCCTTTACTCTCTATATCGATAAGAGATAATGTATGCACAAATTCCCAAAACACCATAATTCAGTATCTTTCCACATCCCTTCTTCCAAACTTTTCCCAATTGTATAACACTTCATTAGAATCTCCAATACATAACCAGGGAGAGTTAATAGAACCATTTCTAGTCCGAAGTGTATTCCATAAAGAACCCCTCTCTTGAAAATTTGTAGACGCATATAGAAAGGTTATTTTCATTGTTATCCCATTCTCACTTTCCTTACATAAAACTTCAATCACCTCTTGGCAACTATGTTCTACAGTAATATCCATTGTTTCATCCCATAGCAAGGCCAGTTCTCATTCCAATCGGATTGATTACAAGTAAGGACTGAAAATTAAGTCTTCGTTTAATGTTCTCCACCACCATGTTTCGGTTTTTAGTTTCCATTAAGAACACCATATTAGGCCTCTCACGAGCCATTAAGGCTCGAATATTCTAGACTGTCAAAGGAGAGCCTAAACTTTGACAATTCCAGCTTAAAACCTTCATGTCTTCCTTGGTGACTTATTAGGGCCAGCCACCAAGGCCCCTGCCATATCACCTTCCCATACTTGAATCGGTGCATCCAATGATTTATTTGCATCAACAAGAGTTACTAGCGAGCCCCTTTTTTCATAAGGAGCAAAGTGTTTAAGCTTTTTGGTTAGTTGTTTCTTTGAGCTTGATTTGGTTGCTATAGGATGCCCTACCTCTGTTCCATAGATTAGTATCTCACCTTGCTGTTCCTGAAATTGCTATGCTCTTTTTCCTTTATGTGGTGGGGTATATTCCATGATCTGTGTGACTTCAAATTCTTGTCTTTTTTCAGGATTATAAGGCACTATAGCTTGACTATTTGCCGTGTGATTATAGCAGCTCGAATCCTCACCTGTATGAGCAGTGGGAGTCTCAGGCACCGTCTCCTCCTCTTCTAAAGTAAAGTCGATCTCTCCATAAAATATTTGCCAGCAGGGACTAAGATCCTTCACCTCTGTATCTTGTGCTCAAGGAATAGCATTGTAGTAATCGTGCAGCATTATATGAATCATAGTACCGTCTTACTTCAATCTGATTTTTACCTTTCCAATTTTCCTGGAACTATTGTTTCTGGCTTCAATTCTAATGTCCTCTATCATTCCCAATTTCACAATAATTAGTCTAATAGAATCCTCCACCAAGGCAGTACGTGGAAGCCCCACAAGATGCACCCAAAAGGAACAGTTGGAGAATTCATAACAATGTTCCAAAACGGTAAGGTCTCCTTCTTGTAGAATTAATAAAGTACTAGCAAATGACCAAGAACCAGTTTGCAATACTTTGTTCTGCTCATCCTTTGACTTAAAGATGAAAGCAAAAAAACCCGGTTCAATCACCTCACATTTAACCCATTCTACTTTCCATGCTTTCTTCATAGTAGTCCAGAATGCCTGAAAATTCACATTAGGTTTTGAGAACAATATTCCATACAAAAGGAACTCATTATCCAGTGTTTGTACCTCAGGGGGATTGGCGTACAACACTATAACTTCATCCACAGCCCATAGATCGCCCATCTTTTTACAGAGAGCCAACATTCTGAGATGATTGCCATGGTCTTCCGCCATATTAGGAGTATGGCCTATAAAAAGAGACCTAAATCCGAGTAGGGTGGGATGGAAGTGGGGAAATGGGTCGATTGAGGAGTGAAGGGAGCTCTACTTTAAACTATAGATACCTTCGGCAAGGCTAACTCTCATTCTGATGAAGCTGCAAGCCAAGCTAATTTCTCTAGATTAGGTTTCCAATGAAGAGCGTAGGGTTTCAAAAAGGGTGGACAAGTCTTTGCTGAAATTCAAAATTAAAAGGGGATTGAGAATAGGGTTTAATATGGGGAAAAGGTTTTGTGTATAGCCATTGTCTTACATAGGAGAAGGATCTAGCTAGGGTTTCAGAAAGAAAACTATCACCTTAGCGATAGAGAAGAGCTCACCTGATGTGAGAGAGAGTGCCTAGCTACATCAGCTTCACATCATATAATTTAGGTCATGAATTAATGCATGTCATAAACGCATGTCATTTAGTAATTGTCTAATAGGTTAATTTAGTTAGATTGTTTGTCATGTAGAATTACTTCATTAAAGTCGCATGTCATGTAGCATTGTTGCATATAAATTATTGTCCTTCATTAGAGTTAGGCCATTTAGTTAAATTGCATGACATATAGCTTGGTTATCATTTAAATAAGAGAAAACCCAAAAAGAGATTTGAGTGGAAATTTTGTGACAATTAGAAATTATATATAGGTTGAATTAATATTTATTGTAGATGCTTGTGTTTGCATCGACGTAAGTGTCCATACGTTATGTTTACAATTTATTCATTGCTTTGATTATTGAGTGTTCAGTAATGTAGATAGGTTAAATCAATTTAAGATGCCTGCAAAATATTTTTGAAAATAAAAAAGAAAATGCACCAAAATGGCATTAGAGTAGTCTAACGAAATCAAGTCTCCGAATTCATTTAATTTCTTGTTCATAAAAGTAAAGCACTTTACTTGGGGGTATCTAATCAACTCACCATAAACCAATTAGTGGTGACTTCTTGCATGCTAAAAATTTGAACCTAATGGTGCATTTGTTTTGCGGAAATCGTATCATTTTTTAAAAATGTTTTCCAAGAAATCATTTTCCATGAAAATAATTAGTTTTCCTATGTTTAGTGATATGTGATTAAAAATGTTTTCAGGCGTTTGGATCACATTTGAAAAATGATTGAATAACATTTGAACTAACAAAAATGGAAGGACTTGAAGACCTCGTAAAGAGGAAAAATGTTTTCCCCTTCCCATGCATAGGAATTCATTTTCCTAAAATAATACATAATATTTATATTGACTGAAAAGTATTTTATATTTGACCAAATCGTTTTTGGAAAAATAAACAACATAAAGTCTAGAAAACACTTTCCAAGAAACTATTTTCATTGAAACAAACGCACCCTAAATTGTGAATTGGGCTTAACATAGCCCGAGCTAAGTCTAAGCTTAGTAATCCATTAACCGAACCCTAGTAAGTGCTACCTGAGATAAGGTTGCAATAGCTTGGTGACTCCACTAGAGATTTGAGTTAAAATAAATTAAAAATGAATGAAAAATTAGGGATATGAAAAAACAGTGTGTCTAGTAAAAGTAAGGTCAATGCCCATAGAAGAAAATGAAAAAAGAAGCAGCATCAAATAGATGACTATTAGTTGTAAAAAAAATTGTATCTCCAATGAAGTTGCTAAGTTGTCGCAACCTTACATCGGGTGGCACCACCCTAGGTTTGGCTAATAGATTATTAAGCCTTCAAGCTCTTTCAAGCTCATACCAATTCGTGTCTTATGGTTCAAGTTATTTAACATTCAAACCATTTTCATGTAGGAGTTGCCACTGATTGGTTATGGTGAATCGATTAGATACCCAAGTAAAGTATCAGGAGAATTACTTTATTTTTACGAATCAAAAATTAACTAGATTCTGAGATTTGATTACACTAGATTACTTTAATGACATTTCACTACATTTTCTCATTTATTTTCAAAAAAGAAAAAATATTTGTTAGACAAATTAGATTGACTTTAACATATACATTAACATATGAGGTGTCATACGAGTGCGCAACCATTATTGAACACTTAATAAAGTAAGTCAATATATAAATTGCAAACATGGGGAAGAAACACTTACCTTGATGCAACGTAAGCATCTGCAACCATTTTTTTTTTGTCAAAATGAAACGTTTATTTATAATCTAAAGTTCATGAACAACACACCTAAAGAAAGGGACATCCAAACACAAAAAGTCCCAAAGAGGTTGGGTGGGGGTAGGGCTTGGATAACAAAGAACAAGGAAGCACATTCAATCTCTAAGCCTTCGCTATCCAATCAACTACATGATTTGCTAATCTACCCCAATGGTGCTATTGCTGAAATGGGCTAGCTGGGCGGGCTTCTAAGATCAGCGCCTCCACCTCCCACGGCACATAATTTTCCATCTTTAAGGCTTCAAACAAGATAAGGCTATCTATCTCCAATTGCAGATGTTCTTCCTTTCTCGAACTGAAGTACTTCAAGGTTTCCACCAAAGCGACGGACTCGACCTGGATGGGCGACAAAGCTAGGATTTTTTTAGCAATCCGGCTAGCAAAACTCCGGAGGCATCTCGAAGGATCCCTGCGATTGCTCCCTCTGAAGAATCTGTTGCGAAGGACCTGTCAATGTGGATCTTAAGGGAGCGATTCTTCAGCGAACACCAATTCGAGGGTTAGTGAGCACAATTCGATTCAAGTTTCAAACTTCTCACGTTTCACTTATAATAATCTCTGACTATCAACTCCACTGATGCAATTAGGGCTTCTAGGTTGGGGTTCACCATCGGAATACAAGATCATTCCTAGCTTTCCAAATGAACCAAAGGAGGGTTGCGATTTTCTCAAAGGGTACTTGACTGTTGTTGATGGTGTTGCAGCCACTCATCTATCCGTGTGATGTGCTGACTAAGTTGCTTATGTTTACTGTAGGTTCTTTCCAAATAGATCTTGTCCAGGGGCAGAGAAGGAACATACGTTCTACTGTTTCCAGTTGGCAATTGTGCAAATGGATAAAGTGGCTTTCCAGATGAACCGGATGTTCTTGCAACGAATATTAATTAAAAACACATATTCTACCTAATATGATTTCTAATTATTACATAATTCCACTCAAATCTTTTTAGGGTTTTCACTTATTTGAATGAAAACTAAGCTATGACATGCAATTAAATTAAATGGCCTAATACTAATGATGGACAATAATTTATAAGTAACTACTCTACATTTTTTTTTTTTTTGGAAAATGACTACTCTACATTAACTCTATATTACATGCGATCCAATTGAACCAATCTATCAAGCAAAATTTAAATGACATGCGTTTATGACATACATTAATGACCTAAACTATATGACACCGCATATGACATGTATGTGATGCAATTAATCTATGTGACATGCACATGACATTTTTTTTATTGAAATTCGAAATTAAAGGTAAGGAAAATTAACTAGCTAAGACAGATAATATTTAATTCAATTTAGGCATTAAACTATGTCAATTCCTAATTTAAATTAAAATCTTATCATTAATATTATAAAATCTACTTAGACGTGTAATCTTATACCTAATTAATCTACATGCAATATTTTTGATATTTTCAAATAAGGAATATAGATAAAAGAAGAAGATCACTTAAATCACGGAAGATCATCAAACCACCAAAATATTATCCATAGTTCAAATTAGGAAACAATCTAAATAACTCGATCATTCCATGGATAAAATCAATAAATTGAAGTTTTAAAGATCAAAATATCAATTTCAAAGATTCACATGTGATTTATTATTCCATCTAAAATCTTATAGATAGAATAAAAAATCGATGTACGGTTGCAGATTAGGAAACAAATCCTAATGGATATTGCCTATCACTCAAATAATATGCACATTATATATCGAATAATCAAATAGGCAATAAAATATTCAACGAAATAGTATAAAAATCATTACCTAAATTTAAATATTCCGTTTCCAAATCGGGAGTGCCAAACAGCTGGAGTGTCAAAACTTGACAAGGGAGACACTTAAATATCAAAAGTTTGAAAATATACACTTACATGCTAAAATCATAGCAAAATAGATTAGTTAAGTGTTAACGGCGAGAAAATTTAGCTAAAATGCATACATGGCATTTTCCGATGACTTTGTTTATTGACGTGGCAATTTTTAAAAAAAAAATTATCCACATGGCAATTTAAAAAAAATTGACCGTGCCACATCAGCAAAAAAAACCCAAAATTGATTAATTTTTTTTTAAATAAAAATGTTAAATGAGTGAGGGTTGGGCGAGGGGAGCTATGACTTCCTAGGGCGTCACCAACTAGACCCTAATACTGCTGATTTATGTTTTCATGCAAGCAGAAGTCTTTTAATTAGATTGGCATTTATAACATGAAGAAAGCACACTCAAGAGTAGATTTCATAAAACGCCTTCTCATAATATCACCATTACGTCTTACATACAGGAGGAAAACATTCATCTCGACGATACATTCATCGGACAATCACTTCAAGATGAACAAAACAACAAAACAGCCGGGAGAGGTCAAAAATTTTCTAACTTCTCTCTCCCCGGTCGTTTCCCTCATACATCCCTTAACATCCGAAAACTAAGGCGCTCCACCAGCTTGGACCTATCCGCCCGGGCTGCCGGCCCATCTGCCCATTCGTCCGCCCTGTCATCGGCCCGACCGCTCACCAAGGGAGAGGTCCGATCAACTCACCGTCCGGTTGAAGAATCGGGAGACGAACTTCATGGAAAATAAGGTGGGGCGTCCATCCGCAAAATACATTCATAACGAGTGAATACAAGGCCCGACTCCACATCAGCTATGTCTTAGAGACGGCCCTCTAGATATACAGGTGCACCATACGTAGCTATAGGTAGAACGTCCATCTATTGACCTGCAAAAATAAGGAATAAACAAATTGCCCAGTAGAGGAATATAGAAAGGTTTTAAGTCGCACTGTCCAGCCAAAGCTAAGCAATCAGTTAGTCCAGACAAATAGTTCAAGGTACGCCAACAATGCAATTCATCGACATTCGACGAGCCATGTACTAATGCAACAAGCCTTCTACTAGCAACCAATAAACATTGAGGCAATCGAACAATCCATATATGAAATAGAAGCATGCCGCAGGCACTTTCAATGCCACCCATGCACACGTACACACCAGATAAATTTAACTAATGTATAACCAATTTTATCCACCCTCAAGTCAGATTCAATCCAGGACACTGGCCGGATTCCGGGTCGCTGGCTGGACTTCCAGAGAGGTTGCTGGCCTAGGGCATCTCCCTCCGAGGCATCCTGATATCCAAGGGTCGCTGGCCTGGCCTTATGGTTTAACCAAGGCATCGCTATCTACACTGCAGGGGCATCCCAACTCCCGGGGCATCATCGGATCACTGGCCAATGGTCATTTTTTAGCTTTTTTCATCCACACATTGTCGCTCGAGCTCTTGATTTAACACCACAGCAAGCATCCAGCACACGTATGCACTTCCATGTGACAATTCAACGTGCCATTTATGCATGAGACACCAGCCACGCGTGCACATGAAAACAAACGCCTAAACAATGCAAGACGAACCCATTTTCATAAATATTTGAGTACACGCGAAGCTCGGATCAACTACGGCCATCAACCTCAAGCCCACAACATAAAATATTATTCTCAGTTCCCAATCCACTCGGTTTCTAGCAAGTAAATCGCACACAAATCCACGTAATTACCTAATTTCAGCTACCGGCAGAAAAATTAAGCCCATTTACGCAGTCTTAAGAGAAATTCCAGAAAGAATAGCAATTTACGTCGAAAAATTCTCAAATTTGAGTATAAGGGAGTTAGACCTAAACCTACATTTGTCATGAAGAGAGTAGGGTCCAGTTCCTCTTGCATTAAGAGCAGAAATTCTCAATAAACAACCTACCGAGCTGTCCCTAAGCCCGCAATTCGGGTTTCTAAAGATATGGTCATTAGGGTGTCCTTACTTCAACATCTAATCTGAGATTTTCGTTTGTTAAACTACAAGGCATACCTAAAACTTTCATTGAGACAATATTTCAAATCAATCCACAAAAATTTATAAAATTCCCAAAAGCCCTAAAGGTTTTCTCCTAAGGGCAAAACAAGGTCAGTTTCACTAACATCTAGCCCAGAAAATTCTAACTAAATTATATGTTGTGGAATGGGGTCTTAGGAGCATTTTCCATGAGAAGGTCTTCTCAGAATCTCACTCTACCATCCTCTACTAAATTAACAAACTTTACTGGTCAGCAAGGTCACAGAATGTCTAGAACAGAAAACAATCATTGCATGCACTACGTTTGCCCAATTTACTCTCGCGGCCTCACACATGCACAAAATCCACCATCACAGAACACATACAAGCACGTTCTGTTGGATGTATGCCCTAAAGCTACTATGTAATAGTTACATATTAGGGATTTCAGTTGTACTATCATCATTATTATTTAATTAATGGCAATGACGTATTCATTCATTTGTCTAATTATTTTATGAATGATTCCATAAGATCAGTTGTAACTAGACCTATTCTTGAGACGTCAAGAATATTGTGACGGGTTCATAGTTAGACTGAATCTTTAAACTGTTCCTGGTCAATGGATTATTGAGTGGATATTTATAATCCTGTTGAGACCGGTGTGTTCTTAACTTCAACATTAAGTATTGGATACTTAAGGAATGATGAGTCGCAAGTCATTAGGTATTATGATACCTGAGTTAGAACACAAGTGTTTGTATTAGACAAATTCACTGAATGTGACGTATATAGAACGATTAGCAACATGGAAGCTTTTAGCGTGGTCAATGTCTAATTGTTCATGCTTTGGTCTTGTGTAAATAATCCTTAGACCTGAGGCACTGTGTTAATTGTGTATCGAACAACTATGGTTCACGGGTGCACATAATGCCGAATCGTTGATCCGTCTTTATACCTGATGGTCATAGTTTGTTCATATACGAAGTTGCACGTGTACGCAATATGGAATCTGTCTCCTTGTTACATACAAGGTATTATAATGATGTCCTATGCAATCTAATTGTGACAATGTATTGAAATCCTCGGCCGGGGTTGTAACCGAGAATAAATTGTTTATGTCTCGAACAAATGCATGTCAATTAGATTTGTTCATATGATCGAATTGGTGACTTGACAAATATTCCATGGTCTTTGTTCGATCGGGACATAGTAAGACGGAGGGATTAAATTACACTGTAACCAAAACTGACAGGTTCATTATGTTCTTAAAGCATTCACACTATCTGGGTAGCCATGACATATTGCTAGATGTCAATCATGGCTTGTAGGAGCCAAAAATTAATCGGGACAATTAATTCTTTTGGGAGTACTAATGTGTTAGTACAAGTCTTACTACTACCAGTTTAGTGATGAACCTAGGGATGTCACACACCATAACCAATTTAGATAACGTGGAACGAGAGAGAAATAATTTTGCAAATGTGTTTGCAAATTACTACAGTCGCATTGAGTCGACATGAAATTAAATTAAATGTGATTTAATTTAATTTGTATTATAGTCACAAGCCTACGTGCATATGATGCACACGCATGCCCAAATGGATACATGTTAATGTACCTTAAATGCGCACACACATATTATGTCTTTTTATTTATTTTTGGAATTGGTTAATTTGTTAATCAATTAAATTATGCACATGGTCAATTGCTGACCGCGTACATTGCACTCATGTGCACGTTTTAATTGTGGGATCATGCATGACCCATGACCAGTCCCATGACCAGCAACGGTTGTTGGTCGTGGGGTAGTTTCCCACGATCAGCAACGGTTGCTGGTCGTGGGTTCTCCCACGATCGGCTACGGTTGCCGATCATAACCGCCGTGGGATCATGGGCGGTTACCCACGGTTCTTATATAAGAAACTTGTGTGTTCGTTTTTGTGCGCGTACGTATGCAAAACGAAAAGAGAAAAGAAGAACTCTCTCATTTGGGCTGTGGCTGATAATACTAAGGATACGAAGGAATATCTCCACAAAGTTGCTAGCACAATCGTAGTGGTGATTATCCGCAAGTTCTCTCTTCGTTCGACGTCTATTGGTGGTGTGTCTGAACTAGAGGTCCGACGTTTGTGGGGCTCGAACTGAAGAACATTTGGACCAATTCGTTTAAAGCGCGCTTCGAGAGGTAATTCGTTTAACCCCCTTCTTATAACTAGATTTTTGATTGAAACGCACGAACAACGCCTTTGGAGATTCATGTGTAGAAATATTCTATCTTGTTTCCGCTGCATTTATATTAAATTGCCTATACATGATTCATGAAATCCCAACAGTGGTATCGAGCCAGGTTTAGGCGTTTTCGTGCGTTTAATTGATTTATAGTTCATAGATTTTTTGCGTAGATGTTGATTAATTTATGTGATAAATTTGATCAAGTATGCAAATAATTAGAACTAAATCAATTTTGAATCAAAATCTATAGGTTGTCATATTTTACGTTTATGTTCTGCATATGATTCGCAATTGTGAATTTAAAGATGACGACGCAACTTCCGTTTGGAATTGCATTCATGAAATTTGTTTCATCGATTTGATTCCTTAACGTAATTTGCGTTGTTCAACTTTAAATTTGTTTAAATGCAGAATTTTATCTATGCCTTCCAGAGCTTTAAATTTTGAATTTATGGCTCGTAAGGAAGGGTGGTGATCATGGAAAAATCCCTAATCATTATGATGGTTGTATGGATGAATGTATGATGATTAGAGGTATTCATTTTTGGGATGTAATTATTAAATGAAGGCTGCGTCCTTCCTTTTATTTTATTTTATTTTAATTTTTCATGAAATGTAATTTTAACTTAGTTTATTATATCAATTGTTGATGTAAATGCTACGAGTTCAAGAGGAGCCATTGGAGGAGCCGTTAAGCCGGAGAGCTCTATGGGCCCGGTCTTTGAAGAGTTCAAAGATTGAAGAAGAAGTGAAGAGCAGGTTCCTATTGTTAAGACATTAAAATGGCTAAATGGGTCTCATTGGCTCGAGACCCATTGAACCATAATTCCATGATCACCACGTAGGATAGATGATTATGTGACATCTATTTATTTTTGTGTTTATGTTCTTGTGCATATTAAACCGGTTAATGTGCAAAGTGAGACCGTTAATAACGACCCAAATCTCCTTATTAATAATATTAAGTCGAAACGGGTTTCGGACTCGTGGCCTACCATCGTCGTGGTTTGATCCAATATTATGGTGGTTAATTGATCGGCTATGGATACATAGGGGTTAATTACCATTCATAATATTGGACCACTCCATTATGCATATGATGCTGTGAGGTTGGAGCCATATGATTTCTAATAACTGTCAGGTGAGGAAATATTTTGTGTTTTTCAATACTTGCATGAGACGATGGGTTAGACTTAACTATGATCATGATGCCAATAACTGTTAGGTGAGGCTTTCATGGTCTAGAGGCCAAAGTTATGATTGGGACTCGCATATGATGCGTTGAACAAGTTGGTTCACTCACTAAGTTCATAGAACACCAATAACTGTTAGGTGAGGTGGGCTTTGAGCTGGTGAGACTCAATCCCCACTAGTAATCTTTACCCGACAAAGATTACCGCTTCCCATCTTAAGGAGTATGGGATTCGAATATAAATTTAGTGGGAGGATCTATTTCATTTAAAGGCCAAAATGAAATAGTTATTTTGAAGTACAACGGCTAACAATTTATTTTCTGCAACAGATATATTATTACTCTGAAAATGGTGACTACAAACCCACTCGCTTCTATTCTTGTCAAGAATTGTTTGACTGGACCCAATTTCACCGACTGGGTGAGGAATTTGAGAATTGTTCTCAATTCGGAAAAATTGGGTATGTGCTTGATGAAGAGATGCCAAAGTCCTTTCCTGAGGGTGGGACCCAAGAGGAACGTGTCACTTATGACAAGTGGCATGACGATGACTTAAGAGTTAGGTCATATATGCTTGCTTCAATGAATAATGAATTACGTAAGAAGTATGAATCTATGGAAGATGCTAGGTCGATCATTTTGCACTTAAAGGAATACTTTGATGAGAATGGTCGAACCTCTAGATATGAGATATCTAAGGCATTGTACCGTATGAGGATGGCTGAAGGATCATCGCTTAATGATCATGCTTTGAAAATGATCTGGCACATTGAAGAATTGGCTAGGCTGAATCTCGTTATGGACAACGAGTTAGCTGTGGATTTGATCCTCCAATCTTTGCCCGATTCCTTCTCTGGTTTTGTCCAAAACTTTCACATGCATAAGATGGATAAAACTCTTGCTGAATTACATAGCATGCTAGTAGTTTATGAGAAGGAAATGCATAACACGAGGCCAAATGTAGTGGCTATGGCTAAGGCTTCTTCTTCAAGGAGTAAGACTGTTTTGAAGAAAAAGAACTGGAAGAGGCCTGTCAAACCTGTTATGCAACCAAAACCCAAGATTGAAAAAGGAAAATATCATTACTGTGGTGTCAAGGGGCACTAAAGGAGGAACTGTAAGAAGTACCTCGCGAGCTTGAAGGTCAAGCCCAAGGACCAACCTTGTGAAGGTATAGTGTCTATGCTTATTGAAACTAATCTTATGGTTAGTGCTGAATCTAGCTTATGGGTTCTAGATTCTGCTGCAACTTCACATATTTGTATGTCTTTGCAGAATCTGAAATAAGCAGGATGCTAGGGCGAAATGAGATTGTCCTGACATTTGCCAATGGAGCAAGAGTTGCTGCATTAGCTATAGGGACTTTTCGTTTATGTTTGCCTTCTGGACATGTATTGGTTTTGAAGAACTGTTTGCATTACAAGAATGTTGTTAGGAACATCATCTCTATACCTCGTTTAGGTAAAGAGAATTATGAATTTTCTTTTGCTGATGATGTATGTTCTATTTATCAAAATAGAAGATGTGTTGGTTCTGGCTTATTAACCAATAATCTTTATACCATTACAATGTCCGGTAATGCGATTACCGATGTCAATAAGCAAAATAGAATTGATATAAATGCCATAACTAAAAACGCCCTAGAGACGGTCCAAATAAAAGTATGTTTGGCATCTCCGGTTAGGTCATATTGGAGAAGATAGAATTAACAAGTTGAGTAATGATGGGTACATTGATCCATCAATGTTTGAGTCATACTCGACTTGTTAGGCATGTCTTCTGGGAAAAATGACCAAAGCGCCCTTTGTGGGACATAGTGCGCGAGCTGCTGACATATTGGAATTAATACATACAGATGTATGTGGACCAATTAATGAAACTGCTAGAGGTGGTTATTCTTACTTCATTACCTTCACCGATGATCGATCACGGTATGGTTATTTATACCTAATGAAGTATAAATCCGAATCCTTTGAAAAGTTCAAGGAATTCAAGGTTGAAGTTGAGAAACAAACAGGAAAATGTATTAAGGCTCTTCGATCCGATCGAGGAGGTGAATACCTTAGTACTGAATTTTTGGACTATCTGAAAGAGAATGGCATTTTATCACAATGGACACCTCCTGGAACTCCAAACATAATGGTGTATCCGAACGAAGAAATCGTACTTTATTAGATATGGTTCGATCTATGATGAGTTACACCGATTTGCCTATATCCTTTTGGGGATATGCCCTTGAGACAGCTGCATATATACTGAACATAATGCCTTCCAAATCTGTTCCAACTACGCCCTATGAGATATGGCATAGTAGGAAACCAAGTCTTAATCATATTAAGATTTGGGGTTGTCCAGCTTTCGTTAAAAAGCTAAAAATGGACAAATTGGAGGCAAGATCTCGAACAAGGTCGCTTCATTGGATATCCAAAGGAATCTCTTGGATATTATTTCTATTTTCATTCGACCAAAGAATTTTGGTGAGCAGGCACGCTTCTTTTCGGAGAATCGGTTCATCCAAGAAGGTGGTGCTGGGCGGAAAATAGTCTTACAAGAAGAAAATAATGAAGTACCAAACAATCGAGTTCAGATACCAATCTCTGATTCAGTGGAAGTTTCTGATACACAACCTCTTAGGAGAAGTGCGACAACGTCTCGCCCACCTGCTCGTTATAGACACTCGGTTGATCTTATTGAACCATTATTCATTGTGGATGATAGTGATCAACCCGGTGATCCCAAAACCTATGAGAAGGCGATGTCGGACATCGATTCTGGTAAATGGCTAGAAGCCATGAAATCTGAAATAGATTCAATGTATTCCAATGATGTTTGGACCTTAGTTGATCTCGCTCGATGGTATTGTACCAATTGGCTGTAAATGGATCTTCAAGAGGAAGATGAATGCTGAAGGTCAAATTGGAACTTACAAAGCACGGCTGGTGGCGAAAGGATATCGTCAGAAAGAAGGAATCGATTATGACGAGACTTTCTCACTTGTGGCCATGTTAAAATCCATTCGGATTATGTTGGCTATAGCTGCACACCTTGATTATGAAATATTCCAAATGGATGTTAAAACGGCTTTTCTAAATGGTTTTCTCGAGGAGGATATCTATATGGAACAGCCACGGGGTTTTGAATCCAATGGTGAAAATCAGAAGGTGTGTAAGCTTAAGAGATCCATTTATGGACTCAAACAAGCCTCCGTAAGTTGGAACGTCCGTTTGATGAGGTAGTCAAATCGTTTGGCTTCATCAAAAATCCGGATGAACCTTGTGTATACAAGAAAATCAGTGGGAGTGCAATTGCATTTTTAGTTTTGTATGTCGATGATATACTTTTGATTGGGAATGATGTACCAATGATATCATCGATAAAACTATTCTTGTCACAGAAATTCTCCATGAAAGACTTAGGAGAGGCGACCTACATTTTAGGTATCAAGATCTATAGAGATAGATCGAGACGATTGATTGGCCTCTCACGCCTACGTACATAGATAAGGTGTTAACACGTTTTAACATGCAATGTTCCAAAAGAGGATTATTGCCTTTTAGGCAAGGGATCCGTCTTTCTAAGGAGATGTGTCCCAACACTTCGAAGAAAGAGAGCGGATGGCGAAGATACCATATGCATCCGATATTGGAAGCATAATGTATGCTATGCTATGTACTAGACCTGATATTGCGCATGCTGTAAGTATTACTAGCAAATATCAATCTGATCCAGGACAAGAGCACTGGATAGCAGTCAAGAATATTCTTAAGTACTTACGAAGGACTAAGGATTTATTCTTGATATATGGAGAAGGAGAATTTAAAGTTATAGCTTATACAGATTCCGATTTTCAATCGGATCCTAATGATTATAAGTCTACATCTGGGTTTGTCTTTACATTCAATGGTGGCGCAGTTAGTTGGAAAAGTTCCAAACAAAGCATAACCGCGATTCCACCACCGAAGCAGAGTATGTATTGCTTCCTTACAGAAAGGAAGCAGCTTGGATGAAGAAATTTATTTCTGAACTTGGAGTTGTTCCTTCAATTGAGCAGCCAATTACATTGTTTTGTGACAACAATGGGGCGATAGCTCAAGCTAAGGAACCAAGGTCTCACCAGAAGTCCAAGCACATTGAGAGACGCTTCCATCTCATCAGAGAAATTGTTGGGAGAGGTGATATCGCCTTGCAGAAAATTGCCTCAGCAGAAAACATGGCAGATCCCTTTACTAAGGCCTTACCTCAGTCTTCTTTTGAAAGGCATATTGACAAAATGGGTTTGAGGTACCAGACAAGTTGGCTTTAGTGCAAGTGGGAGATTGTTGGATGTATGCCCTAAAGCTACTATGTAATAGTTACATATTAGGGATTTCAGTTGTACTATCATCATTATTATTTAATTAATGGCAATGACGTATTCATTCATTTGTCTAATTATTTTATGAATGATTCCATAAGATCGTTGTAACTAGACCTATTCTTGAGACGTCAAGAATATTGTGACGGGTTCATAGTTAGACTGAATCTTTAAACTGTTCTCGGTCAATGGATTATTGAGTGGATATTTATAATCCTGTTGAGACCGGTGTGTTCTTAACTTCAACATTAAGTATTGGATACTTAAGGAATGATGAGTCGCAAGTCATTAGGTATTATGATACCTGAGTTAGAACACAAGTGTTTGTATTAGACAAATTCACTGAATGTGACGTATATAGAACGATTAGCAACATGGAAGCTTTTAGCGTGGTCAATGTCTAATTGTTCATGCTTTAGTCTTGTGTAAATAATCCTTAGACCTGAGGTACAGTGTTAACTTGTGTATCGAACAACTATGGTTCACGGGTGCACATAATGCCGAATCGTTGATCCGTCTTTATACCTGATGGTCATAGTTTGTTCATATACGAAGTTGCACGTGTACGCAATATGGAATCTGTCTCCTTGTTACATACAAGGTATTATAATGATGTCCTATGCAATCTAATTGTGACAATGTATTGAAATCCTCGGCCGGGGTTGTAACCGAGAATAAATTGTTTATGTCTCGAACAAATGCATGTCAATTAGATTTGTTCATATGATCGAATTGGTGACTTGACAAATATTCCATGGTCTTTGTTCGATCGGGACATAGTAAGACGGAGGGATTAAATTACACTGTAACCAAAACTGACAGGTTCATTATGTTCTTAAAGCATTCACACTATCTGGGTAGCCATGACATATTGCTAGATGTCAATCATGGCTTGTAGGAGCCAAAAATTAATCGGGACAATTAATTCTTTTGGGAGTATTAATGTGTTAGTACAAGTCTTACTACCAGTTTAGTGATGAACCTAGGGATGTCACACACCATAACCAATTTAGATAACGTGGAACGAGAGAGAAATAATTTTGCAAATGTGTTTGCAAATTACTACAGTCGCATTGAGTCGACATGAAATTAAATTAAATGTGATTTAATTTAATTTGTATTATAGTCACAAGCCTACGTGCATATGATGCACACGCATGCCCAAATGGATACATGTTAATGTACCTTAAATGCGCACACACATATTATGTCTTTTTATTTATTTTTGGAATTGGTTAATTTGTTAATCAATTAAATTATGCACACGGTCAATTGCTGACCGCGTACATTGCACTCATGTGCACGTTTTAATTGTGGGATCATGCATGACCCATGACCAGTCCCATGACCAGCAACGGTTGCTGGTCGTGGGGGTAGTTTCCCACGATCAGCAACGGTTGCTGGTCGTGGGTTCTCCCACGATCGGCTACGGTTGCCGATCATAACCGCTCGTGGGATCATGGGCGGTTACCCACGGTTCTTATATAAGAAACTTGTGTGTTCGTTTTTGTGCGCGTACGTATGCAAAACGAAAAAGAGAAAAGAAGAACTCTCTCATTTGGGCTGTGGCTGATAATACTAAGGATACGAAGGAATATCTCCACAAAGTTACTAGCACAATCGTAGTGGTGATTATCCGCAAGTTCTCTCTTCGTTCGACGTCTATTGGTGGTGTGTCTGCGAACTAGAGGTCCGACGTTTGTGGGGCTCGAACTGAAGAACATTTGGACCAATTCGTTTAAAGCGCGCTTCGAGAGGTAATTCGTTTAACCCCTTCTTATAACTAGATTTTTTATTGAAACGCACGAACAACGCCTTTGGAGATTCATGTGTAGAAATATTCTATCTTGTTTCCGCTGTATTTATATTAAATTGCCTATACATGATTCATGAAATCCCAACACGTTCCTCCAATCAAGTCGCAAGAACCAACATCTACAAGCCATCACAAACACGGCAATAACATGCAAACTCGTCCGACCTCCCAAAACAGCATGCATTTCCTCTTTCCCTCCAAACCGCACACGGCTTCCCCTTTCACAACTTCGTTCAACCACTACAGCACTCATATGGAAGTCCATAATCTTCCCATTCCGTGTATTTGCCACATTTCACGCCCTATCAGCCGCCTAAGCCTCAAACCTACTGAGAAAACCCCTAGTTTTGATACTAACAAAACTTTTCAAGTCTTATTCAAGCAATATTCTAGTACATTCTGTGGAAGAAGACTTTTGTATTCAAAATAGTCTATCCATTATAGAAGATTCCATATTAAGCCAAAAGCAAACACAGTATCTCACTCTGTCAGGGATCCAAAATGAACTTCAAGGACTAGAACAAAGACAGAATAGGAACCATAATGGCTATGAATTTCACTTACCATATTTATACTGATTTTGCTAATCAATTGATTGACAAAATCAATCATTTAGACAATTTCCAAATAAGGATGGAACACTCATGGAAACCGAGATTTTGCTTGTATTGGTGACCAGAATCTAAAGGGATTCAATTTGTCTTCAACGACTAGGAAATCCTTCTTAATTAAATCTGTCTAATAAAGGAAGATGGAAGATAATCCTTCATAGTAATAGCCAATGGCTAGTTTTGGCTCAAAGGGTATTTAAGGAGGATATACAGTTAGTAGAAGAAAGAAAGCAAATTTTAAAAATTCCAAAGTCTGATTCTGTCCTTTCATCCAATTGTCTCACAAAGTGCGAAAACAAAGTGATCTATAGTGAATTACAAAAAGGAGTGACTTAGTGAGAGATCGTATCACTAAGTATTTGCACTCAAGAGCATGTAATCATTTGTTGATCATATAGTAGAATTCAGCCTATTAGATGACAGTGTGGGAGAGTGGACGTAGGCTTGACAAAAGTCGAACTACTATAATATTGTTTGCAATCTTATCTTCCCTTACTCTTTTAATTTTTTATTGCAAATATTGAAAGTCTGTCTCATCCAAATGGATTTTAACTTTAGATATTGTATTTGTGACATCCAAACTTTGTGTTGATCAATTTGGTATAAATGTTTATTTACACCTATTCACCCCCTTTAGGTGTTTGTACTAGCATCCTCAATTGGTATCAAAACCTTGTGCTTGTTATTTTGAAGTGTTTTTACTTCAAAGCTAAAGATCTTCTATGGCTAGTATTTTGGTACCAGAGTTAATTGAAGGGTAAAACAATACTCGACCACCCTACTTTGATGAAAAGGAATACAACATATGGAAAAATAAGATGAAGGCTTTCCGCATATCAAAGGACCCTCAAGAATGGGATGTCGCCAAGAAGGGGATTGACCCCAACGCTGAGTCTAGAAAGGCCACGAAGAAGGATGATGGAAAATCTTCAGAACCTTCTACCACTCTTTCAGGCAAAAAGAGAAGCATTAGACGCAAAAGCAATTTCTTCTTTTTATTGTGCTTTATCACCAAATGAATATAGTCACATTTCTTCTTGTGAAATAGCAAAAGAAGTATGGGATAGGCTACAAGTAACCTACAAAGGAATAGACCAAGTAAAGGAGACCAAAGTCAATATTTTGCTTAGACAATATGAATCCTTCAAGATGAAACTAGGAGATTCCATTGGAGACATGTTCAACAAATTTACTGAAATAGTGAATAGGCTTGCATATCAAGGACAACTAATCTCGGGACCCATGAAAGTGAATAAACTTATGAGAGACTTATCGAAGGATTGGAATAATGTCAAGACTTTTATCCAAGAAACATTGTGGATTTCGCCCTTATCCGTTGATGAACTCCTTGGAACTTTGCAGTCTTATGAGGCAAAACAATTAAATGATGAAGTTGAAACAAGAGGTAAGAAATCAATTGCTCTTAAATCTAACATTGATTCTGATGATATAGATTCAAAAGATGAAATGGATGATGAGGAACTCACCCTACTAATCAAGAAAGTTAGAAAGTTAAACAAGAAAGGAAAAAAGTTCAATGGCAAGAAACAATCCAGACAATATGGACAAAGGAAAACTATGGACATCCCATACCTAGCCAAAGACATGATTTGTTTTGAATGCAAGAAAAAGGGGCATATCAAATCAAAATATCCTTTGCTGAAAAAGAAGAAAGGTAAGTATGAGAAGTACAAGAAGGCTTTGAAAGCTGAGACATGGAGTGACACGAAATGTGAGGAAAGTGAAGATGAATATGCCAATATCTATCTAATGGCACATTCAGACTCAAACTCAGATTTTGTGGTAGATTCAAAATCAAATTCAGATTCAGACAAGGAAGTCGAGGTAAGTCATTCTGAAATTCCAATTAAAGTCTCTAATTATATTAATGAGCTTTGCTTAAATCTAAAGTCTACTCTTAAAAAGATCTCCGAACTAAAAAGGGAAAATTCCCAGCTGAGACAACAAAATATTTCTCAAAAGGAAAACTTTGAATGTTTGCACAAAGAATTTTTAGAAATAAAAGAAAATCGTGATCTTCTTTTAAAGGAAAATGAATCTTTTAAAAGGAATTTTTGGATATCACAACAAAATTTTTGAACGTCTCAAAAACTTTAAAACATATTCTTTCTATTCAAATTCCTTATTATTATTAGTCTGGACTTGGATATAATAAAGAAGTGAGTCTTTGATAGATTTTCCAAAGGTTAAGGAGAGACTCAGATAGAGAACTTCTCGACAAACCTACAAAAACCATTTCCGAAAGAATTTTATAAAGCCCATTGGTCGAAGCAATCTCAAATGTTCAAACTATGGAGAAACAAAATATTTCGAGCATAAATGTCTCAAAATCTGGAGACCCATTAAGAAGGACTGGATGAACAAAGCTTATACTACTAACTCTTTTGGACCCAAGAAAGTCTGAGTACCAAAGAAAGCTTGAGAATGTTTTTGAATGTAGGTTACCTTCAAAAGCAAAAGAAAATGGTACTTAGACAACGGATATTCAAGACACATGACAGGAAATTCAAGTACCTTCATAAGATTAGAGAAGATAAAAGGAGGAACCGTCTCATTTGGAGGAAATAGCAAAAGAAAAATTATTGGTTTTGGAATAGTGAAGATTGGAAGCCTTGTTATCAACAACATTTCCTTAGTCAGAGGACTCAACTACAATCTTCTAAGCATAAGTTAACTATGCAATGCTGGATTCAGAATAAATTTTCAGGAAAATATATGTTTTAGAACCAAACAATAGGGACTGCATGTTAGCCATTAAGTTTCTTCTCAAGCCATGAACTTAGATTATAGAAAACTCAAGGATATCGGAAACTCCGATGCATAAGATCCCATACGGGCAAATGCAAAGCATACTCTAAGATTTTTCTCAATCATAGTGCTTGTTCAAAATCAGAATTTTGGACTAAAAGAGTAGAAGAGTTTTTAAAATATCATATTGATAGAGCACACAACACACTTCTTATTCCCTTCCGCTCATGGTTTTGACAATGCAAGGCTCCTTTCTTATATAGGGAAAGAATGATACAAACAACAAAAGCACACTAGCCACATACAAGCTATAAACAAGCAACAAAAGCACACTAGGCTCATACGAGCTACAAACATATAAGACTCCATGATTGGCTATTTTAGACTATAGTAAACAATATTGGCTGCCTCATGCTACAATGAACAATGGGCTTTGATGAAGAGTGAATAGTGACCAGTGACCAGTGCTATAGTGATTTGTTGCGGCTTTATCTCTCATCCCTAGAATTGTAGTCGTAATCTAAGTCATCTGAGCTATGAGTGAATTTTTCCATGAGCAATGCATTCTCATCCAAACTGGAGCTTCCATCTTTATCTCTTTTGAAAGATCAAATAAGACTTTCGATTTCCTCTGCCGACAAATGAGGTTCACAAGAGGAACTAGCACCGAAAGGGTCAACAAAAGGGCTAAGATTCTAGGTGAATGGTCCATCCCACATATCTTGAGAGAGTGGTCCATCCACCTTGAAGGGGTCCACATGAGGAGTGGATGACTCTAGGTGGTTTTGTGTGAAAACTTCTAGGGGCTTCTTGGATTTCATCCCTAGTGATGTCCCATGCATCAAAATGATCCCATGACATGTTAGCATTTTCTAGGGTCATGCTTCTGGTGGGATGACATGATTTTTCTAGTAGAGAATTCTCTAGAGCTCTCAATATTCTTTTCGATTAGAGATGATGGATCTTGGAAATGTCCAATGAATGCGTGCAAATTCTTGAAAAACCTAGGGCTTGTAGGATGTAGTTCCTATGAGAGAAGGTTTGTCGGAGAGCCACCCAATCGGATGGATGAATGTCCAAGGCTTGTAAAACAAAACTATTGTGTGTCTTTCGGGCTCAGGTCTTCCTTGAATGATTTTGAATCTTGAAAAATTCCTTCCAATAGCTGAGTGGTTTAAACCATGTGAGGACATCCAAAGATGCTCACAATTGGAGTCGTCTCGTGCAAGTGCCTTGTTAAGAACCTGCAAAATCTTTTCAATGTGAAATTCTATGACTATCATGTACAAGTTATACATGTACCAAAATAATCATTTAAGTTCTTTTGGGAACTCACCATCAGGGGACCACCTAAAGGGTGAATAAATGAATATTCGGGATGAAGACCATTAGGTTTGAGTAATAATTTTTCATAATCTCTAGAAACCCTAAGATGATATGTCCATGGGAACTCTTTAAGTTCTTCTATCATAATATTGTTTCTTATTGCATCTGAAACCTGAGGAGGATATTTAATACTTGGCCATCCTCCATTTATATCAACAGTTCGGTATGTTTCCAGGAGAGTTTCTTATTGAACATATATGTTGATTACTTCGATGAGTTCTTTTGGTCTGGACAAGAAATCTTCAATGACGCTCTTTTTGCCCACAATGTGTTTGACCTCCAAAGAGTACTTTGAAAATCATTTTGCCCATCGTAAGAGTTGTGGATGGGGAACTTGTTTCTGCTTGAATTTCAGCATTTGTGGAAAAGAGGACATGTCCACTTCAACGAGGAAATGTTGTCCAATGAGATGAAATTTGAAATTTTTGATTTTATATTTGACCACAAGAATTTCCTTGAAGTGGAATGATAATGTATCTCTACTTGAGAGAATCTACCATTTTTGTAGGTGCAAATGTATCCAGTTCCGTTGAGTTCTTCAAGGAGAATAGATGCCCAATACTTATCGCTTGCATCATTTTGGAGTATTCTTTTTTCATTAGAGGGAATCTTCAAAGGAGGAAGTTGTCGCAAAATATTCTTGAGATGGGCAACAACTTCAATCTACTTTTGTCCCCACAAAGAGGCATTCTTCTTCTAGAGCAGTCGGAGTTTTTTGGAGATCTAAGGGACAAAATCTCGTAAATAATTGACGATACCAAAGAATTGTTGAACTTGTTTGGTCGTAAAATCCTTTTCGGGGAACTTTTGGAGTTCATCAACAATGTGAGTTTCTAGACAATAGGTTCCTTCTTTTAGACGCATTCTGAGGAACTTTATTTCCTTTTGGGCAAGAATCATTTCCTTTTGAGAAAGCATAATCCCATGCTTTTTAACAATCTCGATGAACTAGGCCAAAAGTTTGCAATGTGATTCCTCAATAGGACTGTATTAGATAATATCATTAATGTATATCTGAGAGTTAGCCAAGATGGGTTCAAAGATCTTGCACATAGCTTTTTGAAAAAGAGATGGTGCAATTTTGACTCCAAAGGGACAACTATCCATTGAAGGTGTTGGTTTGGGATACAAAATCCGATGCTAGGTATGTTTTCAGGATCAATGCCTAATTGCCAAAATCATGCCTTGAGGTCAAATTTTGAATAAACTTTTGCTTGGGCAAGGCTAAGGAAAAGGGAATTTCGATAGGACAAAGGAAATTTATCATCCTGAAGGAATTGATTCAAATGTTGATGATTGATGACTAACCTCATCTTTTCACGGCTTTGTTTAGCATGTTTGTTGACATAGAATGATTTACATGCCTTGGGAGTTTGAAGGTTCAATCAAACATTGTGTTAACAATTTCGAGCATTCTTATTTAGAAGGGCAAGGTGTTTTGGGCTCATTCCCGCATAGCTGGCCTTTGTCGGCTTTATGTCTTCATTCCATTTGAAAGAAAGTTTGACATAAAAGGCTAAGTTTTTCCATAAGGTTTGATTGCAAATTTGGGAAAATTGGGAATGAGAATCAGCACAACAAGAGAGTAGTGTTTGAATTATCGGGTATAGCTTATTTGGCTAGATATCATAGAATCGCTTGATGTCTACAAATTCTCGAAACTAGTTTTTGAAACAAAGACCGTTGGACATGATTCTAAATATTGGAAGTTGGGTCAAGATATCACAACCAATGATAATATCTTTATCTAGAGAAGTGAAACCAAGGATCTTCATGGTAATAAAGCACTAGGGAAAGAACTGGATAAAACAAAGGTATCCCCAGAAGCAAAAGTGAAATACCTAGTATACGGGTTCCAAAATTCTTCTAAGAGAATCTTGGTGTCCAAAATAGATTAACTGGCTCTAGTGTCTATAAGAGCAACAAGAGAGATGAGTTTGTGGTATTTTTGACAAGAGGATTTGGATGGCTATGTAAGGGTGATAAACTAGTTTAGAGATCTGAATTTCATTTTCTAGAAAAGGAGAGTCTAGAAAGCAAGTGAATACTTCATTTTCAGAATCTAAGGTTGAATCTGAACTATATGTCTAAATGGCACATAGATTTCTCCAGAGGGCTCGTCTTCGAGGGAGAACACGAATTCAACGTCAAAATCGCTAAGGGAGATTTCGATGCTTTTCATGATCTTATCAGTGAGAGAGCTGCCATGCCATTTTGCCTTCGGAAATTTTTTTGACAAAATGTCCTTTCTTGTTACAAACATAACATCTATCTTTGATGCGCTTCTTTGAAGAACGGTGGCGACTTTTATGAAGGAATTTCCACTTTTCTTTTCTTTTTCTTGATTTTTTAAGAGAAAATCATTTGAAGTGATTCATTTTCTTTCAACCTCTGCAAGATAGATCGTTGCAATTTTTGGGGCATTTAATCAATTCTAGTTTCAAGCATGCCCTATCAAGATGCTTATTTTCTTGGAGATAGCTTCGAAAAGCTTCTCATCAAAGACAAAGTTCTTCTAAGGCAATATGAATAGCTTGTTGAATTTCCCCAATGGTGGCTTCTGTTGGATTTTTCAACCTTGTTTGGAGGGTCTTTTCTATAGCTTGAATGACTTCCTTAGGAATAGATGTCAGGAAGATTGGTTTCAAATTCCAATATACTCCTAGCAAATAAAAGAGCTTGATCATCACTTGGAAGTGTCGATCTAAATCTTTTCTTTTAGGGAACATCATTTCCTTTCGAAGAACTCTTTCGGCTTGAGTTCCTTTCAATCTTTCAGTTTACCAATAAAATACATATGGATGATCTAGATAGCATTATCCAGTGATTGTGTCAATAGATACAGCCGATCTTGCTCTAATATAGCATTCTACTAGTCTTTGAGTGCTCCAGTACAGCAGCTATTGAATTTCAGAAGGATATTACAAGTGCTGGGCTCCATAATATGCCTAGTACTAAGCTAGGCATGAAATTCTTTAAGTCATTCAAGCCACTTATGATTTGGGAGTTCATCCAGGGTAAAGTAAACCTTGGATGATGATGCCGTGAAAGAATGAGTTGCATCAGGCTAGTCCAGGTGAAGGATCTCTAGTTCTAAAACATTTCTTCCTCAAGTACATTATCTGCCATCAACATGTTTTCTTCTGAAGAGAATGACTCAATGAAATAGTCAGAATCAAAGTTAGAGGAAGGCTCAACAGGTTGGGTTTTTTAGGGCTTTATGGCAACTATAGAAAGAATCTGGTTGCGGAGGAAGGCTTCAAGCAGGTTTGAAATAGTCAGAGTGCGGGAGGTTGTTCACCATGAGGATGTTCTGGTGTTCCAAGAGGTGATTCTGAAGATTCGGTAGGGGTTGAAGACTTTTTTTCCTTTGTTTCTATTTTTGTAGCTCTAGGAGCTTGTCTTGAAGAGCCAGGAAGTTATTTTGAGGAGGCGGTGTTGCTGAACTTAAGATAGCTGCAAATAAAGAGGATGATCCCAAAGGCAATGATTCAGATTTTGGTGGTGGTGGAAGAGAGGGGAAGAAGATATGTTCTAAGAGAACAAATAGCTTTTGTCCTTTAAGGATCTGGATCTAACACCTGAGTTTTTCAATTTTAGGAGTCTAGTCTTCTAGGTAATAACTGGAGGGTATCTACTTGGTTTCTAGCATATGAAGCCTTTTCTGAAAGTCTTTTAACATCTTACAGGATAATTCAGTGGTTTGGTCTATCCATTCAAGGCATGTTGCAATCGTGTTGAAGATCTCGACGGGTCTTCTTGCAAAAAGAAAAAGAAGAAAGATTTGCTCTACCAAAGGTATCTTGATGGGGATTCAACTGTAGGACCCATTGACGAAGACAGTAGAAAATATCAGTTCATTATCTCTTATGGACCACCAAAACCACTCAAAATTTCACCTCCTCTGCCACCCTACAAGCCGGAGAATCCTCATGCTTTATCACCATCAAAACCCCTCAATATATCACATTTTTATAAGCCGATCTAGAAATGGGTAAAGACAAACCCTTCTTACTCAATTGACTTACCCAAACTAAGCACACATATACCCAAACCTAAACCACCACTAGTTTTGCCTAGCATATGTCTGTTTTCACCTGATGATTTTCCTTCACTTGAAAACAAGGACCCTAGATCTAGTACATGCAAGTTTCCCCCATTAGAAAAATTCTCCGATCCACACCAGCTATATCAACACTCTCTCAAGATACTCAATCCCACTAGTCTTGATGCTTAAGGATAGCGTAAGCAAATCTCTACTGTTAAGGCTGATCTAAACTGGCAAAATGAAAATGTTCTTGCCCAAAACGAGATCCTCAGCATGGTTGCAACACGCCTTGGGACAAGTAGACCAGACCACAGAATTATCCTGTAAGATGTTAAAAGACTTCCAGAAAAGACTTCACCTACGAGAAACCAAGCAAATACCCCCCTAGCCATTACTTGGAAGGTCTGTCATCTTCTTCTTATTCGAATTTTGTGCATGATAGGCAAGCACAATCAAGATCCCAAAAGTAGTGTCCGATGGGATCTTTGAAGAAGTGAATCGGCTATCCCTATGGGCTGAATGACTTAACAAATTCCTTGGTATCTGGCTCACTTAAGACGAGATTAGTTTGGGCAAGGTGTAAAGTGGAGAATGGTAAGGAAAATAGAGGATGGTTCCTCCTTCTCCTTACTAAACTTGATGGTAACCATACCATCCTTTTTCTTAATGAACAGGGGTTCTCCGGACTAGACCGGTTTACGATTTTAGTGGAGCTTTTCATAGTTGGTTACCCAACTATCGGAAAGGAGTTTGATAAGCTAATCCTAAGAAATTTGTCAAGGCACATGAATATAGGAAGTTTGGTCATAGTCAATTGAGATAACCAAAGCATCTTCCGAGTTTGGGATGTTGAGATCAATGGCATGGTTAAAAACTCGATAAATCATCTAGTAATGTAAAGTGACAACAATTGATCTAGGAGTCTAAGGAACTCCAATGATTTGTAACTAGACTTTAAGAGCAGTGAGGAGGTTGGGATCTGCAAGAGCAATGTTAAAATTTTGGAAAATTGTTACAGAGATAGTTCTTGCATTCATAGTTGTCTAGATAATACCAACACAAGCTTAATGGTATTCAAGAAAACGTGTGTCGAAAAACAATTATTGCTACAACTGGCAAACCTTTGTGACCATGAAATGTTAAAGCAAAATGAATGGCTCCAAAATGAAGATGAGTGTACCATTGTCAAGCCCATTGAAGAGGGAACTCAGGAGGGATTTGGAGAGTAACAAATTGTTCCTACTAAGTAGCTTGTATGGGATGTTGGTCAAATCTAGAAGATTGAACATACTCCTTGATTGTTTGAGGGATATGTTTAATTAAGTGTCTAATGGACTAGAGGGGGGAGAATGAAGGGCTTAGCAAAAGCAGTGTAGAGGTTCATCATATGTAGCTTGGTTTTTGAAATTTTACCATCCTTAATAAGATAAGCGACCTCATAAAGGTAATCTATCTTAGAGGATGTAGATTTTCGGAGATCATGAAGAGGCTAGAGAGAAACAATGGAGGTAAGAGAGATGGGAAGGAAATTTGAGGGTGCCGAATCTGATGTTTCCATAAGGAAAATGTTACTCTTCTAGTACCAAAGCTTGGTTGCGAACAAACTAAGATGATTCAAAGAAATCCATGATTCCAATACCATATGGTATTAGGTATTAAGTGAGCTAGATACCAAGCAATTTGTCAAGTCATTTGGCCCATATCAATTCATGAAGGAAAAGACAATAAGCAATTCACATTCTGGACTCAAGTGTTGAAGCATGTAGAAAGAGAAGAAAAAGACAAACTTGGCGAGTGAATTGTTTGTTACAAGAAGTGAGTCGGAAGAAAAGGGAAGATCGGGTTTTTTCTTCTTTTCCCCTTTACAATTTTATTATTTTTAATATATATATATATTTATATGTTGACCCTTTATTTATTTAAAATTTTTAAAATTGATCCCATACATATTGAAATCACATGTCGGAATTCCAAATTTATGTGCTAGAATTCCCGACTCAAGTGTCAAGAGTTGACCAAATGTCGGAGAATATCAAAAAGTATCAAACTCGTGTCGAAATGTTCAACACAACATGAACACTCCCGAAGAGTATCAATACTTCCTAGGTCAAAATTATGTTTTGCCGCCACCGAACCACACTTAGAAGCGTTCCAAGGACATGTTATATCCCTCCCCTTCACGTTTAATTAGAGGGAAAAAAAAAACCAGCCCCACTTTTCATAGGTAAAACCCACTCTCGCACAGAAAAATCCTCTAAGCAAAATCAAAATTTTCATTCTTGCAGAGCATAAGGCGAACGTCTCTCCTAGCTAGTCTCCAATCTCTATGAAAATCTATTCAAATTAAAAAGTACTCCATTATATGTAAATGAGATGGTTCGAAAGATCCAAACCTTACAATATCAAGCATTTGACCAAAAGGAAACAAACTTTCTTAGGCTACGTCTTGGGAAAGACTTTGGGAAAGGACTATAGGCCTTCAAAGATCTTTGAACCAAATATTGGATTTTTGGTAAAATTTTGGGAGTCCACCTTGAGGAAAAGTTTGCTTTGCAAAGGTTGAAAGCTCTACCTTAGGCTTTCAACTTTCTCAGCATGCAAATGCCTAGGGTTTGTAAAAAATTTCTTCTAAAATTATCCTCGCTAACTTTCTGGTTCTTCAGTTTTGCCCTTGTTTGTCCATTGTTCATCTTCTTCGTTAGGCAACCAAGGTGGCTGTGTGTGGCTACGAGGGGACAGCAACAGGCTGGAGAGAGTCTAGCGTAGTCGTGGCTAACCCAACAATCGTCGCTGAAGGTCACGAAGGTCATGACTCGACAATCCTCACATACCAATCACAAGTCATGACAACCTAGATCTGGTTGTGCGACCCCCAAGTCATGACAACCTATATTTGGGTCGCACAACCTCCGTAAAGGATAAAGGGCTGCAGAAGGTTGCGCAACCTCTAGCGGCCCACACTGAGGTCACGCAACCCCTTGTGAGTTGTGGTGACCTAGATCTAGGTCGTGCATGCAACCTCCGTAAGAGGTGACAAGGGTCACATGACCCCTCGCTAGTCGCGATGACCCTAATATGGGTTGCACAACCTCCGTGAGAGGTGGCAAGGGTCGCGTAACCAAGCTGCCCTTGCCAACATCGCACAACCTCAAGTGGCCCTTAGTTGAGCCATGCAACCCTTGCCAATGACCTCCAGGGGTCACCCGACCCCATATGACCCTCGCCAATGGTCTCTTTAGAGCCATCTGAGGTCTTGCAACCTCAAATATGGATCACCAGTGCCAAATTTCGATCGCCAGTGCCAACTGCCACTGCCCTTGGCCGACCAACTTTTTGTTTACTTTTTGATTGAAATTTTTTTTGCCGTTTTTTTAATCACAAAAGTCATTCATATGTATAATTTCTCCAAACATTATTTTGTTCAAAGGTACTTCACAATAAATTTCAAATTATAATTTAATAAACACAATTTGCAATTTTAAAAAGTCCTTTTTTAACTTTGAAGTCCTTTGTATTTTCCCAAAGACTTTCCCCAAAAGTCCAACCAAATGCAGTAACTTGGGCTTCAAAATTCCTAAACACTATTATGAGTAAAATAGATGTTCCGAAAGCTCTCAACCTCACAATATTAACAATTTGACCAAACAGGAACCAAACATTCTTAGATTTGAAGTTCATCCTTCAAAAGGACGTATGGCTGAAAGAGAAATGACGTGGTATGCCTCCTTGCTAATTTACAGTCCCCTAGTGGCTATATATGTTCTCGCCATCCATGAGCTAACCTGGAGAGTTAAATGTCACAATCTTAGACAGGTTCAAAAGAAAAAGTAAACACAAGACTCCACGACAAATTCTAAACCATCATACCTCTACAACAGCATACTATCCTGGCAAGATAGTCACTCAGGGGAGTCGTCGGAACAGGTATCAGTTTCCCAACAATGGCAAGAGGCCAACTGATTACAAACAAGAACAAAAACAAGAGAAATAAACAACACATTAGCGCTAGTATAGATGGGACATGACCAAAGATTACTTCCTCTCAAACCTATGTTCATTAATTGAGCAAGGGTCAATGCTCTAAAAAAACACAACACAACACAACAAATTAGAAGGAAAAGGAAATTCCATGATCGAGCAAACAAAATCAGTGAGGACCAGCCCTGAGGATATTGACTCAGGAAATTCACAACACTTCCAACTTGGCACTAAGCCAGCCAGAAAAAGAAATGCAACAGAAATCTGTCACTATTCGGGAATCAAGCACACAGAATCAGTTCACCAAAAAGAACGACAGGAATTTTGGACGAAGTATGAGGTACACCCAACCATGGACAGAATAGAAAGAGGAGGAAACAAACAAATTTTTTCACCATATAAGTTGGAATCTACGTCAGTTAACCTGAAGAGAGCAATAATGATCGATATGAGCCACTCTTTCCATTTAAGCTTTACTGTTGAAGTAAATGTTCCAAGAAACTCGATAATAATGACCTGAAGGAATACAGAGAGAAAACTTGGATCATAATGGTTTACAGAGGAACATCAAACACGTCTAATAAGACAGCATGACTGACCTGCAGAATAAGCGTTATACCCACTATTCCCATGAAGAGGTAGTTTCTGGTGATTCCTTTGAACACATTTAATTCATCTGGTTTCCGAGCATTGAATTCGTTGAAAATCTGCAGTTCAAATGATATGCTATATGACACATGTTCAAGGTAAAAATTTATCAAACTCTTTTAAAGCAAAAAGTGAAGGTCAGCAAGCCTCCCTGTCCAACATGTGCCAAAAGAATGTTAATATGGTTCGCTAGTTAACCTTGTCCTAGAAAATTTAGAATGAAACAAATTTTCTTCAGGAAGCAGAGCTATAAATCTCCCTCTTTTGATACTCACAACACCCTAATTAGAGAACAAGGGCACTTGCTGTTTCAATTTTAAGATAACTTTGAAAATCATATATGATGAAAAAATTCACCATAGATCCACAGATTAGTCAGATGATCCATTTTCATAATGATGCATTTGGGCATACTTTTTGCTGTCTAGTCCCACCACTGGAATGCATCAAAGGAGACAGTAAACAAAAGCACAATTGAGTTCTGAATAAGAGTAGCATTTTTAAGGTAAGTTTTTATAACTGTCTACACCAATCACGTACGACAAAAAGTAAAAGACAAGCGTCAAAATGAATAACCAACCATGCACACATTTCATCCCACTATTATATTGACTCAAAGAATGACACTTACTTGGCAAAGGACAAATGCATTGAAGATCAAAGTATTTTTCTCTTTGTTTGCATCACTGCTATGATTCTTTAAATTTAGCAGGCTCCTTCCTCGAAAATTAAGGACAAGCAGGACACAAACTTGATAAACAGCCTGCAATACAAAATTATATTTTTACTTTTGGCAAACAATAGATGAATTTAGCACAGAGGAATTTACATTGATATTTTACCTGTATCAGCAAGTTCCGCCACATAATATTGGTTATGAGAGGTTCTCTGATTATAGAAGATACAACAAATGCATCATACATCTTCCCATGAAATGTATAAATGGGTGATTAACATATCGAGAACTATGGGCACAAAAGTGGAACTATGGGCTATGGGTGCAAAGGAGTAACTCCCTCCCTCCCTCCCTATGGGCGCAAAAGTGGAAAAGCTTTACTGTAGGGAAAAAAAAACAATATTTGCACAGGTGGCCTACACATCAGATGATCTGTAGGGAAATCTGTGGCCCTCCCTCCCTCCCTTCCCCCCCTTCTCTCTCTCTCTCTCTCTCTCTCTCTCTCACACACACACACACACACACACACACAGCTCAACTGCTGATACATCTGCTACAACCAATAAATCCTTACCTCCGGCCAACAGGTGGCCTACGCATCAGATGATCTGTAGGGGGCTCTGTGGCCAAAGCCAGTGCTCCAAGAGTGTCCATAATGAGATTGACCCAGAGAAGCTGCCCAAAGAGGAAGACGGCCAAGCATAGGAGTCATGGAAACCAATAGGTGTAGGGAAAAAACCAAAAAATTTCTGACAGATAAGAGAGAAGGAATCAAACCTGCACTGCATTTAGTGGAACATCACCAGAGGAAACAGCAGCAACAAATTTATCACAAGAGCTGCAACATTAACTGTAAGCTGGAACTGGATGAATTTCTGGATATTTGCATATACGGATCGTCCCCACCTGACAACCTGCATGGTGTACATAATAACTGAAGATTATTTCAAGAACTTCAAGTTCTTAGAACTTAAAACATATAGGGAGCTCCCTTAAAACTTCTTTTGCATCAACAGACTGTCGACAAGATGGAACTCAAAATTACAAACAAGAGAAAAACTAACAGCATAATAACAAATACATCATTTTCTTCATCCTCCTTCCACCCTATAAACCATCATATGCAACTGCCTGCTGCATTTTGCAGCCATGTATTTAAATGAATACTGCCAAAAAAAAAAAGCACTTAAACCAAAAGGAAAATCAAAAGAAACACAGAAAACCATGACTAAAAAGGAGCAATCTTACATCACAGCTCATGCAGTTCAGCACATATCTATGTCTCATACATCATCTTATAATTCAATTGCAGGAGATTAAGAAATCCCTAAAAGATCAGCATATGGTAGAACCTTAGTTGGTAGAAGAAGGACAACAACATTCATTTCCGTATTAAACCAGAAATTATCTAGAAACTACTTTTCCCTATGCAGTGAGAGGAAATAAGATTGAAAATTTCAAGGAATATTACTCTCCGTTGGTGAGATACAAGATCATAAGCCAATCATGGTGGCAACTAACCTTCACGACAGAGGCAAAATCATCATCCAAGATAATGATATCGGAGCTCTCCTTAGCAACTTCTGTCCCTTGAATACCCATTGCAAGGCCAATATCTGCCTAAACACCAAAAAAAGTTTACGTCCCAACAACAATATCAGAGAGAAAATGTATCCAGTCTATAGATATTACACCGTGAACAGGAAATGTAAAATATACATGCATATATATATGTAGATATAGATATTAATGATAACAATACCATAAGACATCAGGATCACAACAAGGTGTACAAACCAATTTGATAACATTTATTGCACCATAGTTACTCAGACTGTCCACCTGTCAACTAGAGAATTAAGAGTCTATGGATATGTGAGCAGTTTCATGTCATTAAATCCATTGAGGTGGCCAATAATGGAAACGTGGCTGCCAGCATAATCGTATTAATAAGTAGGTCCAAATCTTACCATAGAAAAACTAAAAACGAACCTCATGTAGAGCAGGAGCATCATTTGTGCCATCTCCAGTGACAGCAACTACATGTCCTCGTTTCTTCAGAGCTTGCACGAGCAGAAGCTTGTCATTAGGCGAGGATCGTCCCATCACCTACATATAGAAAGGCATCATCAAATTTCATTCTACACCAGAAGATGGGAAAATAACTAATTAGTCAGTACATACGGATATCTTTTCTGCAGTTTCTTCCCTTTCAAAATCAGATAAGGCACGAAAGGATTTTCCTTCAATGAGATTAGGCTCAGTAGCATCTGCATCAGAACCTAATATCCCACATTCCAAAGCAATTGCTTTAGCAGTTTGAAGATTGTCGCCTGTAACCATGCGTACCTATGTATCAAGAAAAATGATACATTTTACAACATAGACAAATTAGATGACCTAATTTTTCCAGCCATCTTCTAGACTTAGGAAGGATGCATTGTGGATACATGTGTATCTAATTTGCATAATTTCCAGCATAAAGATGAATAAGAAGTGTTTAAAAGCTTAACAGGGTAACATGGAGTGATCTAATTATAAGGGAAAAAAGAAAATTATTCGTTATGAATAGCAATACTCCACCTGTTTCCCCTAATATAAAGGACAACACAAAGTATCCCAAGAGTCGCATGTAAAAATATTTTAAGACTGCAGGATAATGCCCAAACATAGCAGTGGCAATAAGCCAAGCTTTGTTTTAGGAGGATCTAGCAGGGCCTTGACAATCACCTTCATGGTTTGTCACCAGTGGAAACGACAAAGCAAACTGCTTTCATCCGATTAGCATGAGCAACCATTACATCCCATGCATCAGTCAAGCAGACCAAAATGGTCCACATGGTCAACTTGGCAACTCACAGTATATGGACATGGACACACACTTAACTCTCCGATTGAAGTCCAAAAGGAATATTCTGCACCTCTTATGCATCTGACAATATAAGGACTTGGTCATCTGTGGCTATCGAGGTGGAAATACCAAGATAATACATTGGAAACAGATGTTAACGAGAAAATATTACACTGCATTGGAGGGAGGGTGGAGAATATTCATTTTCACAGATGCAAAGTTGCATAATCTGAGAGAAAATTCATGTGCTATACTTTTGAGTTATATGACAAATATATCACATTAATTCGTAACACCATATCTCAGTCTTCATAGAAGTCTAGATCTAACAAACCTATGAATGTTCATCCATGAAAAACTAAAACATGACACAAATCTAAGATTCTAAATGAGAAAAGAACGTACTTTAACACCAGCTTTTTGGCATAATTGTACAGCATCCTTTACACCAGGTCGACTTGGATCCTGCAATGCAGTGAAAAAAAGGCAGAAATGATCGATCTGTTGTTGAAACTTTCAAAAAGTGGGAAGAAACTCAAATCATTTAGATGCAAGACTTCCTGTCACAACTCTTTTTTTTCTTTATGAAAAATTACTAAGTGAAAAGTAGTGCCCTTGGGAACATTATTCTGATTATAGTTCCCCATTTAGCATCAGTTACAATGCCAAGTCACCATCATTCATCATGAGTGCCCTTGGGAACCAAAATCTCCACCTATTTCATGAACTGAAGTTATAAGGATCTATATAACGATGTAATAGCAGAGTCTTTCAACATAGGCAATCAAAGCATGGTGAAAGCGTTACATGTTGCAACACAAAATTGACTAAAAGGTGAAGGAATATACTCAAAGATGCAAGGGAAAAGTAATATGACGATGATGATGATGATGGTGACAACAACAACAATAACCACTTACTCATGGCACTGTGTAATTGCTATAAAATCATTTCCCATGATATATGTTTAGATCAGAGAACTTTCTCATGATCAATGACCATTAATTTTGCACGCTGTAATAGCTATCAAAATGATTTTCTATGATATTTGTCCAAAACAGAGAACATTCTCAATTATAGCATTTCATGCAAATGTCTCAAAGAAAATATCTGAATGAAAAAATAAGGAAACTCAACTGAAGTATACATACCTTCAAGCCAACAATAGCCAGTAAAATAAGCTCATCCTCGGGCAGTGCCCACTCAGTTAATTGTTCTTCGTCACTTGGAATGTCTTTCAAGTCATAGGTCCTATATGCAATGGCAACACAGCGTAGACTACTAGCAGCCATATCTTCAATAGCCATCTTAAAAGCCATCACCTAAAACCAGGGGTTATGATCAGGAAATGTTATCATATAAAAGTACAATTATCAAAAAGACAACATACACTGAGAATCATTAACAACAGCATCAGTGAAAAGCACAATTAAACTTGTGCATGCATAACTGCATGCAACTGATCTTTATTTTCTTCCTTGGTCGTGGAATGACAATATTTACAGAGCTTCAAGTGGCAGCAGCACCACCTCGATTTGAGAAGGGAGGATCAAAGCCATATAATATCACTGGAGAAGTTACCAAGAAAATTGAGATCAAAGTTCCTGATATTTAAGAAAAAGTAGATCCTATGGTGTTTTCTGTTTGGATGAAATCTAGGGACAAGTAATTCAACTGTTATGACAGGACAGATGCTCACAACATCCAATCGCAGCAGTAGAACTTTTGTTGGCTTGGCTAAAATATGGTGGCAGGGCATTGAGAGAATATTGGGGCAACCACCTATCAGCACTTGGCAAGAGACAAAAGCAAAGATGAAAGAGAAGTACATGCCGTACAATTATTTAGAGCAAATGCGCGAAAGAGGCAAAATCTTTGAAGCAAAATTGTTTGCTGGTGGCTGAGTACATGCAAAAGTTGGATGAATTTAAGATTCGCAGCCAAGTAGTAGAAGATGCGAGTCAATCAATGTCCCCATTTAAGGCTGCTCCAAGGCCTGATATTCAACGGTGATCGCTTAGACAGCCCCTTACAGTGTGGAGCATGCATTCCAAGCTGCACTTGATGTGGAGGAATACTGGAATTATTCTATTCCAGAGCTAAATAAAATCCAAATTGGGAAGCCCGCCTCAAAGCCAGTTAACAGCGATTGTCATGAGACAAAGTCAGTTTTTCCCCACTCTTTAATCTTGCAAGCCATTCCAAAACTTGCTTCTTCAAGCATGCACAGAAATTTAGCTCTCAATAATCAAAATGGGAAGAGCAGCAAGAATTGTTTCAAGTGTAGCAAAGTTGGGCACACGAGCTATCAATGTTCAAAGAAAAAATTATTTGCACCTTGGGAAAGTCAAAGACGAAGAATATCAACATGGAAACAAGGAAGAGGAAAACTCATTCAATTACTGTCCTTATGAGGCTAATGATTTGGAAGATCATGAAGTTGTGGATTATTCTTTGCTCACTATTGTTCGATGTATTCTTGTAGCTCATAAAGTGGAAAAATAAAATTGGAAGGAATTCCATCTTTCACATGTTCATTAAGTGCAGCAATCAAGCTAAAAAGTTTATCATATATGGCAGAACTTGCATGAATGTGGTCTCAGCCTCCAGATAGAACACTTCAGACTTCCAACTACATCACATTCGCAGCCATACAAAGAGGCTTGATTGACGACACTATTATTCCTGTGATGCAGCAGTGCCTTCTTTCCCGTAAGTGCAGAGCTTATAGTGACTCTATACTTTGCGATATCATCCCTATGCAAGTTCCACATTCTTCTTGGTCGGCTTGGCCTTATGGCCAAAACATCAATCATAATTTTAGGAACATAAAGTTTCTTTTTAAAAGGTTGTCATTTTAAGACCAATGAATTGATTTGAGGTCAACAAATACCAAGAGAAAGGATCATTCAAGCAGGCAGCTGTTGGTGAAGGGGCATGCTGAATTCAGAGGAAAGCTAGCTGAATAAAAGTGAACTGATGACTCAAAGAAATATCAGGCTTGCATACGCAGCTGCAAGCAAACTCGACACAGGGAAAGATGATGCAGTATGATTGATAGACTGTTTGAATACCTTTGCAAGTATATCGCAGTTCATAGCTAAATAATAACTAGAGCTCTTTACCTAGTTAAATTAGGAATTTGGCAAGTTTCCTTTTCTTATTTGAAGTAGGACTTTATATATACTATATTAAGAGGTTTCTAGTTTGATTATGTTTCTTGTTTTGAGAGTCCTATTTCAACTAGGAGTACAACTTTTAGAAAGTCTTTATACAGGGTTGTAAGTATTTCTTTTTATTAGAGTCGATGTTGTCCTGGGATTGTGTGACCGCAATTCTTCTCTTAGATGAGATGCTTAAGAAAGCCTGTGTGAAGTTAAGGAAGCTTTGGATGTGAAGCCTAAAGATTTATTCTTTGTTGTAGGATTGTCGTCCTATATCAGAACTGCTCACACAGAAAATAGAGAACAGGAAAGTTAAAGAATTATAATCTATGTGAAATACACGGGTCAATGCATATAGCAGTAAACTAATGCCATTTGCTTTCTTAATCTAGATAACTTGCTGAGTTAGTTTGTTTTGTTGTGTTCTTTCTACATTGGAGCTCTAAAATGATCCCAAGATATCTCTAAAAGAAGATCAAGTTGTTTTTCCCTTTAAAGTCGGCAACTCCATTTCTTGTGGTAGAATCATGCAATGCTAAATCAAGTCCCAAGGTTAGAGCTGAAAAATCATATGTTTAAGCACCTAAGCACTTCAAGTAGGGGTCGTAGCCACCAGCATCCCAGCAACACTGTTGTCCAGAACATTACCATAGGTAAGCAGAGCAGAAATACATCTTCCACTGAGACAGTTACCTGTTCTTGCAGTTCATTCGCTCTATGGTGGGATTCCATGCAGACTTCATATAGAAGTAGTAGTTTAACTAATATTCAAATCCACACATCCTTAATCCTCTATTTATACAAGGAAAATCATAATATATCTGATAAGACGTTACACAGGCATTTGTTTTACATGCCTAAGGAAATCTGTCTCTACTAATAGTGAGTAGTCTCATAGGTCTTCTAAGATACAATTGGATAATTTCCCACGACTGTCATTTGCTCATAATTTCCCACGACTGTCATTTGCTCATATCAACTTTTCTTCTTTAATCATATGTACAAGCACTACAATTCTTCACAACAAAGGTAAGCATGTCTACAAGTACTGTACTTAGAAAATTAGGTATTTTGAATGGTTTTTATTATTAGAATCATTGCTCTATGGTAATAGAATATTTAACTATTAAACCATATGTTACATTCCTTTTATAGATTATTCCTTTTATACATTCCTTTTATAGATTATTCCTTTTATAGATTAGTTTTTATTTTATTTTCTTAGCTTTATTTCCTTTTACATAATAAGGGCACTATTGTCATATACAATTTATGTTTAGTATAAATATATCACAATGGGTGTTAGGCTTCGATACACGAAACCTAGAGCCCCTTTTGGCTTTACAATCTTTCTCTTCTCTTCTCCTCTCTATTTCTTCTCTCTTTCTTCTTCTCTCTTGATTTTCACAGGCGGGTTCTCTAATCAGCTTAGTGACATGGTATCGAGCGCTTTGACTACTTGATTCCTTGATCGATTGCTGATTTGAGAGTCCCCTAATAATCCTTTCCTTCTCTCGGTGCGCAGCCACCTAAAGCTGTAATTTTTATCAATTTTCTCACCAAATCTCGTACATATATGATCGGTAGAAATCAGATTCTTTAGGTTCTATTTGTAACTATGGGTTACAACACTTATTGATCTCTGGGATTCAAGAATCGAGTACTTCGTCGATTGTGGCTGATTGGTATTGCTGGATTTCCATCGAAGATATGATTAATTGAGTCGAGATTTCGGTGAGATATTTTCTTTTATACAGCAGCCTATATTTATGAGATTTCAGCCCTCTTGATCTCGTGGTAGATATATATTTGTATTGAAATTATCACCATGAGTGACACTAAGTCCACCATGAGTGACACTAAGTCTTCCATAGACAATCTCAATGTTCGATTACCACCATTAAATTAAATGGATCCTCCAATTACTTGTTATGGGCTCAAGCCGTGAAGGTCTATATTAATGCCAAAGGGAAACTCAATTATCTTACTTCACCCTCCCGCTGAAAACTCGACAATTATAGTAGTTGGACGAGAGAGAATGATACACTTTTGGTGTGGTTATGGAATAGCATGGAACCATCTATTGCTTTGCTAATGTCATGTTCCACAAAACTGCTAAAGGAGTGTGGGATGATCTTAAGGAGAGTTATTCACAAGACAGAAATATGTCTAGAGTCTATGAACTATATGAGAAGATCTTTAATTTTAAACAAGGGGAAAAGTCTCTTGGAGAGTATTATAGTGCTTTGAAAGGCATGTGGGAAGAACTCAATCTTTATCAGCCCATCACTACTAATCTTGAAACACCAAGACACAACGCGCTGAATTTCAAGTGGCTAAGTTTTTATCCTAGGCTTGAATGCTAACTTGCAACTGTGAAAAGTCAACTTCTTCTTTGGAGAGAGAGTTCCTTCTATGAATGAAGCATTTTGTCGGATTCGGCGCATTGTCCCTCCATCTTCCACATCATCTAAAGACAATTCGGCTTTTGTGGCTAGTAGTGGTGGTCGTGGTCGCGGTGGATTTTCTAATAGAGGACGTGGAGTAGGGGGAGTTCGTGGCCGTGGTGGTGGGCGTAGTGGACAAAGTTCTGATCGAGATAGCCGTCAGTGTATATACTGTGGCAAACCTGGTCATATTGTTGACACTTGTTGGGCCAAGCATGGCAAGCCTGAGTGGGCTCGGCGGTTAGTTACTGCACATGCTGCTATGTCCGGCGAAGGAAGTGCTTTGGAAATATCTCTTCTAGCAACACAAATCCATCTATCCCAACTGGGGGTAGTTCTTCTGAGGCCTCGGCTCGAGATGATATGGTTACACAACTGATCAAGCGTGTCCAACAACTAGAGGCTTCCAATTTTTCATCCACTGCCACTCTTGCACATATAGGTAACATGGCCCTTCTTTCTACTTTGTCTCCTCACACTTCTTGGGTCATTGACTCGAGAGCTTCTAGTCATATGACGGGTAAGCAAGACCTATTCTCTTCCCACAATAACTTTAGTCCTTCATCTGAAGTTATTTTAGCTAATGGTTCCTCTACTCAAGTCATTGGATCGGGGTTGTTCCACTTACATCTTCCTTGTCTTTGTCCTCTCGTTTTACATGTTCCCCAACTTCCTTTGAATTTGTTATCTCGTTAGTCGCTTAACTAAAACTCTTGGTTGTTCGGTTACATTTTACCCCTCTTATGCATCTTTCGGGACCTTCGAGACAAAGAAGAAGATTGGTGGAGGGCATGAACGTGATGGACTTTACTATCTAGATGGTGCCCCATCGCCGACGCTAATGGTTTAGCCGCTAGTTACATTACTCCCCTATTATGGCATTCTCGTTTAGGGCATTTATCTTTATTTAAGTTACAACAAATAATTCCCGAGTGTAAATCAATTTCTACTCTTGAGTGTGAAGCTTGTGAACTTGGGAAACATCATCGTAGTTCTTTTCCTAGTCGTAGTGATTCCCGTGCATCTACTTTACTTGAACTTGTCCATTCGGATATTTGGGGACCTTCCCGTATTGTTAGTCGAAATGGTTTTAAGTATTTTGTTACTTTTGTGGATGATTATTCTCGTCTAACATGGCTCTACATGCTTCATGACCGTTCTGAATTTTTACATGTTTTTCAATTATTTCATCGTGAGGTTACTAATCAATTTAATACATCCCTTAAAATTTTGCGAACAGATAATGCTCTAGAATATTCACAAAAATCGATTTCCTTATTTTGTTCAAATCTGGGCATTATACATCAAACAAGTTGTACTTATACTCCTCAAATGCAGAATGGTGTGGCCGAGAGAAAGAACCGTCACCTTTTAGAAGTTGCTTGTTCACTCTTGTTTCATATGCATGTTCCAAAATCATTTTGGGGTGATCTTTGTTCTTACTTGCTTGTTACCTCATAAATCGCATGCCTTCCACTGTTCTCAATCATCACCACCAATCAGTATTTTATTTCCCGATAAACCTATATTTTCTCTTACCCCTCGTGTTTTTGGGTGTACTTGTTTTGTTCATAACCTACGTCCCGGTGCCGATAAACTATCCCCTCGTGCCACTAAATGTGTGTTTCTTGGATATTCACGTACTCAAAAGGGATATCGGTGTTATGATCCTACGACTCGTACCCAATATATTAGTGCTGATGTTACTTTTTTCGAGGACACACCATATTATTCTACTGAGGGTAAAGAGTTTTCAACTGACAGTGTAGTCGATCCTCCTATCCCACAACATATACCATTAGATTTTGTTAGTCCTTCTCCCCGCACCTCCTCCTTGCAGTTTATCGGCGCGAAAGCAATCCACGGCACCACCGGTCTCCACCCCTTCCATGCCCTCCATTCAATCTCCTCAATGTCTCCCCGGTTCGGACGATTTACCAATTGCCCTTCGCAAAGGTACTCGTTCTTGTACACAAAAATCCTCTTTGCTTACCCTATTGAGCGTTATGTGTCTCTTTCACATCTTCCTTCTCCACTACATGACTTCGCTCTATCATTACATACACACACAATTCCTACTTCTACCACTGAGGCCTTGTCCCACCTTGAGTGGAAAAGGGCTATGGATGAAGAAATGGAAGCTCTAGTGTCGCGCCAAACGTGGTCTTTGGTTGATCTTCCTCTTGGAAAGGATGTGGTGAGGTGTCATTGGGTGTACACTATCAAGTACAACCCGGATGGCTCAATTGAACGTCTTAAAGCCCGGCTTGTCGCTAAAGGTTTTACTCAAACTTATGGAGTGGATTATTTTGAGACATTTTCCCCCGTTGCACGTCCGAATTCTGTTCGTGTAGTTATTTCTCTTGCTTGTGAATTTTGATTGGCCATTATATCAATTGGATGTCAAGAATGCTTTTCTTTACGGTGATTTGTCGAAGAAGTATATATGGAGCAACCTCCTGGATATGTTGCTCGGGGAGAATAGCAATAAAGTATGTCGACGCATAAGGCCATTTATGGGTTGAAACAATCTCCAAGAGCATGGTTTGAAAAATTCAGTGCGGTGATAGCTAAGTGTGGTTTCCACCAATGTTACTCGATCATTCTGTTTTTGTTCGCAAGAAAGAGTCGAGTGGTCATTCTTGTTGTATATGTGGATGATATCATTGTTTCGCGTGATGTAACCGGTATTTCGAGGTTAAATCTTTTCTCCAACAACATTTTCAAATTAAAGACTTGGGAGCTCTTAGATATTTTCTTGGTATTGAAGTTTTAAGAAGTCAAAAAAAAAAAAAGGCATCAATTTATCTCGGCGAAAGTATGTTCTTGATCTTTTGTCCGAGACGGTACACTAGCTTCCAAGCCAATTGATACTCCTATGGATCCAAATCGAAGTTTGGAGTTGATGATGGAGATGATATTGAAGACAAGCATCAATATCGACGTCTAGTTGGGAAACTAATTTATCTTACCGCTACACGTCCCGATATTTCTTTTGCTTTGTTGGAGTGGTGAGTCGGTTTATGGAATCACCTAAGAAGGCTCATTGGAATGCTTTGTTTGTCGCATCCTTCGCTACCTAAAAGCTCTCTCGGTAAGGGATTGATTTATAAACCGAACAGTTCTTCCACTCTAATTGGCTATTCGATGCTGATTGGGCTGGTTCAACGTGTGATCGGCGGTCTACAACTAGGTATTGCACCTTTCTTGGTGGTAATCCGGTTACTTGGAGAAGTAAGAAACAAACTACCATTGCTAGGTCTAGTGCGGAGGCTGAATATCGTGCTATGGCACATACCGTGGCGGAATTGCTTTGTGGTTGAAGTCTCTTCTCCAAGAGCTTGGATTTTCTATTAATCAACCTATTGATATGATGTGTGATAATCAGCAGCTATTTATATTGCTTTGGGAATCCTGTTTTTCAAGAGCGAACTAAGCATATAGAAGTTGACTTGTCACTTTGTTCGTGATCTTTGTGAAGCGAGTTGATTGCTACTCCTTATGTTGCCTCTAGAGATCGGTTTGCTTTGATATGTTCACTAAAGATCTGTTTCGTCCCCGCGTTTGTTGTTTGGGCTGTTTTCCAAGCCGGGCATGGGTGACCTATATGCTCCAAATTTGAGGGGAGTGTTACATTCCTTTTATAGATTATTCCTTTTATACATTCCTTTTATAGATTATTCCTTTTATAGATTAGTTTTTATTTTATTTTCTTAGCTTTATTTCCTTTTACATAATAAGGGCACTATTGTCATATACAATTTATGTTCCATACATTCATCTAATAGCTTAAACTTTTAGAATAGTTAGCAGTGATCCCACAATTTCACATGGTATCAGAACAGGAGATTCTAAGTTCAAATTTTTCCAAGCCCCAAATGACTCTCCAATTAAATATGGCCACACTTGGTACTAGGGAAAAAGATCAAACTAAACATGAGGGGAGTGATAGAATATTTAAATATTAATCTATGCCTTCATTTAATAGCTTAAGCTTTTAGAACAGTTATCCGTCTTCTCACGAAATCTCAAATGCGGAAAAGTAAATGATCTCAAGTTACAACTTTGACATGATTATGCACTAAATTTATTAGTTTCTTTTTTAAAATAAAATCATTTCTTATTATTCCTAGGTGTAAATATTTTAGGAATCACAAGATAAGGAGAGAGAAATACACAAAGGACTACATTTCAACTAATTGCTTAATGTAAAATTACATGAGAGCTCTATTTCTAACGCACTGAGACACACAAATCCTAATCACCTTATTTAATGATAATTAACAACTAGTTAGGAATCACTAATTACAATTTAACACTCTCGCTCAACCTGAACACATCCAGCCTGCCACTAACAAGACAAAAAGTGCTTGGCATGAACTATAATAATAATAGGTGCAACATTCTTCTTTTTTAGGGTTTCGCTCTTTGACAACAGATTGTGTAATGCAAACCTTATGTGCAACAATAGATGTGTTCAAATCATACTGGATTTAACAAAGAAAGGGTGTAAGCCAGACCTTACATCATAAACTGGATATTACCAAACATCAGAATTGACTTTTAGCTAAGGAACACCTGACGTACAAAAGCTGATGCCCTATAATTTTCTGACAACCCTGCTAGAATTGTGAGAACCGACACCATGAAATCTAGCAATAAAAACAAGCATCGACTATAGCACACAATGGTGTGCATGACTCACATGCTCATGGTGATGTGTTCGACTCACATGCTCACGCGGGCCTACGAAGTAGGAACTTTACAGCAACTTTGCTCGTTCAATAATGCTGACAACAGACAGGAAGTGTCATATTGGATAGGTCCACAGTAGCCATTGTTGAGAGTTCACATAACCAAAATTGGGGACTTTGCTGAAGATTGATTCTCATGGTGGAAACATTGCAACCTATTTTTGGGGGGGATGGGGCGAATGATGCAGAATTGCGAACATCAAGGTTAGAGAGTAGTTAACCCTAACATCAGACAATATGCTCAGACTAGGGACTCAAAGGATACAGAGACAAGACACCGATAGAGGAGAAGATATATAGCAATCTCAGATAGCTCAAAGATATGACCATGACAGACGAGGTCAATTAACAAAACACCAAAACACAGCTTAACTGAGACTGATGGTCAGGACTGGACAAACAGTAATTGAGATTGATGAAGCGGCCAGCCACCAAGAAACACCAGAGCTGGCAATTATTCACAACAAAGGAGATGGCAACAGCAGCGAACAATGAGAAGCCAACTGAGACAGCAACAGAAAAACATTGACAGCGAAAAGTTGACAGAGACATGCCAGCAAGGCAGACAAGGGGATGAACAGAAGACAAGACCAGAGCTGGGCTAGTGATGACTGTTGACAGATGTCACCAGCAGCGAAGATGCCAGCTACAAGATCTGATGAGACGACCCAACAGCAAAAGTTCACTGGAGACTATCAACATGAAGGTGGCAAGAAATAACAATTGAAGAGTAAAGACCCTACAACGAGCAAAAAGGATCTCAAGGGAGGATGGCAAGAAATTGAGAACGAATGGACCAGGAAACTCAAGGCTGAAGCTGCAAATGATGCTATTGAACAATGATTAAAGGATGACAGAGGAGCTCATTGACGACAGGGGTTGTCCCCCTAGGCTGAACTCAACATACTTGATCAGGCTCTAGCAGGACTTATCATAAAGAGGCTGACAAGGATTGAAGTGGTATTGATTACTGAGAAGAAAAACTAGGGTAATTATTTCTTCCCTTGTGTGTGTGTGGCTAGGAAAGGATTTAGTGTCTGGTGGGATTCTTGTCACCTTTGCCTAGCTCTGATACAATATACCTTTTTAGGAACCCAAGAGAGGAGAGAGAACAAACACCTAAAGAGTAAACACTACCTCCTGACTAAATGGTGGTTTAAAGATTATCTAGGAACTTCTATTTATAGAGCATTCAGAGACATCCCAAAACCCTAATTCCCTTGTTTAATACTACCTAACAGCTAATTATTACCATCACCAATTATACCTCAACAGCAAGGATGGATTATTAGTATTCAAAAATAAGGATTCTATGCAACTCATGAGTAAGCATCCGTGTCTAGTTAGAGCATGCAAACAGGAAAACAGCAGTTATCCTTCAACAAATGCTGAAAGATATCCATGGCGTAAAAGCTAATGTCACACACCTTTATTTCATCCAATGCAGCCACCTGACCATTCAAATCCATGTATCGGGTACATGAGGACAAGACTATTTCAGCAGCTCCTTTCCAGTGTACATGAACCTCTGAGTTTGTCTGTGCATAAAATTTATTGTAAAACCACTTAATCCTACATAAAATGTGCAACTATGTCATGATAAAACATGCAGAACCTGCAGAAACGTATCCTTGGAACAGAACAGGAGAAAAAGCTAAAAACGAAATATGTAGAGAGACTGCAAGCATTCTTCTAGATATAAGGCATGAGGTGCTCAAAGAGAACCCTGAGCTCTCTTAGATCATAAGCAAAGCAAAATACGTACAAGAAAAGACAGAATTATCATCCAGAAGCATTAAAAAAGGACATGAAATGATTACAAAAGGACAAATGCCGATCTCAGTGAACAAAACCTTTCAGCATGCACAATATGATCAGCGACATGATCAGGAAGAAAGCCTTTTGGCATATTGGAAGTACAAAGTCAGCTTTCATCATTGGGCAGGCAAAGTGACCTTTTTCGGAAAATTCTCAACTTAGGCTCCATTTGTTTTGCAAAAAATAAATGATTTGAAAAACATTTTCCTAAAAACAATCACTTGTAGCACTTAAAATAATTAGTCAATGGAAATTATATTAATTATCAACAACAATTTATGTCTAATTATTTTCGCCAACAATGAAAGTATTATTTGTTCATTCATTTTTGTAAGCAATATAAACGATTGTTTTTAAGAAAATGTTTTCCAAATCAATCATTTTCCACAAAACAAACAGAGCCTTAACTTACTACCACCAAACTAGTGGAATGTACAACAAGATCAGAGGGACTGCTTTGGATGTAAAACAATATATTCTGGGGCTATGGCAATAATTGTCATTGGACGTCTTCTGGTGATCAATGTATATATGAAATATTATCTTTAATCTCAACATAGTTGCTAGGGTATTAAAATGATTCATGACAATAACGTTCCAATTTTGTAATCAATAAAATAACATTTCATTTAAATGTAAGGAAATGCCTTCCCAACACAAAAATCACATACATGCAAGTGCATCCACTTACACTATGATACGATTGCATCAACTCAACTATAATTATCAGACCAGAAGTTCATAGTTCAGTTGATGCAATTGACATCATAATGCAAGAAGCCAATGGTAAAATGTGGTTTTCCACCCTCATCATGCCACAATAGAACAGTACTCTTGCTCTGTATTGAAAGACTGATTTTGTTTAAGAAACAATTAGTATTTGCTAATACCTTGCAAACAACCTTTAACACTATTTCATGTGACTAAAGAAGCATAAATATTATTACCTTACATATGTCAAGAAAAACAAATTAGCATGCACATTGCCATTGCAGATAAAGATGAATCAACAAATTACCAGCTTTAATGCGACACCCCCTCGTTTCTTCTCAGAATTAAATGGAAAAACATGAATTATTGAGGACTTCAGACGGGTCACTTCAAAGTTCATCCCAAGCTACGAAAAAGAAAACAATAAAAATCAGTTTAAACTTCAGAATCTAACCTAAAATGGTTATTAAACCAAAGGTCAGGGCAGGAGGAATTGCAAATGTAGCATATTTAAGTTGAGATTGAAAACCTTAAGTCCCCAATGGAGGATGGCCTTCTCTGTCGGTGAGCCAGAAACCTCAACATCTTTATTACCCTAGAGATGTCAGAAAACAGATGATCACCATGTGTCCAATGGCAAATACTCTGCCTCTGATACCTTAAGACCGTTAAGACATACCTCAGGGGTGAAAACACTGCCATTGGTATTCTGTGCAATACCTTCAATGAGTAACGAAACCATTGTTGTGGGTAGCTGTGAACTGCCATTAAGAGAGTCCATTTTGTCCCCACCAACATAAGCTTCAACCACTGTCATCTGTCAGATAATGAAGAACCATCATCAAACAAAACCTTCTTCTAGACAACAAATCTAGAATTTATTAAATTAGTTGAGAAAGATTACACTTGCTTTAAAAATCTCAATATTGAAAACAATGAAATTTGGGAAAGAAATGAACCAAATGCAATCAGATATTACAAAGCTAAGGGTCGTCTCTATATAGATTTTTACTATTTATTGTGTGCTTAATCTAAACATTTAAAGACCATACTTTGACCTTTTATTAGCCCGAAACACCATAAACTTCTGCAATATGCAAAAGTTGACATGTAAATTTTTACATATCATTTTTCATAATTTCTGCAATTCAGATAATATCTTTAGTTTTGACAGGAAGCAAAAAGTCATTTATCTATTTTTAAAAAGTATAAACTAACAGACCCTACATTTTAAGAAGTTGCACCACAAAGGGGAGAAGGAATCACTGTTTGATGCTTACCAGATAATATCTCAAATTAAAATCTTAGATTTTAACATACAAATGAAACCAAGTGATGCAGGAGCATCGATTTAAGGAACAATTCTCAAGCCCAACTCCAAATTCATCGATTGGTCTCACTCAATCATTACTCATGCAAGCAAAAGCAAATCCCAGCTACAGCATAATGCAATAAGTCCAAGCTTGAAGAAGTTGATTCTCCATGCTAGTTGTCGATTTCATGGTTGCCGATCAACTACCAAGATGTCGATTTACAAGTTTCTTGTCTACTTCAAAGCTGCTAATCAACTACCTAATGACTAGAGGCTGTTCTGGTCGATTTCCATGGCTATTCATTAATCTTCTAAGGTGACTACTCGGCTTCCAAGGCTGGTGCACAAATTTGGACAGTCTAATATTAGATACATGCATTTGGTCTTAGTTAAATGCATTACATTAATCTATAAGTCTTTATTATGACGTCAGTCTTAATTATGTGAATACTCCACAAGTTATTTTAGTTTCTAGGATTTCAAGATCCCTCTATATATAAAGGTGTAATCTCATTTGTAATCAGACAAGACTTGCATTTGAACATACGTGAGACTTTCCTCGAGTAAGCGAATTTCTTATTTCTGTTTTTTATCCAAATTTCTTTGATCAGCACCAAGTCCTTTATTTGTTGGGTTTCCTTTAGGCCTTGATGGTAAACTTATCCTATCCCAAAGTCCTTTATCATTGGCTGGTAGAGTTCCTTTAAGCCTTGGTGGCTATCTTTATCAATCAAAATTCTTATCATCACTCAAAACAGATCCCCATCATGTATCACCAAGAATACGAACAAGAATGCACCTGGTTCAAAGTCAAGGTACCAGTTTTGTCACTACATATGGTCGTGGCCGATCCCATAGTCTCACAAGCTGAAAGTCTTCGCACCTGCAAGTGCACTAATTCTAGACCTCATTCCATTTTTGTAAATGATATTCCATAAGGCAGGTGGAATTTTTCAAGAATTTGTACCAATGCCTTGTCCGCCATCATTTTTCTCATTGAGTAAGCGAGTCTGCGATATGGGGGAAACAATATATGAAACAGATGGAGAGAGAGTAAAATGCAAATCATGATTATCCAAATCTATTGAGTAATTGCACATGTAGATCAGACAGTGCCATCACCATCACGCAATGAAAGAAGGGTAGAACTATATTGCTAAGTTCGCAAAATCTCTCTAAGCATTGTTGTTAAAGGACTAGAAGGTCCTAAAGAACACTTCAAGGAATTTCATCATCAGAATTGCAATATTTTCACTTCTCTAATGAAATTAAGCACCTCTCCATGGTAGTTATATATCATAATAAGTCTTTAAATTCAAAAGTACATAACTTAAAATAAGGTTGATCGTGGATGACAGATGTTGACATTATGTTAATGTCTTCCCAACATATCACAAGGATAATCTCTGCTCCCTACAATCATTCAGATATGCATACCTATATATTTGCTTATATCATTGCCTCGCACATTTCGAGTGTAAACAAACCTTGGGTTAAAGGAGCATGAAAAGATCAAAAAAGACAGACGAGAAAATAAGGAAATATATGGAGCACCTGGAATTGACAGAAGGCTTCATAAAGTGGAGAGTAATGCGTACTTGTAAAGCCAATTTAATAAGATATGGCTAAGTCGGCCTTTGTTCTAACCCCCCCACCTTTTCTCTCTCTCTTCCTCTTTCCAAAATTTAAAAGAACAAAGAAATGTACCCAGTGAACCATCAACTATGGTCTGTTCTAGATCAATTCCTCATTGACCTGGCAAATGCCGAGCAAGTTGATCATTCAGAAAATAACTAAGCATTTTTGGTCCATTTCTTTAAGCCCACGTGTTATATAGTTCCAAATAAGAGAGTTCATAATCTTGTTCTCTAGACTTGGACGAACTAGTTCAAAGGGCTAGAAAGAAACCAAATAATTGAGAAAGCTCTTCTTACAAGGAATGATAAGGATCCATTTATTTAAACTTTACTTCCAATTTCCCCTCAAAAACTTTCAAAACAAAAAATAAATAAATAATTTCGGGAAATTATGAAAAGAATTATATAATTCAACATGTCGAGATTCATATGTTCTGATTGGTTTTAGACATTTAATATTAAATCAAAGTCAAAGTATGAGAGCACAATATGTGGAAAAGAACAAAGTTCAAAGTTCAAAGGAAAGTCACTCCAAAATATTGAAAATGAAAACTGAAAAAGAAAAAAAATGGTGACAAGTTAGCTGCCACGACTCATTCTCTTCTTTCTTCTGAAACACTTGGCCAATCCACAAGATGGCAATAAATAAAAGTCAAGTCTATTGCTCAAGGGACATGGCCGACACTACTTTATGGAGTCCGTGACAAGGCATGCAAACTTGACCAACTCGGTCCTTGTGCACCAATTCCTAGTTATAATATGCAAAGTGAAAAGATAAATAATTTACCAGTATAGTCCTCATTTAACTATATCGAGAACAAATTTTACATAAATGAACCCAGAAGAAACAAAGTTTGGTTGATAGTGCTTACGTCAGTGTAACAGCTAAAGGGAGCCCTTCAGGCACTGCAACCACAACAATTGTGACCTGGAATTCCATTGTCAGTTACGACAAGGAAAATGAAGGGAAAATTGGTTGCACAAATGCAAAAGATGAATGCACCTACAGCAATCGTGAAAATTTTGATGGCCCCATTGACAGCACTACTAACACTAGTCTTCCCTGCCTTAAACTGAGGACTGCCATCTGAATTATTTGTATGGCCAGTAAAGTATCTGCAATACACAGGTTGTCAACCCAAATAAATTTCATCTCCGCGCACACATATGCACTTGAGTATGCATGCTCGGAGAGAGAGAGAGAATGTATGTATGTGTGTGTGTATTCTGTCAAAGGACAATAATCAACTAAATGGTACTTGCCTTGCCAACAGTACAATCAAAACTGCCACAGCTACAGTCAGCCCGACAATCCCAATAAACGTAGCGACCCCATTTAAGCGTACCTATTCATGAATAGGCAACCCTATTCAGTGTCTAGTAAATTAAACAAGGATAAGATTGAGCCCAAACACAAAAAGGCACATGCTCATAGACAAGCATAAAAATATATCAGACCGAATATGGAACCCAGTCACAATCAATCTCCTCTTCGCTCTTTGACCGGATGGATCTCACACTCAAGCCCTATCCTATTACTATCTAGCCATATGTTCCAAATGATGCTGTGACAAAGAGTGCTGCTCCTAAGTTTTCCATTAATCTGTCAGACAATGCCTAAATTAACCTGCTTCCCTGCCTCCTTATATAACAGATCAACCCGTGATGACAAACTAAACTCTTTCCACAAACTTCCTTCCCTAGATGATGTCCTAATGAAGAAAGCAACCTTGGTTCCAGCACTTCCTCCAAAATATTTCCATGGAAATTACAGGTAATACGTCTTTTTGGGGCAATGTAAATAAGAGTTCATGGTGAAAGATGTACCAAATGGCCTATCAAACATTAGGTTGTCTTTTAATAAGTAAAAATAAATTCTCTGTGAGACACCAAGGAACATCAATCCATTAACAAGAAGAGCAGAAAGCCAAGAGAGAGCTCCTTGATGATAGAACTAACCCACAGTCAATCAAAAGATCTGTCTATTGGTCATTGACACTGATAAAGTCTACTGATAAGTAGTTAGATTCATTCCAACCACCGATAATGAGCTTCCCCTTTAGATGTAAGAGATCAGGGTAATTTACCATTCACTCATGGCATCACAGTTTCTAATGGAACAAAATTGGAAAAGAGCCCACCAGACCAAATATCATGCTAAATCTAACCCCACTACCAAGTCTAACTTGAGAAAAGTGCCATTACAAAATTCATCCCACAGCTTTCGACACTCTCAATCAATATTGATCCTCCTCCCCCCCTCCCCCCCCAAAAAAAAAATATATATTTCTGATTTTCAGAAATGTTCTTCCTTTCCACTATCACCAAAGTGTCGTTCCAAACCAAAAGTTTTGCCAGATAACCCAAAGTAAGACCCATCAGTTCATCAGCAATGACCATTACAAAGCCAACAAGCATCTTAAATATCTTAGTTGATCTCCTTCCATCACCAGCAAAATAGAGATCAGGGATTTGAACAAGGCTGATATCACTCAGTTCAACTTTAAACCAGCCAAGAGTATCTCATTTCTACTGCTTTCAGATCTTATTAAGAACTTTCTCAACAATGATAAAGGAAAACATGAACCCTGGAAATTACAAAAGATACCAGCAAGTATTCCAGAAATCCTGCTACGCAGTACCCAAGCACTCATAGAAAATAATCCTTTTCTAAATCGACTAAGTGAATGATTCATTCAGGAATACTAGCCTTGATCCAGCTACACAGTACCCAAGCACTCATTAGCAATGGCGTTCTCAATATAATCCCCGTGGATAAAGCTTTTGAATAGAAAAAAATAATCTTTTTTTAATTGCAATAGGGGGAATGTTCTTTGCCGCAACAGTATAGATTATGAGCCAGAACGCTAGGGATAAACAATTAATGAACCATACCAATCCTCAGCACTTGCCACATCCGGAAAAAATGCAATAACAGAAGCATTCAGACTTTTCTCCACAAAGAAAATACTAGAATTATTCAAAAACAGCTTCTCTAAGCACAGCCTAGCACACTTTCATAACTCTGACTGAAACATCAAATATAGGAGCTTTGTCTCCATATCTCCAAGGAAACTTAGCTTTCTTCGCTAATCTTTGTTTTCTTGGCTGCAATCCATCATTTCAAGTTTCCAACTTCATGTCTCCAATCCAACCTCTCCCTCATTATAACCAACTCACAAAAATTTATCCCAGAATCTCATTATTCACTAAAACAGACACCTTTCCAATTTTCGGAATGCCAAACCAATTTATTGAATTGAATCAATTTATCTTTGAAGACTTTAAATGCTTGCCAACACAAAACTTGGAGAAGAAATAGATAAAGTACTTCACCAATCAACATGTTCACATAAAGTACACAATAAAAAAATATGACTAAAGATAAATTAGAGAAGGACCTGCAAGGGTGTCTCTTCACCAGTGTCTTCTGAAATGCTGGCCATAAGCATTCCCCATTCAGTATTAATTCCAACGCTCGTTACCTAGAAGAAAGAAGATATCGTAGGCAATCTGAACTCTAGTTAAGCGAACAACATGTGTGCGCGTCTGTGCATATGAGAAACAGCAATCACTTTTTCAAGCTCAGTAAACACTTCACAATATGCAATTATGATAAATATCTTCAACACTAGTATGTGCAGCTAGAGCTACATCAAATAAATAAGCTGCCTGCAGAAAATAATGCATGTTACTTGACCAAAGCCACTACTGTGTATAATTAAATATCACCCAGGAAGCATATGCAAGAGGATAGAGCAAAAAGGACAGTCTAATACTTGACTTGGAGCTTAACTATATTTCCATATTTATTACTCCCACCGGGGTTGCACTAAACAAATTATCAAATTCTATTGTTTTTAACTCTTGATAATATAAGTCATAAACCTTTTTATTAACATAAGAAAGGACATTCAGATGCAAAAATTAATGGGAACATCTTAAAACACAAGGCACAAATCATCAGTCAATCAACAGGACTTAATTTCGAGCCATCAATCAACATGACTTAATTTTGAGCCAATGTATCTAGATAATTTGTAAGTTACAACATCAAATTGAATGGAAGGGCATGACAATATTTTTGCAGCCAACAGCACCCATTAAAATGGATATTTTTGTTGTGCATCTCAAGAATTGACAGTCAACAATGAGGGGGCATAATGGGGGACTATTACAATCACAGAGGCAAGTGAATTGAGCAACTGGACTTAACCCAACACACTTTATAGAGGTGTATTGATTATGCACTTGAACAACTAACATGAGACTAAAGATGTCACAGAAATGAGTTATTACAACCAAGAAGAAACTTAAAACTAACAAAACTGCGAAAGAACAAATTTTACCAGCATTGTACCACTACCATCAGCAACTTTGCATCCAGACATTAGAAAAGGATGCCTCGAATCTTTATGAACCTGTAAAAAGACAAAAAATAACAAATTACTATCGAATTACATAATATAACACTCAGAAAAACCAGCAGTAAGCCATACAATTTTGCTCTCTCCAGTCATGCTAGATTCATCGATTGCAAGAGAATGACCAGAAATCAAAACTCCATCAGCGGGTACCTAAGGATGATCAAGTGAAAATTAGGTTGAAATACTTCCAAACACCAAGTAGAAATCTCAAAAAAGATGAAGCAGCTTACCTGATCACCAATATTAAGGGGTACAATGTCACCAACAACTATATCATATATTGACACCTCAACTCTTCGACCACATCTGACAACCTACAATTATGTTCCGCCATATTAAAACCAAGAGAGAAGAAGTATACATTCACAAACATCAAACTAATTGTAAATAGCATACCTCCATGTGAATGTTTCTCTTTTCTTCATTTAAGTTCTGAAATTGAAGGGATTGTCTATAGTCACTTATAGCTGCAAAGTATTCACAAAGGTATTGAATATCCTTTTAGATCAGCTGCTACCTTTTTTATATCATTCAGCTGCCACACACTTTCATAAACTCCAGCACATAGTTGAGCAGAACTTAGTCTAACCATCATTGGTTCTGTCAGAATATCTAAATATTAAACAATTATTTCATCTAACAACTACAAAAAGCACTCGCCTATGCCCTCAGGCAAGGTGGCAAAGCACAGGCTCAGTGGTTTGCTTGGTCTTAGGAAAAGTGCCATCACCTAAGGGCAGCCTAGATACGCACTTCAAGGTGTGGCACTTCACTGCTGAGGCAACACCTCCGTAAAGTAGATTCTTTTCACTAAAGCTTTTCGCTTTTGACCTTTTCATCCTTGTTCTAATAAAAGTAAAGGAAATGTGGGAATCGCAAAGAGGCTAATGAATGTTTAAAAAAAAGAGAAGTGGTGGACAACTTTTGTCTTTGGCAGAAATTAGTGAGAAGCTTTTCTGCTACCCCTTTCTCTCTTGGTTTAGTCTCTACTTCGTGGTCTATGTACAGCATTGTTCCAGACTTTTTGACCTTTCTCACTCTCTCTCGCCCCCCTCCATCCAAAAATTCTAATAACGATCAGATATACCAGAAAATTTTGATATAAATAGACAAACTTGTAACTTCAAATGTATTTAACTATTTGACATCATGTAAATTAATAGTTTTAGATGTATTTAACAATCCGATAACATAAATACTCCAAGTGCCAACAGTACAGAGAAAGCTGTATTAACCAATAAACCTGCTTGTAACTTTAAAATGTCAAGCACCTAAATTAGCACCTAGGGCATTGCAAAGTCATAGCACCTAGAGCACCTAGAGCTTTCAACAACATTGGTTGATAGCAGTCCAACAAAATCACATGATATCAAAGCAAAACATCACGAGTTCAAACCTTTTAGGTCCCTTATTTGCCCCCCAAATTATATATTTTCACGCTTCAATCGTAGGCCAAAGTTCAACCCACACATGAGAGGAGAGTGTTGGAACGTTTTAAATTTTAAACATGCTTTTATCAAACAATTTAAGTTTTTATAATAGTTGGCAATAATCCCACACATGTCGACAAAATGGTCATAGGATTAGAGGCAAATGAAAAGTCATAGACACAAAGCTAAGTGAATTTAAGTTTTAATAGTTGGCAATTGTTCTACATAATTTCACAAATTCATGACAAGAATTAGACACACATTGACAAGTCCTAGACACAAAGGTAGAGAAAGACTTCATAACATATGAAAAACATTGGCAAATCATCACTCTAAGCATCGTGTACAAGAAAGCAGGGGAAACAACCAATAAGAAACAATTTCCTTGCTTTTCTTTCAATAATGCATTAGTTTAATCACGATGGAACCTCTCTAAGGCCGTGTTCACTTTAGTAGCTTGTAAATATGCACCTTACCCCAGCATCCAATAACTAGGATTGAGCCAAATAAACCTGGAGTAGATTTGGGTTCAAACTACTAGCCAGATAAACCTAGATAGATCCTATCACAAGATCAAACACCTTAATTCCCACATCTATCACTACCAACCCTGGCTCAATACCGGTCCATTCACCAACTAAAGATGTACTCTCAATCAATCTAGGCTGTTCAATGTAGCTACGGTTCTTCCTTTCTAGTCTGTTTTGCCTGTCCATGTCTCGGTTCTGCGTGAGATAGTTTCAAAGGTTTGAATAGCCCTAGTCTATTTTTTTCAACAGAATCCTCCCACAGACAGAGAGCGGTAACTATCAGGTTTAGATATCCTTGGTAAGGGAAGGAAGAGAGAGAGCCTTGGGGTTCGAGAGCATAGTACTCTCTCTCTTGTCCACCCTTCTGTCCCCCCAACCTTCATCTCTTCCACCCAAACCAGCCACTGGTTGAAAAAGGACCAAGGATCATAGCAAACCATAAAGCTTTAAGCTGACCTTTTTCCCCCACTTTTCTTTGGGGTAGTTCGTAAAAAAAATTTACAAGGCTATTAGCATCATTAAGGAAAATGAACACCAAAACAGTATTGGTCCTACTGATCCTAGTAACAAACCTAATGTACCATATCATATGATCATCATCCAAATGCCCATAAAAATCGAGATATCTACTTCCCAAGATGAAAGAGCACGGAGTTGTCTGAGACATTCCTAACAAGTTCTACAAATTGTGAAGATAATGCGGAAATATAGATGTATACACCAATTACAAACACCAGAAAAACTCATACCGGTAACAGCAATCACGAGGAGAACTGCAAAAGCAATGCTAGCACCATCATACCATCCTTCTTTGATACCCTAGATAGAAATTGCAAGCACAAAACAAATAATTCAACAACACAGATAGCACATATAAATTTATTAGACTTCAAGGGCTTCTCCATAAGATAGGGCAAAATAGGGCAAAAGAACAAAGAGAGCAACAATCAGAAGCATAAACCAACAAAACACTGTGGGGCCATCAGGGGAGACAGATTACTCATCTTGCACACTGTCTACACTTTTCAAATGATGACAAACACCAACAATATGTGACAGAAATTTTGAGACTAATATAACCCATCCTGACTTAGCCTCCGAGAAACAAAAAATTATAACAAAGCCAATAGCCTCACAATTGTTAAGAACTGTTGAGCCCAGTGATATTATGCTTGTGGTCATGCCTGGTAGAATCAAAAGTCATAGTACATGACAAGGTCTTGCTCTATCAATAGCAGGCTAGCAACACAAACATTGAAACTATAACAGAAAATACAACCTATCTGGATTGACTTTTGCTTTTTACTATTTGCTTAATCCAAATCTTGCACACACTTTGACTTTTCTTGAATCCAAAACACTTGAAACTTTCACAACATACAAACATTAACACGTAGGTTCATATATAATATTTAAAGTTTTGGTGGGAAAGCAGAAAAGTACTTTTTGATTTTTCTAAAATTTAAATAAAAAACCCCTTAGTCAGAAGATTTTGCAGTTTTAATGCACTGACTGTTAAGTATTCTTAACCAATGTCAACTGGATGCCCATTAACATGATTCTTTTATAAAATGCAAGGGATGTCCCCACAATACCTAAATACATGTACTGTTTCAGTAATGCCAGTATTTTTTAAGCAGAAGAGACAATTTGATGTCTATGGTTTGAATTAATAATATGTTTTCTCCAGCTTACCTCTGTCTTTATACCCAGCACCAAAGAACCGACAGCAGCGATGATTAATATAATCAGCGTGAGATCTTGCCAAGCTTCCCAGAGGAACATCTGAGTAGACCAAAATTGGGGGACAAAACAACGAAGCAAACCATTAGCACATAATTTCCATCTTCAATGAGAAGCTTCAGCAACTTCGTGTGGATACTTAGGGCATCCAGATGTCTACATACGTCTACAAAACTACTTACCCAAAAACTTCTTCCTTTTTTCCGAGGATACGTGTTTGACCCAAATGCATTCTTCCGTGCGTGTAAATCAGCATCATCACCGCAAATACCCTTCTCTAAGTTTGTTTTTAATAAATTTGACAGCTCCTTAACCTAAAAGAAAAGTAACAAACGTTAAGAAGACAATATTTAATTCTTCATGAACCTAAGGAAATGGCCTTTTTTTAGTAAATTTACCCCCCCATATTCCTCAAATGCAGAATAATTATGATCTTTGGTCATCAAAACCAGTTGGTCTTGACTGATTCCAAATTCACCACTTGGGATTGGGGATTTTGTAGCTCCTGCCATTAGCACCATGAGTTCAATTACAGCATGCAACACAAGAGTAAGAGTGAAATGAGAAACTTCTAGCTGTCAAAACATGGAATGAGAAGAAAATTGATCTCTTAGTTCTAATGCAACAAAAAGAAAAAAGATGTGATATGTCACTCAATATCAGCTTCTCATTCATCTTCAAATACATACTGACATCATTAAGACTCCAATTATGCAATAATGATAAGGGAGGTAAGAAGGTGACCAAGGATATTATTTTAAATAAGCTACAGAAGAGAGAAAATTATGGTAAAGATTCTCCCAGTGTAAGCTAGAAGGAAAACCAACAATGAGAAATCAACAAAATGTCTTTCATAAAGAAAAAGGTAGACTAAGAAGCTGTTTAATAGAAAGAACAATAAATCAGAGTGCCTAGCAAGAGCCCCGAGCTGGGAAGGGGGTTAAGAGCGGAGAGGATAACATTCAGGCATTCCCCTCTCCTAAGTCCAATGACATTCCCACCCCACAAACACAGGTTTATATCAACATCAGGGACTGAAGCTCGCATATATAACTAGCCCCAGATTTTTTTGACACCTTTCATTTTCTGGTAGCATAAACTAAGAAAAGAAAAGCTCAACTGCCGATGCTCATAACATGACAACTTCACCTTTCCTTTAGGTAAAAGTAAAATAACTATAGGGTAGCAAGAAAGTGCAAATCTGGAGCTCAAGACACCAAAAACAATGAGCTCAATTATGGGGTGACACTTAACATTTATACAGTCAAAGTAAAAGAACAAGGCAAGGAAGGCTAAATGTCAAATAAAGTAATTCATTGTAAGGCTCTAAGCTTCTTTTTCCTGACTAAACAAAACATTATAAAAGCTTCAAATTACAGATTGGTTGAGCCAATGTGAAGCTCAAACTTTGAAGGAGAAACATATGAAGCAATTAACACCTCCCATCACCATGCTTTCGAACACAACCAGTGAGCAGAATAATAACAACTAGATACTCAAACAAAGACCCACTGTTCAATGAGAATCTCATTAAGTTACTACGTGGTCAGCTGTTTCCATCAACAGACAAAATTCTACTACAGTTTGACAAATTGAGGCCTCAGCAATTAGACTTAAGCAATCCAAAGCTATACATTACACACATTTAGCCAGTTAGTTAAGTTGAGAACAAAATGCCACATTGGATGAGGGATAAGACCTTGAGATACCAGGAGAGGAATGCTTTCTCATAAGGAGCTTCTCAAGATCATAATGAGAGAGATGTCGAGGGTAATTAGCCAGAGCATCTATAGGCTAGAGGAATTGTGTCCTCAGAAGAATATACGTAGAGCAACAACATCTTTCCGTTCATCCTCTAGGTTTGGAGATAGCCTTTCCATTAATGTGTCATATGACCCTTTGAAGTCTCTCCTTCTAACCCCACCAAAGAAGACTAAAATATTCATTTTATTAATTGAATAGGGAGCCTACTTAAGCTCTCCTTCATCAGAATCTTCTTTTTCACCCAGAGCCAGTGTTGTTTTTGACCAAGATCCATTGGAAGTTGCAAAATCTAGATGCAGACTTACCGATGAAATTGAGTGCTAATTGCCATCATTCTATATATTGCCTAACATACCACGATTCACTCCCACAATGTATATATAACTAAGATTTAAATGAATGCTGCAACCGCAGAACAATTTAGGAGATTGTAGTACACAATCGCATATACATTGATGTTCCATCTGACAAATAACTCAGTCAAATTAAACATCACTTAGCAACATCTAACAAAGATAAAGGCCATACAGTTCCACAGATTCATGTCTAAGTGATGCCTATATTCATGCAACTACAATAAAGTAAGGAGCTTTAAAATACAGATCTTTCAAACACATCTAACACAGGATTCTCAAGACTCACTAGGTTCATATTGATGTCTCACAAAACCAACAGAGGATCACTGCACATGGAAATTACTCTTAAACTCTCTGTACTTTCAAACTGTGCTAAATTTTGACTCAATGTTTATATCAAAATCAAACAGTAAGACAAGGATTTTTGTCCTTATTAACATAGGAGGCTTTCAAAAATTGTTGATCCTCTAGGAGTCTGCTATATAAACACAAGTCCATTAGTTATACTTGGAGTACCTTGTAGGATTGCTATTGCTTCTTCAAAGGATATCAGAAGAGTCAATACTTGGCACAACGAATGAAGCATGATGAAATATAAGCAATTGACTTTATTTAAACCATCTTATGCATTTCCATTCTCAAGCATGCTCCTCAAAGGCTCTCCTTGACCAAAGAAAATTAAAGCCATAAACAAAATCCAACTACCGCAAAATTTACCATTGTTAGAACCTCATAACCATGAATCTTTCTTTTTGGCTTATAGTTCAATCTACAACTAACCATAAGTAGAAAAAATCTGTGTCAATAATCAAATATGGAACAAGCACCAATATTAGCAAGATGACAGAAACCCTGGAATATAATTTCTAAAGAAAACAAATGTTCCACCAAAAATAAAACGGAGAAGTGATATGGATTATTTAAGAATCAAAGTCAATTTGCTTAATAAAAAGAAGATATCAATGAACTTCTATGAAATAATTAACATCTATCATTCACTCCAACCTAATTGCTGTGACCCAAGCAGAAGTTAAGGAGGAAAGTACCATTAACATGTCCACCAGCAGCTTGAAAAGATGTGCAGCCTAATTCCAAGAAAACAAACTTCAAGTTATTACTTATATCACAGAAATGGCACAAAACTATCAAAGTCATCCATGGAGAAATTTGTACTCGTAGGGCTTGAACATTGGCTCTAATTTTCCTCAGCATTTGCTTTTTCTCTTCCTCCTTCTTCAAGTCCAGGGTGTATCGAAAGCGGCGAGAGGCATTCAGAACAAGTGCGGCTTGCTGCATTAGACATTCAACCAATTTGCATTTGATAATTGTTTGACAGCAAATTAGAGTGTAGTACAAAAGAATAGCCCCAGAAAGGCAGAATGGAAAAAAGAAAATCACACAGTATGCATCAAAGAATCAGCCTCAGGAATGGAAATAAGCTCATGAAGAAGAATCGTTAAAACAAACAGATTAATCACATTCACAAATTTTAAGAAAGCATTGTCAGATAGAAATAAATGATCACATAAAAACTAGGTGTAACATATCACATTTCATCACAAGACATGACATGTGCAATATGCACATGTGTGCTTTAGCTAATACATCAGTATTAAGGAACTTAACCTTTCCCAAATAAAGTGATCAATCACAAGCCAATGAGCATAAGATAATGGGACATGAGCATATCAAAGACATTTGGTTAATTAGAAAAGTCTTTTTCAAGCAAAAAGTAACTTGCTGATTTTCCAGACAAAATTCTAAAATATTGTTCAGACTACAACACATCATGAAAAACAGAAGTGTATATTTTTCAAAAGTCACAAGTTTTTTACACTAAATAAAAATCAAAATAGTCACAAGGTTTGAAAAAAAAAAATCATCAAAACTAGAAGACACTGCAAACATACCCCTCAGCTGCTCAAGGTATCAATGAAGTCACTACATCAGCAGGTCAATCCTTTTTGAAAAGGCCTTTGCTGTAGGACACTATGAGTCAACCCAGTTGCCACTGACTACATTAACACCTCTTGTGGTTAATGGCAACCGCGTCGATGCTCGAAGTCAATTTTTTATGCTTAAAACGACCTTTTCTTCATGACTTTAGCACCATATTCGCCATGGCATTTTGCTATGCTTCGACATGCTAGGTGCTGTAGGATGTGCTCCAAGCCATATTTTTAAAGGGTGTAAATTAATAGCACACAATATTCATTGATCACGTGTAAGCCAATCAACTTCTCCAGGTTTATAAGCACCTCTAAACATATCCTAAACTTAAAATCCACAAAATTAAAAAAGAATCTTAAGCAGCAAAAGTTTGAAAACACCCCTCTTCAGCTGGTACCGTTAAAAAAATCCACCAAAGTCTCCCTACAGCAGCTACCCAACTTTTGAAATCAGGACCCACCTGCCCCCAGCCACTACTAACGAAGAAGCACGCAGGTTCACGCCATGTAAAACGCATGCTCCGTCACCTCGTCACACAGTCGGCCGACTCGAAACTCCAGTCGCAGAAACGAGAACAAGAACAAAGCACCAAGCACCCAAATCCCCCAAACTCAACCTCATAAACACACGCACGGAATGCAGAGAGAGAGAGAGAGGGGAGCACCGTACCCTCCAGCGCCTGAGTCGATCGACAGGAGCGTTCTTGGTGCTGGCGATGTCGAACGGATCCAAGGACGAGCTGCCGCCGAAGTCGCCCAAGAACCCACCTCCGGCCTCCACGTCGCCTCCCCGCCGGTAAGGCGAGCTGTGCGATGGGAAGTCCATTCGTATCTGTAGTAAGAAAATTTTGTCGCAGGAGAGATGGCACCGTCAGAAGCTCGTCGCGTCGCGGAGCACACGACCATAGCAACAACGCAAGCGCATAATCCCAGAGGGAAGAAGACGAAGAAGAAGAAGAAGAAGAAGAAGAAGAAACTCGCTGCCAAGAGCTTCGCCAGACTCTGAGACTATGTAAATAGAGGACGACCTTAAGGGCTAGTGGTGCGGTCCAGTCTCCTCGCAACATTCTTCAAAAAAAAAATAATAAAATATTTTTTGTGTAACACTTTTTACCATATATTCTTATAAAATGTAAGAATCGAAACTCACATAAGCGAATTCCTCACCATCCCATCCCTAAAAAATGGGTATTTCACACAATTTTCAGCGGAGTATATTTGATTTAAATTTCACATGTCTGGAATGATAAAAAGAATAATCATTAGAGCAATTACTAGATCTGCATTGATACTGATATATACTTTTTGACAACATATTATCGTGATCATTTTGATGAATTTGTGATTGGTGGAAAAAAGTTAAATCTTTTTGGCTCATCCAACGTACTATAGACAGCATGTGATTCTTGGTCACTTCATTTTATTGAAAACGTGATGATCGGGCAAAAATTACCGAACGTTCTAGCCACGGAGAAAATGGGTTTTGACCTGCCCCAATCGTCTTTATTCTGAAAAATAAAATAAAAAAGTGAAGAGGAAAAGAAAAAGGAAAAAGCAAGCGGTGAATAAGATAAATTCAATCATAGCGGCAGGAAAAGACAATGAAGGAAAAGAAAGAGATGCATCAAGACACAGAACTTCACTCATATTTTTTGTTGGGAGCGAAGAGAGAGAAAAAACAAGCGGTGGGCATGGAAAAATAAATAAATAAATAATTGAATTTTTGTGGGAGCAAATTAATTTAAAATTCTATAAAGGCCAAAAAAGTAATATCCGAGACAAAATATGTAACCCGATGTAGATTGAAAAAGATTCTTAACGAAAGCTACAAGCACTTTTGCCTTTTCCTTACCTTTGTGTATTGATCTTGATTGATTTTAATCATGTCGTCGCTAATTGTCAAAAGTGCTTGACCGACTTCTTTTTAAAAGCTATCTTCTTTTTTTAAGGGCTTTTCACGAGCCCCGAAGTCAAATTTGAAGCATTTTTGTCATGGGAAATTGCTGGGAACCCTGCCTTTTCAGACGGAGAAAGACGCATGAAAATGTAAAGCTCCATCATTAACGCACTATGGTGTCCAAAAATAAAAAATTAGTGATTTTTCGAAATTGCCCCGTCATCCTGTAAATGAAATTTCTTCACTCGGTGTATGAGGATTGACTGGTTCACGCGTATGCAGACAAAAATTAGGTAGGTGAAGAATTCGTACGACGCGTGTTACAGAAGAACAAAATGATAAAAAATGTCGTTGATCATGTGATAGACCTCGAATCCCAAATTGCAAAGGCTTTTGATGAATTGGTTTTGTTTTTGTCTTCCTTTTTATTGATCGATTATTATTCATAAATCCAGCGAAAATAAGCTATGCGATGCCCTAAAATAAGGCATGTAAATTTAACATAAAGGTGTCGGGAAAATTAATACTTACCATGGCATCAGATTGGAACTTTCGACAGAATCATTGGTCATCATATTAGCGAAAATGTCAATTAAAATAATTGCTTAATAAGTGGTTCATTTATTCACAATCTAGAGCTCCAGTGATGCGTATGAGCTTTCAACTTAGTGGCATTTTTTTTCTTGGTGAGAATTAAACATAGTTTGCATATGTAAACTATACATTAAGTAAATCCAATGGCCACAACAACCTTAAACTTTTCAAAAAATTAATTAAAAAATCCATGCATATAATTAGAACACCCAATAGTCATATGTGACTATAGATGAACAAAAACCAAGTCGACAAGTAATTAATGAATTTCTTACCGGTTAAAAAATTCAACTCAAAAGTTTAAGTAAAGAGGCAAAATTTGACGAATTGAGAAGGACTTGTGGAATTAAGCGCCATCTCTCATGTCCAAGTCAAATTAGAGATGAATGTGGATTTTGACGAACGACAGTCTCCATATGTAAAGTAAATTGGATAGAATTTAGCTGTGATATCAGGTTAGATTAACCAAAAAAAAAAAACTTAAATTTACAGACACAGATTCGTAACAAGCATAGAAATATGTATTCTAGCATTACCCTTTAAATTTGAATTAAAAAATTCTTTTTCGTTTTAATGACAAATGCAATTATACAAACGATAGGTGAAAACCTTTCCGTACTATTTTATTCTCCATTTATTTTTATTTTGTTTCACTTTTGTTCTTCACACGTAGCTCGTTTGCTCTTTGTCTAGTACTATATGTATTCCTTTAGGAACTTTAAGAACAAATTTCATCTGCACTTGGACTTTTAATTTATTAAAGGTGATATATAATTTTTTTTCAGATACAAAAGATTCAAGTGAGGACTATGTTTGGCACGAGGCTATCCAATATAATTCAAGGATCAAGCATAGGCTCAAACATTTTCTCAATGTTGACTTTCAACTTCTTTTCGATGTTAAGAATTTTTATCCTCTCAATTGTAGAAGTTATTTTAATTACTTTAATACTCTGGGATCACCAAAAAAAACGATGTCCCGTGATCTTATATAGATTAATCAAATGAAGACTTGAACAAATCCAAAAATGTAGCTCTGTTGTAAGTACAGTAGACTTGGTAATATGTGTTTCAGATATGTTTATTGAAAGTTGTAAAACTTGTCATGAAAATGCAATCAAGTCATACAACTTACAAAAAATGCAATCAAATTATAAACTTGTCATATTTGTGTAGTCGATTCATTCCATTAACTTTGTCCAACTTAGTTGATAGAAAATGCTGAGGTGGTTTTTTTTTTAATATTTTCTCTCTTAAATGACTCTAATGTAACTAAAACAATGTAATTTTATTCAAAATATGATTTTTAATATAAGGGTTGCCCTCACCACGACTGCCCCACCATTACTAAGAAGGGTTGGCAATGGTGGGGTCGCCAGGACCTAGGAATAGAAAGCAAGGGTTGGCTACAAAGCATCGATGGCCTGGTTGTTCTTCCTCCACTTTTTTCCTCTATTTTTTAATTTATTTTTTATTTAAATAAAAATATTTTGACCAAAGCCACATCATTTTAGCCTTATGTTTCGTTATTTACCACGTCATCGTCATGGAGGAGAGAGAAATATATTAAAAGAAGCCATGTTAGCATTTTTCATTATCAAGTTGGATAGAATTAGCGAAAAGACTCAATTATATCAATCCAACAAATTTTATGACTTGATTGTGCTTTTGGTAAAATTTTGACTTAATTATATTTTTGTGATAAGTATTAAAATTTATAGTGTATGTATTCCTAAGTGTTTTAAAATAGCAACAATTTAAAGGTACAATAACTACTAGATGCTACGATTATGAGATATTCGCTATTGAGTCTTGCTAAGAGGACGGTCTCATTCACTTCGCAAATGATGGATCCCACCTGCCCTCAAATTCTGAGATTAAAGAAGAGAAACTCAAGTGAAATTTTTAAGATCTTATTCCCGTTTTGGGAACCTTTAATGTCCAGTTAAAATGAAACTTTAGTTTGTTATTTAGGTAATTTACAGATTACTTAAATATTTTAGCCTAAACAAAAAAAAAATTTTGATAAGTTTGAAAAAAATTTTTTTTTTTTTGTTTGATAAGTTTGACTTGAGATCACCCCCATTTATCCTTTTTCTCATTAAAGCTTTTGATCACTAAACTCTATCTATCAAGTCTAAGAGCCTTAACCGCTGAGATCTGTCTCAGTGACCACTCTTTAAGTGAGGATTCAAATCCCCACATTCTTAGTTTTTAGTGTTTAGTTTTTAGTGTTTTCAACTTCCATAAGAATAATAAAACAAAAATCTAAAAATGAGAATCATAATAGAAGTAGAATTGACAAAAAAACAAACTTCTAGGAGCCTTAACTTTGCACTATGGTAACTGTATATTTTTGTTATGGGGATCGGCTAGGGTAATTATTCATTGTGGTGGAATAAGGAAAATGCTCACCTTAGTAGGCTGAATGATTGTTCGAAAATCACTACACACTCGACTTCAATAAAAATAAATAAATTAGTTCTTATGTAGTTGTTAACGGAAAAAATCACAGATTGTGAGTCGTTATATAAAGAGAAGATTCATTTATAATCTAGTCACTCATGATAAAGATATCTAAAAAAAAAATTATCATACAATGAGAAGATGACTTTTTAATTATAGCGTATTGTTCCTCTTATATTCCTCAAGTCTTTTTGAAAAGTGCTTGTCTATACCCCATTCATGCAACAATATAAAGTAAAGAGGGATTCCCACTTTTAAAGAAAAGAAACTTGATGTAGAGGACAATCATTCACAATTTAATTAGAAATAACTTCGGGAGCTACAATTTAGGATCTCATCAGATATTTAGCATATTGCCATCCATCTTTTCCCTTACTTTTAGATCATATCAATATATACATTATAATTTGATTATAAAACTTTTAATCACATCAGATATTTAGCAAATTGTAGTTACAATTTAAGAATTCCTCAAATCAGAAAATTCTCTAAGATGTGAAATTCCAATTTGAATACTCTTTGCGAAGAATTTACCAGTGGAGATTCACAATATGGCACCTCTTCACCATTCATTGCTTTTTCTCCTTCAAATTGATTGGAATTTGATTTTCCTATTATTTTCATGCTTTTTTTATTTTACCTTTTTTTTAGAGTCATTGAAATTTAATTTTCATATTATTTGTGAGAATTGATGCGTTTTTGCTACTTTTTTTTTTGTTTCAAACATAATATCATAAATACAAACAGGATAAACACATAATCATATATAATTTACATTTGAATTTTTCTCCTTTCTACTAATCCTTTTCTCTCTTAATGAATCTACTTTATAACATCTATATAGAATTTCCATAGAAAAGGTAGAATTAAAAGTAAACTCAGATTTTTGAGAGATGAAACCATTCACGTGAAATAAACAAAGCAAGTAGATGATGCCATTTTATAAATAGATTATTACTTTGGAATCATAATAAGATTATTATTATTATTAGGTTCACTGCCAATACCATGTATGTTTGGACTTAAGTTTTTTTTTCCCTTCAATCAAATCGTTGCACGTGTCAATTAACCGGCGAAGAATAGTTATCTTCTTCTTCGCACCAGCAATAAAATTAATAACAAATCATAAGATTAATGTTGTTTTGTGAGTTAAAAATACTCGCATGTAATCCATGACACCTAAAGCATACGTGTAGTGAAAAAACATAATTTTGAAAAGAAAAGAAAAATGCAATCCGTCCCATAGAATTGAATTAACAAAAGAGATAAAATATCATATAAAAGGCATATTGTTAAATTTTGCAGGCAAAAACCAAGAAGATCAAAAGATAGACAAAGGATTACAAGCGAACTGGATTTTGTGGTCTAAATGCTCTCTCAAACGGAGTGCCATCTCCTTTTCTTTTTTATTTTGTTCTCTATCTTCTTGTTTTGCATTGACTCTCTAATTCTCATTAAGAATCTGCTTATGTGAAATGGTTGATAATGATTTTTGGGGTAAAAGAAGATAATGAACAAAATAAAAGAAGAAGAAAATGGTGAAATCATGTGCAAAGACTGCTGGAGGTAAGAGAAGGGAATACATAGGTTGGAGCTGTAGAAATGAGTTTCAAAGAAAGGGAAGGAGAGGATTACAAACTGGGGACTAAAGCTGAGCAATCAGATCGGTTCAATTTGGGAATCGATCTGAAAGGTTTAAACTATTAGTGGTTTTTTTTTTCTTTCCACCCCATTTGGGATTAAGCAGGGCAAATTTAAATTTGGACAAATCAAATTGCCATGCATATTCCAAACTAGTCAAATTTATAGTATATAATAAGAAATCAATTGTATGAATCAATGTCCTAATTTGAATAATGTTCTTATTTAATGTAATGTACTGAAAAATAATATGGTATGCCTATACTAGCTTATTCTGGTCCAATTTCCACCTTAACACCAAACATTTGGTCAATGCCGGTGACCTTGATTTAGAGAAATCTGCACATAGTTGGCAGTTTGAATGGACGATCCCTTGTTACCAAGTTGAAAAACTTTCAATGCTCCCAACAATTACGCCAACTACATGAGATTACTTTCATGTCCATTACTGATTTAACAGCGGGAATTTCGTGTTTCGACTATTTTGGAAAGTTTTATTTATAGTTTCAGTTCTTTAACTCTTTTCAACAATTGCGTTCTCTAAATTTCTCAATTTTTCAATAAAATCCCTCTATTAACCACGACACCCACTTGTTGACGTGGCCAGCCGAATTTTTTTTTGTAGGAAAGAGACCAAGAGAATCACCGCTCAACTACCGTTAAGGATTCAACAACCTCTGTCTAGACTTTCCCTCCTTTGCTCACACCTATTGAAATTGGTGTGGAATTTCAGTGTACTTTTTATGTAGTTCTCTCTCTTCTCCGCCATCGACATCGGTGGTCAGCAAGGGCACTGAGCTATGTGCGTATTAGTTTGTTGCATTATAATGTAACGCGTAATTGGCTATGGGACAACCGATTCAACACGTCATGTCTATGGTTTGACAATATTAGTAATTATAGTTCAAGGAGTTGATTCTACGAATTATAAAAATCGAGTGCTTGTTAGGAAAATATAAATGAGAGGGCAATTGCATAAACACAAAAAAGAGCTAGATGATTAAAGTTGTAATTGAACCCTTTATGTTTCATGGGTAGCTAAGGAACTTTCGAGTCCATTTATAATCTTAGTTTGTAATCCATAGAAAGGTAAAAGATATGGATAAAACACTTCAGTTATTTTGCCCTTTCTTGAGGAAAAAAGAAAAGATTTCTATCCAAATATGAATTAGGGTAAATTATGTCTTAAGCTCGATTATTCTGGACCACTTTTAAAATGACATCACGTACTGCCTTATATGACTCCAAACACTCAAGAATTGAATAGAGACTGAGGCACCCATTTTCCTGTCATGTTCTATCAATATCTTACAGGACAATCACTACCTAATATGACCTGAATTTATGTATGAAACCCACTAAATCGAATGGTACTCTGTCATTTTATTTTAATCTCACTTATATGAAACAATCGACAGAGATGCATACTTTTTAAGCTAAATTACGTGGTGAATACGATTTATTCGAAGATAAAAGGATGGAACCAAGCATAATAACCTTTTTCTTATCAATAGTGAAAGGAGATTAGCGACCGGAAGGTTTTACAAGTTGTTGGAAAAGTACAACTGAGCTTCGAAACTTTCAAATGCTGCAATCAAACTATAAACTTGTCAATTGATGCGATCAAGTGCCTCCATCGTTTCTTTTTAATTTGTTTAATAGAAAATATTGAAATGACTTTTTGAAGATATGCGATGCTGATGTGGTGTCCATCAAGCACCATATTTCAAAATAAAATGAAGATTTAAAAATGAAAAAGAAGAAGGGACAAAAAAAAAAAAGCAAAAGGAAAGGAAGATAAGGATTAAAAAATAACAAAGCTAATTTTTTTTTAAACGACCTTGGTTAAGGTGTCGATGAGTGTTGGCAACCTTGTCAAGTTTTCTACAAGGGTCGACGGGTAGGCAAGGGATTGCAAGCCCTCGTTTACATGACACGGTGTTAGCACCACCATCCCCACCATCGAGGGGGCAAGGGAGGGCTTGTAGGTTCTTGCTAGTTGCTAGTTTATGAAAGGTTCTCAATACCCCAACAAAGATAGTTGGCCCTCAATGATGAAGCTAGGGATGGGATCACTTGTTTTATTCTTTTCATTTATATTTTGGCATGGATTCACAGTTGAGTTAACCCTAATAGCCACATAGGAAATAGAAAAAAAAAAAAAAAAAAAAAGACTCGTTGTTTCTATTAGCCAAATGAGACGAAGTTAAAAGAAAAATCTCATTACATTAAATTAATGAAATTTAAAACTTAATTGCATTATCTAAAAGTTTTAGTGCTCTATTGCATTTTGATGATAACTTTTAAAACTTTTAATGCATTTATTCCATTGAAAGTGCAAAGGCATCTCATAAAAAGTTCAACGTAAGAATCACTTTGTATATGATAATGATTTAGGCATTATTTACTTGTAAGTTAATAAAAGTGAGAGATTCTTACCTTAGTTATTAAAATCGATTTTCAATTCCTAAGATCATGTCATTTTACGGTCTCAAACTTGATCACCGGACATTTTTGGATCTCATATTAGAATCGGCTATTGGTAGAATCGTAATAAAATCACTTGCCAAGGTCACAAAATTGGCCTAAGATCCATGATGAAATCATTAGAGTTTGAGATTTAACTTTATCTTTTCAATCGAAAAGAAAAAAGGAAAAATAGAGTTAAGGGAAGAAGTGAAGCGCGTGCATCGTTTGGAATATTTTGCCTAACCCTCTCATCAAGCACTTCGCAGTTTTAAAGTGAAAGTGACATTGAAAATGACACAAAAGACAATCAATAGGCAACTAATGACTTTGACTTGGACGGTGGAAAAATGAAATGACTGATTTTTTTGTTTTTGGTCGGAGAAATGACTGATTTTACCTCGCTGTAAAAATAAAGGTAGGATCAATTTTCTTTGGAGATATATTATGGGTTATTCACGTCTCATCGCCATTTTCTTTCATGAATAATTTTTTTGTAAGGTAATTATTATAGACTTTCAACTAGGATAACTGTACAGAAGGGCAAAACACGACACCGATATGCACTCAATTGGACAACATTTGTCGCTGAAGTGAAAGGGTACCGCGTTCACAAATATAAACACATGGACAAGCTAGGAAAAGTTTCATGGATAATTTCTTTCCTCTTGGGTCGACATTTTTTTGTGAGTTCGACTAGAGCAAAATTCAAAGAAATCGAGGAGACATAATTGCTTTTAAGAATACATCACTTTACTTGATGTCAAGAAGAACGGTTTCTGCTTACCTTACCACAAGATCAGTGCACTCGAATCCCTTGGCCAAAGCAAGAATATGTGAACGTCACGTGTCGCGAAAGTGGAGAGAGTGAGAGAGATAAGGCAAGGCAGGGCGAATGACTCAACCAGGAGACTTGCGAAGCAAACTGAAGGAGGAGGAGGGGCTTCACAAGAAGATAAGTGGGATGAAGCCATTAAATAGTCATTCATCTTCTTCGGCTATAGTTTCTGGGAAATTTCCTTGCAAGCAGCTCCTCTTTGTCCTTTCCACACGGTTGTCTTATTAAAAGAAGTACGAAACTTCCTGGAAATTTACATCTTGACCCCTCGAAACACGCTTAAAGACTAAATTAAAAGTGGAACTTCTAGTCATCATCTTTTCTATTTTTTTTCCTTTTTACCCTTTTATGGGTTCTGATGAACGTGGTTGGCGGGAGAATCAAAGGGGGACTCCTTAAAAAGAGGCGGGAAGATAGCTAAGGCGTGGAGGAAAAGTGTGCATACGTTTTGTTTTTCTTCTTCGAGGCGAATGAAATTGTTGGCTTTTGAACTTTGGCTTGTCATTCAATTTCATTTTCAAACTTTTCGATGTTTGGTTTAGTTCTTGGAACTTTTGAAATTTCACTCTATGTCGATAGTTACCATTGCCATCGCCATCATTGTTGATGTAGCCAAGCAACCACCACCATTAATGTCGAGGAGTTCGATGTCGGAAGTTTGGTTTAGTTCTTGAAACTTTTGGAAATTCACTCGATGTCAGTAGTCATCACCACCATCGTTATTAATGCAATCTTCCTATTCCAAGCATCTACCACCATAAATGTCGAGGAGTTCAATATTAGAAGTTTGGTTTAGTTCTTGAAACTTTTGGAAATTCACTTGATATCAAAAGTCACCATTGCCATTTTTTTTTTATGTAGTCTTCCCATTCCAAGCAACCACCACCATTAGTGTCGAGGAGTTTAATGTCCGGTCTCTCTCTCTCCTACTCATGACCGACCGACTGATGGACAATATAGGTTGTCACTAGAGGTTGAGATGTGGGCCCATTCTATTTTTTTAACACAATTTATGGCAAGAAATAGTTATTTTAATTTACTAGATGAGTTTCTAACAAAAAAATATACATTTAATAAAGACATAAATTTTTTCCCTCTCCTATAGGTGGGCAATCGACTAGTAGTTAGTAGTTAAAGCCAGCGATGAAAAGAGTTTTTATTTATAATTTCTATTCTATAAATAAAAAAAATAGTAAATTTTTATATTCCAAACCTGTTTTCGAAAAAAAAATAGATCCGATCAAAAATATAATAACTATGGTGCGCACCCTAGATAACCAAATCTTATTTGGAGTAAGGGACATTTTGATCAAGAGATCTTATTTTATTTTCTTTGCTTTTCATTTTCATTTTCATTTTCATTTTTCATTTTTTTTTATCTTTCTTCCACGTCTGGTGCTTCGCTCTGCATCACCTCCCTTCTTGGACACCATCATCAACCTCCCCACCAGCGAGCTTGTGAGATTCGCGTTTTCGCGTAGGCTCTTGCCGATCTCGGCGACGAGGAGCCGGATTGAAGCTATGCGCCGCCGCCGGTCACCTCCGACGACGACGTCCTCAGGACGCCTAGGACTGCTGGTCGAACAGCCACTTGATTTCTCGGGTTTTCAGAAGTTAAGAGGCTTAAAATTTATCAATTCATGCGAGGACTTGGAACAATTTCATCCTTTTTATCGAGAGAATTTCGACCCTTCGTTTCCTAAAATTTTGAGGGGATGTCCGAAAGTGAAGTTTCTTCCAACCCATCGACAACGATTCTCAAGTTCATCGTCATCGCGGGCCTTTCGTGCCGATATTGGGAAGCTGAAACTGAAGTCATGGCGCTGAAGGATTTCATTGTCGAAGAAGGCGATGGACGGTGAATAGTGGTGTCAGAGGGAGCTGACGCAGAGCGATGGACCAGGAATTGAGAGGAAGATGGAAACAAAGGCCTGTTTGTCAAGGGTCTCTTTCACAACTTGTCAAGTAGTAATAATTTATGTTGTTTTGCACGGGAAGTAGATTTGTAATAAAAATCCGTTTGGTCAAAACTTTTTGTTTTGGGAAATAGATTTGGAACAAAATCAATAATAAAAAGAAAGTTGCGTTATTCCTGAAAATAATTTTAAAATCAAAGCCAAATTTTTTAATTTCTCTTTCTCTTCTCTTTTTTTTTTTTTTTCCGGGTGCGAATGGTAATCATTTTGTTCCTGAAAATAATTTCTTTTCGAAAATTATTCTTTTTTATTTTATTTCCGGGTAACAATTTATGAGTATTTGAAAATGTTTGATGAGTTTCCAGAAGCTTGAAAATTGTTATTTTTGTACATGTTCAACCTGTATATAGTAGCCATTGAATTTCCCACTGACAAAATCTTGCAGGTTCTTTCAAAGGCCGTGGCCAAACAAGACACCAACCACAAATATCTCATGGATGTCCTTACATGGTTTAAACTGCTCAGTTACTGAAAGGAACTCTTCAAAATCTAGAATTATCAAGGAAGACCTAAACCGGAAAGACACACTGTTGTTCTGTTTCACCGCCCATGGACATTTTGCCATCCTACCGAATGGATTTCTGACAAACCTCTCTTATAGGAACTTCAACCTATAGGTCCTAAGTTTTACAAGAAGTTGCACGAATTTATTAGACATTTCCATATTCCATCACCACCAGTAGGCTTGTATCTCGAGAACTCCAGAGGATGCAATGTCAAGAAAATTGAGTCATCCCACCAAAAGCATGGCCCCTCGCACATGCCTCGTGTCATGGGATCACCTTGAAGCCTGGGACCCTATAAGAGACGAAATTCAAGAAGCTCTTAATGTTTTAAGACAAAACAACCCAGATTCATCCACCCCCTTATGACCCTTGGGGGGACCACTCTCATAGGACCTTGGGGAGAAACCCAAAAAATCACGGCCCTTTCTGTAGCCTTTTTTTTGATCCTTTCGATGCTAGCTCCTCCCGCTAACCCAACTTATCGGTAGAAGAAATTGAGAATCTCATTCGCTCTTTCAAAAGAGAAAAAGATAGAAGCTCCAGTCCATTTGATATAGATGAAGATGCAATAATGCTCAAAGCACAGCTAGCTCATAGCTTTCATGATTCGGATTATGACTACAACTCTAGGAATTGAAGAGATAAATAAAACCCACTACGAAATTATTGTAATACTGGTCACTATTCACTATTCATTGTTCACTTAGTCAACTGTTACTGTAGCACGAGGCGCAAAATCACTATTTCTAGCTTGTCACGGGATTTCTTGAGAATTCCCTATGTTTGTAGTCCATAAGTAGCTAGTATGTTTCCATAATTATGTTTGAGCATGGCCAGCTTACCTGTTCTTGTCGTTTGTATCCTCATTTGCCTATATAAGTAATGAGTTTCCATTGTAAAAACTAGAGAGTGAAATAAGAATATGTTGTGTACTCTACTATCAACATGATTTTCTAAACACTCTCATTTTCTTCTAGTTCAGAACGTTGGTTCTGGATAAATACTATGATTGAGAAAAATCCTAGAGTATGCTCTGCACTTACTCTCTTGGGATAATGTGCATCAAAATTTATGATATTTTAGAGATTACTATGATCTAAGTTTAAAATGCGTTTGGTAAACCTTTAGATTATTTTGTAACTTATAATTTTTTTAAAATTTATAATACTTTTATTATATTTTTCTATTTTTAATTTTCTTTTTTCCTTTATTTTTCATTTTCTCCTATGGGCATTAGCTAGTCACCAGCCCTCGATGAGGCCGAGCTCACCCAACCTCGTTAGGGCATTACAAGGTTAGCCTCACCTTGGCTAGGCAACACTGACCTCACGGTGGCTTGACAAGGTCAATCTCGCCAGCAGCCAAGTGAGGCTCGCTTGAGTCTTGTCGGTAGTTGGGCAAGCTTAGCCTCGTTAGATTTGGGTGAGCTTGCAGGCTAAGCCTTGCCCAGTTGCTAGCAATGCTCAACCGATGAGGCTTAGCTTCGCTTGAGGTTGGCTGGTGATAGGTGGAACATTGAAGAAGAAGAAGAAAAGGAAAAGTAAGAAGAAGAAAAAAAGGGAAAGGAAGGAAAAATGAGAATTAATTCTTGAAATTGTTCCTAGGAACAAAATGCAATTTTATTTTATTCTTGATTATGTTCCAAATTTATTCTCAGAAACAAAAATTTTACCAAATGAATTTATGTTCTAAATATGTTATCCTGGAATAAAAGGATAGAATCAATTGTTTTTGATAATGTTAATAAATAGGTCCTTCTTCTTCTTCCTTTTGGTTCTTATCCTCTCTTTTGGCCGGTTGCTGACCCTTGGCGATGCCAAGCCTCCCCGATGGTTGGGTGAGCTTAGCCTTGCTAGATTTGGGCAAGGTTGACCTCACCCAGCCAAGGCAAGGCCGAGCCTCGCTTAGCTCACTGTGAGGCTTGCGGCCTGAGCCTCACCGGGGGCTGGCAATGATTCAAAGAAAAATATGAAAAAGGAAAAAGAAAAGAAAAAAAGAAGAGAAAAATGAATTTAAATCATTAAAAAATTAAAAGAAAATATTTTGGACTAGAAATTTTAAGTTTTACCAAATGTATTTCTATCTCGGAAATAAAATTTTTGGATAGTTACCAAATGTTTTCAAATGCTTATAAATTATTCTTTGGAACGGAATAAAAAAAAATCATTTTTGAGCAAAAATTATTCCCGAGGACAAAAGCATTATCATGCATACCCTAACTGACTAAATAGTGTTTAGTTTTGTTATTTTGTTATCGGGAATAGATTTGACACAAAAATCCGTTTGGTAAAATTTTTGTTCTTGGGGATAGATTTGAAACAGAATAAAAAAAAAAAAATTGATTCTTGTTCTATTTTGGGAAACAATTCCATGAATGAAATCTAATTTTCTTCTTCCTCCTCCTCCTTCTAACCCATCATTTGGCTATCGCTGCCTCCTTGTTGCCCTTTAGTCATTGTCGCCATCGTCGTCGGTGGCTGACCAGTAGCTAGGCAAGATTTGGTGAGCTCGCCAAAGGCTTGCTTGGCCACCAGTGAGGTCATTGAACCCTACCCCACTGCCCATTGAGTGTCGTCGCTGGTGACAACTAGCCACAAAAGGAGGAAGAAGAGGAGAAAAAGAAAAAAGAAAAAAAGAGAAATATAATAAAAATATTTTAAAATTAGAAGAAACAAAAAAATTTAAGAGTTTTACCAAATGCATTTTATCTAGAAAATAAAAAGTTTAGACAATTAATAAATGCGTTCAAATACTTAAAAATTATTCTCGGGAACAAAATAAAAAGAATCGTTTCTAATCATAAATTGTTTTCAGGAATAAAATAGTCACCATTCACACTCAAAAAGAAGAAAGAAAGAATGAAAAAACAAAACAAAACTAAAAAGGAGAGAGGAGAAAAAAGAAAATGAAAAAAGAAAAAGAAAAAAGACTTTTGATAGTGGAATAAGATTTAGTCATCTAATGACTTCAAACCTTTTCATGAGAATATGTTGATCCCTTCAAATCTTTATTTAAAATAATATTCACATCAAATTATTTTTTGGGAAAACAACCCCACTCGATGTCTTTATCAGGAATTTTCCCTATTCCTATTGTTTATATATTTAATCTTAATACCGACATGGTGAATTAAACTCATCACAATATATAATATGTATCATGCTTCCCATGGGATTTAATAGTATGTCTCACAGTTTTTCCTCTATTCTTTCTTGTTATAAAACTCTGAGGCTCCTTGAGGCCAAACGTGGTTGAGCTCCAACAACATGATAGAAAGAAGAAGAAAGAAAGAAAAGAAAATGACATCGTTTCCAAAAATGTTCTCGAGAATAAAAAAAGTATTTTATTTTTATTTTTTTGTTTTAAATTATTCTTTAATCATTTCTATTTTGGAAAATAAAAAAAAATTAACTGATATCACCATTTTTTTCTGTTCAAAAAAGAAAAAGAAAAAGAAAAAGAATAGATGATTAGAATAATTAGCAAACTGAGATTAAAACTCCAAAGGTCGAAATAGGATTTGCGGGGGCAGCAAATCTCTGCCCACCCTCGAAAGCGATGGATGGTCCAAGATTGACCGACAATGCGGGTCCCACCTTGCCTTGAGGAAAACTTCAGCACCACCTTTGCTTCTCAAGGAAGGAAACGACCAAGACTTTTCATTTACCCTGCCTTACTCCCAAGGTCACCTTACTCAGCTTTCCACCAGAGGATGATGCATTCGACTGACCCCATGTCCTGATCCTTCACGGATACAATCCTCGATTGCCCTGCTGAATCAGATACCAACCCAAGAGAAAAGACGAAACAAAGCGAAGAAGACGAAAAAGCAGGCTGTGGTGAGTACTATTGGATGTACACGCATCCGGCTTCATTACAACCATCTGATTAAGCATTTGTGTCCAAAAAAATAAAATTCAGTACAGCAGTCCACTATGGCCAAGAATAGAACACAACAAAAATGATTGCTCTGCTAATCAGATATCAACCCAAAATGCAGAAGCTTGCCGTCCACAGAGAATTCCTCGGTTTGCTGTTCCATAAGCTTAATTTCCTCAGGTGGGATCTCAAAATCAATTATGCCTCTATAAATTCAACTGAAAACTCTTTGTTTACTCGTCATCGGAATAATTAAACTTCACTGAGTAAGATTGCAGATCAATTTGCCCTCCTCTGTAACTTCCCCGCTTCTTCTTTGTCTTTTCATGCCGGAAATCTCTGCCACAGAGAGAGAAATTCAGACAAAGGATTTGCTAAAGTCGTTGCTATAATTGTTAAGCTCGCTTACTAAGATATAACACAAGTACCAAGTATAATCATTCAGCTTTAGCAGTTCTTAAACAGTTGGTTGAGGTTAGGTGTTTGGCTCAGCTATGATTGTGTTCTAAAATGAGGAATCACCTTCCAACTTGACAAAATAATTTATAATTACTAGACAGGAATTTCTCAGCAACTTCATGTGAAATAGGGCAGAACTGTCAATCTGTACCTACGCACGCCCCCCCCCACAATAAAAAAAAAAAAAGAACACTCTGTCTCTCTCTGTCTCTGTTTTTCATCATCTTCATTTGGATCAGTTTTCATGTTCTGACCAAACTTGTTGTACGGGGCTTTTTTTTCTTCTTGAATGAAAAATGAAATGAGATTCTGAAAATTTTCCACAATCTAAGCAGGCCCCAAGATTCGACAAGAGAAGCAAATCCAACCCTACAAAGACTAAGGGCAATGCCAGGAGAGGACTTGATAGCCACGCATTTCTAGTGATACTTTATGTGAGGGCAAGTACTCCTTGAAAATTAGATGATGCATGAGCCTAATAATATATGTACGATATTAGGTGCATTTTGTCTTTAATCGGTCTTTTCAATGTTGTTAGGCTGGTCATTTGATAGGCATGTGACTTTTTAATATATATATGGTGAATGTCGTGAAAAGTACATTAAAATTGCCCAGAATGACTACATTAACAAACTGGAAAAAATTGCTATATGTCAAAGTTTCCCTCATTCAAGAAAAAGAGATAGATTCAACATTAATTTTGACATTGTTTTCTCATGAAAGGGAATGAAATTGCAACGCAACCAGTTGGCCTTCTTCAAAATCACTAAATAGATATTCTTCCAGAGATCTAATATAAGTTGAGAAGGTAGCAAACTAGCACCACTATTGTCAACTTGTGACGTACCTTCCTCTAACTTGCCCAAGAACTTCTTGTGCTTTTGCACCATAGCCAGTTTCTGCACCATCCTGGGGAATTATAATATATGGTTGAGAAACTAGCATGCATTAAGAGATCGAGCTTCCATGTCAACATGCAGTAGAGGATATTGACCAAAAAAAAGAAAAAGAAAATGAAAAAGAAAATCACCTTAGCCCAATAGGAATTATCCTTAAGTCTATTATCAGCATATACCACTTCATCAACTTTTATCCTTTGGAATGCCTTTGCTGCTGTAGGCTGAAATATATACCAATTCAGTGAATTTTATTCATAGAGAAGGATAAAGGAAGTCTTTCAGTCAAGAAATTACATCTATGCAAGTTCAAAATGGGGATGCTTAAGAACCAAAGGAAAAATGGTCTCTTGAACCTCAAAAATATTATACAAGGAGGAAAAAAGAAAAAAGAGAAAGCCCCTACAATTGAGAAAGCATAATTAACAAATGGATATTCAAAGATATGAACACTCACCTAGGGTTGCAGTCTATTTCCCTGGCCAACCAAGAATTTGGAATATCAAAAAATTTATGGACCCAAATACCTCAAAGACCCAAACAACAAGCCTTGCCCACTTAGTAGGATCAGAATGAATCTATCACGCTATAATGGAATAAAAGAAGAGAATTTTCAAGATTTACACTTCTATAAATTGGAAAGGTAGTTTCCATATGTAGGTCAAAAGTAGCCCTTGGTGTTCATCATTGAAATTCCATTATCTGAATTTCATTTGAGCTAGACTATTTGAGTGGGAAGGCTTCACAGACCAACATGGAGACATATTAAACATATAATGTGCTTCTGCCCAAGGTATTACAAAGGGTGACAATAACTTTAAGGAACAGTTAGCTTTATCCCAAAAATCACTCATTGGCCACACACCACAAAATTATTAACATGATTGAGTAAAATACTCTCCTTGCACTTGGATAGAGAATTTGATTGGTGATCAGTTAACCTTTTTCCCAGCATTGGAAAATATGTTAATAAAGATATCATTTGATCACAGCTCCATCTTGATATGTAAGACAATTTAGTTAAACTGTAGTCCACCTTACAAAGGCTCAATCTGGAAGCATTTTAGCCAAAGAAAATTTAAATTCTTATTAAATCATCCACCAGCGCTGCAACAACCCTCCCAATATATACCTATACATACTCTTATGCATGGGTCAACACCAAGAAAAATGCACACATAGGGAGATTTGATTGGTTAAGGTATACTAAAACACATCTACAAATATGGATAGACAGAAAAGGAAGAAAAGGGCTATCCTGGATATACTCCTAATGAGGGCAGTGATGCTACAAATATGCTTTCCAGAAGAGCAATTCTAGCATGAGTAAATAACATGGATATCACTATGAAGTTTGCAATGACCTTAAGACAGAAATCAGGATGCAATAATAACATTAGATCTCAAATCATACCTCTGCAGAGCCATCACGTTGCTTTTTCGTGCTTTCCCTCTTAGCAGATTCTTGTCCATCATTCCCTTTGACATTGTTTGTATCACCAAAGTGCTTAATAGGAGTGTTCTCAGTAAGATTGCATTGACCATTTTGTCCATTACTTCCCATTTCGTTAGCTCCTTCACTCATTCCTGATGCATTTAATTTCCTGTCAACCTTGTCATCCTTAATATCACCACTCTTTCTCCGTTTGGGTTCATCAAGTGCATCCTGATCAACAGGCGTACATTCATTTTCTTTAGAATCAAGCCTTTTTCTTTTCTTTGAACCTTTTTTCACTTTCATGCCCTCATCCGAAGTCTTAGTGTCATCGTCCTTAGAAAGTACTTCATCAGCATTCTCTGCTTTTATTTTAACATCATCTTGTTTGTCCTTCACAGTGTGCTGCTCATCACGATCTGATTTATGCTTAGATTTCTCTTTCTTATTTTTAGACTTCTTCACATCTTTGGAGGAAACAATGTCATTTTCCTCAAAAGAGGCTACATCTTGAGGAATGAGAGATTCAGAAACCAGTTCACTTTTCTTACTTCTTTTATCCTTTCCCTTCATGGTAGTCTCATCTGACTGCGATCCACAAGTCACATCAGTAACAGACTCTTCTAGCTCTTTCAAGCTTCCGATTTTACTGTCTTTACCCAGAAAATCAGAATTCTTTTTGCCTTTCTTCTTTTCTTTGCCTTTTACATTTTCATTCACTGCACCATTCTTCATCTCCTGAGAATGATGATTTGCAGCATCAACATTGCTCTCGCCACTTCTTTTCTTCTTTTTCTTATCAAGAGCTTCCGGAAAGGAACCTGAGTCTCCTTCACCAATCATGTGTGTACTGCCTGAGCATGTTTATTTAATATGTAAGAACACGGCTCATAACAAATAAGTATCCATACAGAAGCAACTGCAGAAAACATCCCCATGAGTGCATCCCCATGCAGAGAGAGAGAGAGAGAGAGAGAGAGAGAGAGAGAGAGAGAGAGATGTATTAAACATTCCAACTGGCACAAAATTATAGAGACAACTTGTGGCTCAAAGTTAGCATACCTTTCTCTAGGCCACTCTTCATCGCAGCATGACCACTGCACAGAACATCAAAAAATTTAAAGAATGAAAGAGAACCCTGGCAGAGAATTAAAAAGAACACCACAATTTGAAGGGCAAATACAAGATGTGGCATTTTTCCATCTAAGAATCAAAGAGATTGAACTCCATTAGATTTGCACAACTAGGCAATAGGCATGAAAAGGTAAGGAAGGAACCCATGAAGTTTTGGTAAGGCTGGAACACTCCTAGGCCGACTCTTATTCTCAGTATGGAGTTATGAGCTCTATCACTCTATGACAAAGCAAAGGAAATTACTTATAAAGAGAACTGATAGCTTGAAGCGTTCGTCTCACGTTGTCCATCACATGCAGGATGCAAACCTATGAAATTCAGACAAGCTACAAAGCAATTTGCTGCCAAAACTTGCGACCATTAAGTAGCGATAAGCAGTACTAACAAAGTATCAACCCAATGTTCTCACAGAAGAATTTATATCTTTACTGAAAGATATGCATTTAGCACATCTAAGCTGGCACAGAAACATGTGCCGCCCATATTATTTACCAGCCAGAGGAAACTATATCTTCAACAATCATCAACAAGAACAAACTTCTGCATACAACATTCTTATCATGGAATAAAAGAAGAATCCCCTACGCTGTTTTCAAGTAGTTGAGACATATTTCTTCCAAATCCAATGTTGAACCATTAAAACTAACTTCCTGCACCAAAAAAGAAAGGAAAAGAAAAGAAAAGAAAATCAGCAAGGAACCTTAGAAAGCTTTATTTATGGCCTAAAAGCATCATCATGGTAGCAATAGACCAAGACAGCATCAAGAAATTTAAACCTGAAAAGCAACCTTAGAGATAGCAAAGGTCATTCAACACGGGAACCTTTTCTTTCTCAAATTAGCATTTCAATCAGGTAATTCAAAAGTGTAACAAAGATCAATTACGCCAAGCATAATAAACATAGAGCGAATGAAACAGAGCAATGCACACAATGAAGTGCCTTCCAGATGATTAGGGAGAGCAGAAAGCAACATTTTCTTCGAGAGTTGCTCACTTCAGAAGCTTCTGAACATCGAGAATGTATAGAGAAGGAATGCACATCACTCAACAGGGCCTTCTTTGTAAAGATACAATTAGCGTTATTGTTTCCTCTTGTGCTTTTTAATGGATAAGACATAAATTGAATTCAGACCATAAACAGCCACAGTTTAGAAAGTTGGTTGCTGACAAAGTCTTCAGTTACCTTTGTTTCTTCTCTAAGTGGAAATATCAAGATCCTCTTGGCAAAATATGTTTTAGTGTTGATCCCTTCTTGGAACCAAGAGTCCAACCTTTGATACAAATCTCCTCTACAGCTCATCGTTTAGCTCTCACAAAAATGCAAATTGGAACCTCAAAATGTATAAAATCTCCAACTTGGCCTAAAGAAATAGCAACCCAATAACCTCCGATGAACACTCTTTAGAATGTATGCCACCTTATCAAAGTAAAACTAGTGATATACAAAGTGGACGCTAAAAAGATTCAAACACCGCGTCGTTTTTTTTTTTTTCCTTTTGTTGGTTTAGACTTATACAAGGGGAATGCCAACAATTTCTTGCTCCCACCCCATTATATCGATCCTTTCGACTACATAATCGAACTTCTTTCCCTCACCGTACTTCGTCCCTATGGCGATGTTCTCTCTTCCTAAATTAGTCAATCAAAACAGGATGACGAGTTCACACGTAGAGCCAACCCAATCAATGCGCCTCCCGGCAAACAAACCACCGCAAGAAATGCCCAATTAACGAAAACTAGCGACGCCGAAGCGAGGGTCGGAACGGAACAGCTCGCGAATGGCGCGGCGAAACGCGTACCTCGACCTGGGCTTCGGAGCGGAACTTCTTGAGGGTCTTGGAGAATCCATTGCTCTGCAGATACCGAGCTATGGAGAGGAGGAGGAGGGTTCTGGTCTCCATAGGGGATGATGCTGCTGCCGCCGGCGTCGGCGTCGGCGTCGGCGTCGGCGCTCGCTTCGTCTCGTTCTTCGCTAGAGAAACTTGGCGAGGCGTGAGGGCTAGGAGCTTAGGGTTTATGGCGACTGGGGCAGCGAGGGTTTTGGTCTCGGGCATGTGGGGAGAGACGACGCTAGCCGCCGTCGCCGCATGGAGAGATCTTGGAGAATGGAGAGTGGTGGGGTTTTGGATTTACGAAAGCGGATTTTCAATTTCGCCCCTGCAGTTATCCCAAATTCTAGTCACACCCGGCATTCGTCGCGAATTTGTAGTGGAGTCCAAATGGCTCATGAACTTTGACCTTAAACTTTAAATTTGTTTAATGCGGTCTTTGAATTTTCGCCTCATGCGCAATGTTATCCCCGAACTTTAATTTGCTCAATGTTGTCTTGGACTTTTCGGACATATTCAATTTAGATTTTAAACCATATAAAGATATTTGATGTTGTGCTTTGGTCCGAGGTGCACCGCGCACTATACGGGCCATAGGTTGGCGATTAGCGTAAGCGAAAGTCGGGCTCAGCGATCTGGGCATAAAAAAAGAGAGAAGATATTTGATGTTGTCCTCTAAGGATTAAATTAAATATATATCAAAAGTCTATAAACCATATTAAATAAATTAAAAGTTTAGGGATAATTATCGTATTAAGCTAAAGTTTAGGTGTCAAATGGGTGGGTCGGGTCGGGTTTGGGTTGGGTAAAAAATGGTCCGACTCATATAACATTTTTTGACCCATTTTCATGTAATATAAATTTGATGACTCATACCCGACCCCCATACCCGACTCATATTACCGACATGTATTAATAGTTAACTTAATTTAAGAAAATATATTCTTGCCTATTTAATCAACTTTAAACTTTTCACAAATAAGTTATTTGAATAAAAAAATCACATTAAATTTATAAAGTAAATTAAATAATAAAAAGTAGTAAATAAAAAAAAAATGTGAATATCTTTAAATTGAAATATTTTTGGAAAATAATTTTTTAACAAAATCGAATTTTAAATTTTATTTTTCTTTCTTTTTTTTTCTTTCTTCTTCCTTCTTCTTCTTCCTTCTTTTCTTCCCCCTTTTCCTCTCTAGCGCCGCCCGATGGTGACTAGCCAAGATGCTAGCCGGCAAGCCCCAGCTTGACTTGGGCTGGCGAACTCAAGGCTCGGCCGATCCAAGCAAGTAGGTGACCCCAAGCTCGTTGGTGTTGGCCGAGCTCTATTGCGGCATCGGAGGGAGACGAGCTCAGGGCTTGCTTGCCTAAACCCAGGGGAGCCGAGCTTGGCCAAGGCTAGTGAGCTCGCGACTCGCCTACTAAATCTAGACCGAGCTTCTGCCGGTGAGCTCGAGGCTCACCTGCCCAGATCCGGGCCGTGCTCCAACCATCAACCTTAGAGATTGCCTGCCCAAATCCAAGCAAGCCGGAGCTCGGCCAAAGCCGATGAGCTTGCGGCCGCCTGCCTAGAGGTTGGCTAAGCTCCAGTCGACGACAGTGAACTCGGGATCGACGATGGTGATGGCAATGTGGAGGTGGGATCGGCAATGGAGGTCGGGGACGCAAGGGATGGAAGAAGGGAGATGAGGAGAGCCTTGGACCATGAGTTCATAGTGGGTTATTAGGGAATTCACTTAACTCATATTTGACCCATATCAAGACTCATTTTTATTTTTCTTAACTTTTTAAGACCCATATGTGACCCATATTTAACTTTCACTTACCCATATTTGACCAATTTAACTAAAAGTGAGTCATAATATGAGTTTTATCACCCATTTTGACACCTTTAAAGTTTAATGACTATATTTAACAAATTTAAAGTTTATGGATCACATTGTATATTAAATTAAAGCCAATAGACTATTTGTGTCATTATACCACATTCATATGGCTTAATCTTCTAAAAACCCAACTTTAGGTGTAATCTCAAAATCTACCCTTTGTCCAAAAATTACCACCAATTTCTTCAAAACTATAAATGTCAAGAGACTGGGTAGATTAGAAACCCAAGTAAAGTAACGGGAGGATTACTTTACTCCTACGAATCGAGACTATGGGATGTGTACCATATGTGAGAATGTTGATAGAAATGTAGGTTCTAATAATAAATCACTGACCGACTTTGATGTTGACAATTTTGAAGAAATTCATTGCGATTTTTGGACGCGTGGGTAAATTTGGGATTAACATCAAAGTTTGTGATTTGTTTAAGACAAAAAAAGTTTGGGACATAATTGAAATTGAATCTAAAGTTAGAAGTTATTTAGGGAATTAAGCTGGAGAATATAAACAAGAGTTTCTTAATCTTTGCATCGCTGAACAAATAATCTCATATGTACTGGTGAGAATCCATTAGCCCCATCACGTTCTTGATAAACGAAAAAAAAAGGAAATTTTTTTAACATGAATGGCAAGTTGTGCCGGTTTTCTTTAGATCAAACTCAAGTGCAACACCTTGTTCTTCTGAGGAAAACTATGATTGAAATTGCATTTCTTGTCAAGCAAAATGCGAAATCATATTTACTCGTGTAAGTCAACTTCGACACGACCATAACATAAAAATTGGGAAGTCTCTAAAAATTTGCACATGCGAGTCATATTGCTTCCAATCTAATAAAGCAACCGAAAGCCATTGCTTTTTAGAGATTAAATACAGAAAAAAAAAGAAAAGACATGAATAATATTAAAAATGTTAATACCACCAAAAATCAAAGCTGATGCATTTGTACCACATTTAGTTTAAATTAATTTTTTTTTTGGTAAGGTAAGATTTTATAAAACAACTAGAGAATTGTAGAACAGAGGGGGAGGCACGGTACCAACAAATACTCATCTGGACAACATGTCCCTAGAGTAGAAGGGTACCGCTGTCCCAAAAGAAATATACAAAGGGCAAGATGCCCAAGAGATTAAATAGGATCTAAGCCATCCTATACTAAGTCATAGGAGGCTCCCTCCAAAAATCTGAGGGTCTATCCCCCAACTACGTTGCATCCTTCTATTCCTAGGGTTGTCTTCAACCGATTTGAAAGTTAGAGCTTTATCCTTGACCACCTTTATGTAGATATTGCTTCATGGAGGAAATACAAAGGTTATGGCCACTGAAAATGATGTCATTTCTGGTTTTCCAGATAATATAGCAGAGTGAGCCAAAGGAGAAAAGTGCTATCTCCCGGTAAAATCATTTCCTAGACAAAAAATTGATAGCCCAAAGTAGGTTATCCGACCAAGAGGAGTTGCTCCAAGGGAGATTACACATGGCGGCCCAATAATTGGCCAGAGAATTGGAGATGTAGCAGGCAAAAAAGAGGTGATTAACAGAATCCGGAATAGAGTTGCACAAAGCGTATACCGAATTAGGAATTCTGCCATAGGACATGAGATAAATTTGAGTGGGGAGGCGATTTTTGGTAACTAGCCAGAGGAGAAATTAATGTTTAGGGGTCAAAGCCTTGTCCCAAACAAAAGAAGACCAATGAACCGGGTTGGATTTGCGTCGGACTATGGCCCAAGCCAAAGCTATAGAAAATTTTTTGGAGGAGCCTTCTAACCATGCGAAAGTGTCTTGATCGATTGAGAGATAGGGGATCGGTATTTGCCACAAGACCAGCTCTTGGAGTAACTGGGTCCCTTTCGGGGAATACATGTCCTTAACTCTCGCTTGTCTAGTAAGGTCCGATTGGTAGATGTAGCTATTTGGAAAAATGAGTTTAGAGGACCAAGGTCAAGCCATAGGTCAAACCAAAGTGATGTCAATTCACCATCTCCTATTTTCCACTTGAAGTGGGGTAGGGAGTCCTCTCATAAAGTGAGGATCTTTCGCCAAGCCCAAGAGTAATGGGTAGGAGTCGAAATATCCCAAAAATTCTTATGCTTGAGATAAGTAGCATGGATCCATTTGCACCATAATGACTTTTTATCGGTGAATAGCAGCCAAATGTGTTTAGCCATGGTTGCTTTGTTGCTATCCCTGATCCTTCTAATTCCAATGCCTCCTTCTTGACGGGGAAGACAAATATCATCCCAAGACACCTTTGCACCTCTTGGCCCCATAGTTGGGTCATTCCAAAGGAATTGTCTGCATGTTTGTTCTATCTTGTCCACTACCGTCGACGGGAGCCAAAAAATGGAGGCCCAATAAGCTTGAATAGCATGTAGCATTGACTTAATGAGTTGAAGTCGGCCTGCAAAAGAAAGGAAATGGTGGGTCCAAGAGTGGACTCTAGCAATGAGCCGGCAGACTAGGGCATAGCAGTCCACTTTGCTCAGTCTTGATGTGATGATGGGTACACCCAAGTATCGCATAGGGAGGGAACCACGATTGAAGCCAAGAGCTTGTAAAATCTATTCATTAGTGGTTTCAGAACCTTCTGAAATGAAGACTTCACTTTTATTGGTGTTAGGGATCAATCCACTTCAATTAGAGAATAAGGTCAGCCCGTTTTGAAGGCAAGAGATAAATGCAAGTTTCGCTTCACTAAAGAGAAAAACATCATCAGCAAAGAAAATGTGGGATAGCTGTGTAGCCTTGCACCACCAATGCTATCGAAAATCCGGGTGCTGAGTGTGGGAGTCAAGAATCCCAGTAAAAACTTCCATGATCAAGGTGAAGAGGTATAGGGACATAGGGTCACCTTACCTTATACCTCTTCCACTTGCAAAGAAACCATGGAGTTCGCCATTTATGGAAATAGAAAATTTTGAACTCCGGATGCATACCATAATGAGTTTAGTGAGATGAGAGGGGAAACCAAAGGCTTGAAGAGTCTTCTCTAGGAAGTTCAAGCTTTCCTGAAATCCACATTGATGGCACACTTCGGGATATAAGACTTATTTGAAACCCGCCGAAGAGTTCTTGGGCAAGAAATGTTGTCACTTATTCTCCTACCTTTTACAAATGCAGTTTGAACCGGACTAATCAGGTAAGGGAGCACCGCAACAATTCTAGAGGAGAATATCTTGGTGATACACTTGTAAATTGTATTACAACAGGCAATAGGGCGAAAATTGAAGACCGATGACGCATTATGGACTTTAGGCACCGGGGCAATGATAGTATTGTTGACTTCCTTCAGCATACAACTAGAAACAAGGAAATCCATAATTGCCTCAGTAATTGAAAGGCCAACCTTGTCCCAATTCTTTTTGAAGAAGTCAGCATTAGACAATTAGGTCCGGGGGCTTTATTTCCAGCCAACAAGAACATAGCATCTTGAATTTCCGAAGGAAGAAACGATTGGGATAGAAAGGTAATCTGTTCTTCCTTGAGAGGGGAGTGGATGACATCAGTGATATCCTGTATAAAAGGCTTAGAGGTCATAGTAGCTGAAGCAAGGAGGTCCTGAAAGTAAGAGACAAACACCCTCTGTACTTCCTTCATTTCTGAAATCATCTGTCCTGAGCTGTCCATGACAGAGATAATACGGTTGCGGAGGTGTCGGTGGTTGATTGAATGATGGAAGAACTTGGTATTATGATCCCCTTCTTTTAGCTAGTGAATTCTAGACTTTTGCCTGAAGAATGATTCCTCAAGAGAGCGGAGTTCATAATATTCCTAGAGTTGGGAATGTTCTTTAGCTGCCAAAGAGCAACTTTGAGGGTCTAGGTGAAGAGCCTCTTGAGTAGATAAGAGAATGCTTTTAGTTGCAGCTACCCGCATGGAGATATCCGAGTAGGCATCTCTATTAAGGCACTTGAGCCGGCCCTTCAAGAGCTTGAGTCTAGCATAGAGTATGTACATAGGAGAACCTGATACTTGGGCCTCCTAAGACTGAGAAACCAGCATGTGGAAGTCCGGGTGGCTCATCCATAAGTTAAAGAATTTAAAGGGAGTTTGCCTAGAACCAGGTGCAAGAATTTTCATTGCTATTGGAATATGGTCAGATAGGCCAGGGGCCAAGAAGGATGCTTTAGAAAAGGAAAAAGCAGAGCACCAATAGTTGTTGACCAGACTCGATCAATCTTCCTTTGTTTCCTCTGAGTGCTAGAGGAGGTGGACCAGGTAAACCGGAAACCGACATAACACAGGTCAAATAGTTCAGCTTGGTCCAGACAATTCTTGAAATCATCAAAGGCGGGAATCTAGATATCCGGGCTTCTCAAGCGATCCGAAGAGTCCCGAATGGTATTGAAATCACTGGCAACCATCCAAGGACTTTCCTTTAGAGAAGAGCTCAAACTAATAAGTTTACTCCAAAGGGGTCTACGAGCAACACAAGTATGCTCCCCATAAACAACCGACAAATAAAGTGTAATCCCCGAGTTCAAAAATTTAACATCACCATGAATGATTTGGTCAGTACTAATCCAAGCAGAAAAGCATACCAAAAGCGAGTTCCATCCAACCCAAATCCACCCACGGGGAGAGGACTCATAATTAGAAACCCAATTCCATCCAGGGAGTAAACCATAAGAGAGATTGGGAAAACTAGCAACTGGCACTTTTGTCTCCAATAGACCAATACAACATAGACTATTGAGGCGCACAAATTGTCTAACCTCAGCTTGCTTAATAGGATTCATAAGACCCTTGACGTTCCAAAAGCCAAAAGACATAAAATTATATACAAAGGAAGAGAATGCGGACTACTTTCTTTTTGGATGCCTTCTAGTGGCAGTTGGTTTAGGAGCTTTACCAGGCGAAGGTCCAGACTTACTACCTTGCTCAGATATTTTTGTCTTTCCAGAAGGAGTTACAGAGGAAAGCCCCAGCCTACTAGCTTGCTCAACTCTCACCTCAATAAGTTTAAGGTTAGAAAAGTCGGACTCAGGAAGGGGCAATAACAGTCTCAATGTTTGGCATGGACCAACATCATTTGAACCTTCTAGTGTTAGGCTAACAACAGAATCTGTGAAGGGAATTCCAGCAGCAGTGCCCTTCTCACTACCTGACCAGACGGCTCTAGCAGAAGAGGCAGTAGCAGCACCAGGAATCATCGAAGAAAGAGCAAGATTAGTAGTGATATTCATAGCAGCAGCTATAGTAGCAGGCTGTGAATGTCCCATGGCAGCAGCAGTGGTAGCACCTACAACGGCAACACCAATAGCAGTATTTGCTCCAGTACTAGCAGCTAAAGCAGTAGCAGCAGAGTATTATGGTTCTGACTAGTTAGGACCAGCACTTGCCGAGCCTAAGATAGAACAGTCAGCAGCATTTCTCTTCTGGTTTAAGCGAATAAGACCATCACCAGCTACTTCAAGGCAACTTGCAGCATCAATATCCTCATCCAGATCATCATCTAAGTCAAAGGAGGATGAGGGAGCAGGTTTAGGCCGCGCAGGAGCAATCTGTTTGTTCTTGTTCCCAGCCCGATGGTTCTGATTTCTGCTAGCTTGTTTCCATTCCTCAGCAGGGGCTGGTCTAGTCTCCTTTGCTTGTATGGGTGCAGCAAGTAAGGGTCCTTGACCCTCCCTAACAACAGGGAGTTGAGAAGCCTGCGCATGAGCTGGGATTGCCGGTTCAGACTCAACTGGACATGGGACTTGAGCAGGGCACCTATGGCCAAATGTACCACAAATGGCAAGATATAGGCTTCCATTCATATTCAACATTCACTGTACGAGGTTGCTCATTCATGAAGACCGTGATAGTATCATAGCGGGGCTTAGAGGCTGTTAGTTCGACACAAACCCTCGCAAATGAGATCATTTTCAAATGCTCCGTACGTTGGTCTACATATAGTGGTCTACCCACGACACTTGCCACCTTGCTAATCCCCTTCATAGACCACAATCCATAAGGGAGATTCTTTGGTCTAATCCAAACTGGAATCTTTGAATGATCTCCTTGTTTCAACTCTAGCATGGGATGCCATTGTTGAAGGATTAGAGGCACACGTGCCATTGTCAATGGACCTCCCTCCAGTACATTTCTCCTAAACTTAGGATTAGATATATGGAAAAAATAGAACCCTTGGTCATTAGCTTTGACCTTTAACAAGTGTTGGCCCCAAAGGTGTTTAAGAGTCGTCTCAACTAATTTAAATGGGAGTTTCTTCCCAACAAAGTAGCCAACTAAACCATTATACCAAATGGGATCAGTCGCATCGAACTCCTCCTCCGAACAATGAACTATATTACTCCCATTAGAGCAAGGTTCAATAAAAGAAATGGAATACCCTTACATAGCCGCCTTGGCTACATTAGCCCAGGAGCGGGTGGTTGTGGCCGACGTTCCAGCATTTTGGGGCAACAATCCTTGCCTTTGCTCAATATTCAGATCTTGGTTAGGCCCAGCATCATCTATAACAGAGAGAGCACGTTCTGTTAGGCTATCATTAACCACAGCAGTATAATTTTTGCCTAAATTTCTACCTCTCCTCGACTCACCAGCAGCAAATCGAGCTGCGGGAACTCTACTTTGGTTGCGATGACGATTTCCAACCGAACCTAGCTGGGATTTCGCAAAAACAACATCCTTTTCCATGATTATAGCAGAAACCAGCTACCCAACTAGCTTAGTCTATACTTTTCCATCGCAAGCTATAATCTCGAGGATAGAAGGCCTTACCGGAGCAAGGAACAACAGGCAGCTTGGCCGACTATATCTTGGCCTCTCCCTCGAAATAGGGCTTTGAACGGAGAGGGCAAATGCTGGGGCAACCAACCCAGATTCAGAACTGTAGCTAAGACCTTCTGCAATCTCTCCTCGGAAGTGAGGCGTTCGTTGGAGCCAGACAACGCTTGAGTTGAGCTACACCAGATCGGATTGCTACAGACGGGAGTTCAGAGATAGGGAGTTCATACAACGCTTAAATTAATTTCTGTATTACTAGAAAGCCCAAATTAATGTATTTGTGCCATATTTATCTCAAATTAATTTTTATATTGTGGAAAACCTCAAAGTGATATACTTGCACTAAATTTACTCAAAATGCTACATTTATGCCATATTGATCCCAATCTTTGAGATTTTGTAAGATTAAAACCAATTTGGGTAAAGATGGCACAAACGTATTAGGTAAGATTTTTTGTGATACGAAATTTTTTGTAGGATAAATTGGCAAGGATTGTGCCGGTTTGAGTTTTTTGCAATGTACAATTTTTGAATTTTTGGTGGTATTTACCCTCATATAAATTGGTGGGATTCATAATATTATGCAATACTATTTCCTCTAGATCCGAGTCTATTTGCTCTATCTTCCAATTCAAAATAGCATGAGTAGGATCAAGTTGTATAACAGTCATTACGCTAATAGAAAAACTCTTGTCAAAAAAGCATACGGAGAGATATGTAAATGTAAAATAAAACCCAATTAAGCATTCATAGGTATAATAGGCAAACGCAACCTAGAGATGCAAGACGTGGAGAAACCTTGTAAATGATTATTGTTGGCACCTGAATTTTAGTTGGCACATCAAAATGGATGATAAGAAAATAATAGTAAGAAGTGAAACGAAAGGAAAATGAAATAAATTAAAATGATGACAAAAGGGGGATCTTTAAACGTTTGGTGCACCTTCAGCCCACGTCCAAATTCACTATTTTGGGCTCGTAAAACTTGAAAGAGTTTTTGGCCCATGTAGAATCGTAAAATGAAAAATAGAACAAATTGGCCCCGGCTCATTTTTAATTTGCACATGGCCGAAAAACATGAAGGCTCCGTTTGGCAACACTCCAATTTCTCTATTTTTTTGTTCTTTTGTTCCTTGGAATTAAAAAAGAATAGAAATCCGTTTGGTAATGCAAACTGATTTTTTTGTTCTTCGGAATAAAAAGTTTTTCCTGGGAATAGTTTTGGAGTAGAAATAAGAAGTATATTTTTTCTACTTCTTATTTCTGGGAACAAAAACAAGAAATAATTTTTTCTATTGAAAACCCTAAAAAATTGAGATTTCTTCTTCACTTCAGTCGAGCCCAGCCCCTCTCTATTCTCCGCCCACCTCCGCCTTCCTCCACTCGCATCACCTCTGCTTGCCCTTCTCCGGTGGTGTCACCACCTCTAGTCACCTTGCCTCTGGTCACTTGCCTCTAGTCGCGTTGCCTTCGTTCACCTCGCATCTGCTCGCCTCTCTTCGGTCGGCTTTGGTGACGTTGCGTCATCTTTGCTCACCTCTCTTCGGTCACCTCTGGTTGAGTCACATCTGCTCAGCTCTCTCTGGTCGCGTTGCCTCCAGTCACTCGATTCCAGTCGCGTTGGCTTCGCTCGTCTCTACTCATCTCTCTCCGATCGCCTTTGGTTGCGTCGCCTCCGCTCACCTCTCTTTGGTTGCTTCTCTTCTGATCACTCGGCTTCAGTTGCGTCGGCTTCGCTCGTGTCGACTCCACCCACGTTGCCTCTGCTCGACTCTCTTTGGTAGCCTTTCTGTAGTTGCGTTGCCTGTGGTCGCATTGCCTTGGGTCACTTCTCTCTAGCCGCATCAAATCTGGTCGCGTCGCCTCCGATCGCCTCTCTCCAATTGCTCGCCTCCGGTCGCGTTGCATCTCTCGGTCACCTCTGTTCGTGCGTGCCTTCTATCCGTATCTTCTCTCGTGCTCATCTCACCTTGAATCCAGGGATTTCTCTTTGATTCCTTCTCTACTTTTGAGTTTGAGAATAAATCCTCCTTTTTGTGTGATCTGCTGTAGAGATCTAGTATTAGATGTGCTAAGTTTATTGTCTACGTAAGTTCTTTTCACTTCTGGATAATCCATCTTTGATATTTGTCTCCATATCCAGTGTCTTGTCTATTGTAACTTGACGAATGACACTTTGAAAGGGGAATTAAAGCTCACATTTTTTTGATCGCTTTTTGGTAGTGAAATCCAGCCGAGGTCGCTCCCATTGGTCGTTCCTGCACGTTTAGTTTGGCTGCAATTCAAAATTTTGTAGTTCAGGTGCATATCAGTGAGCATTTCACACTGCATTATGGATTTTTCTGGGCTAATTTTAGTTAGAGAGTTTTAATCTGATTGGGAGAACATGCTATATATTTCATTTTGTGTGTGTGTGAAGTTGTGTCCATAATAGATTTTATTTGGGCAGTCCGCGATTCTACAAAAGTACGTGATGTAATTGGCCTACTGCTGGTCTGAGGATCTACTTTTTATTCAATCTGCATTGTGTGAAATTCAGCCAAATGTTGAGCAGTCTCATTAGTACTGTTTGGGTGCCTTCTTCTACTGGAAAATTTACTATTGATAGTGCATGGAGTAAAGTTCGATCTTCACTTGCTAAACTGCCCCGGCATAAGTCGGTTAGGTTTGCTTCAAACATACCAAAACACAGTTTTATGAGTTGGCTCGTTATTTCGAATAAGCCATAGCTTGTTATTTGTAGGGATCATTTGTTTTCTAAACGAACTATTTCTTGTGAAGTCAGGAGCTTCTTTTGTAACTGCTATGATAATGAAAGAAGTAGTTAGAGTTTGAGTGATGAGTTGCAGTGGATTTGTGCTAATTGCAAGGGGAAAGGCTTTGTTTTTCTTTGGAGTGATTTGCTTTTACTTTTCACTTTTGATTGTTGTTTGTCTTGGCAAATGTCTAAATGCTGGGTTTTTTTAGTTCCATTGTCTATGAACTCAATGTTTGATGTTTGGTCTTGGCATAGAGTTAGAGGGGGAAAGTACAATGACTAGGAATATTCATAGTGAATATCATGGGAAGATCTGTGAGAATTTCTCAATTCATTCGTGAATTCCTCAGATGTTGAAGTTGGCTTGCTAGGGTTTAAGTGTCCCTCTATTTGTTTTGAGCAATAATGGATTGTGAGAATAAATCCTCCTTTTCAAGTCAAAACTAGTTGTTGACATTCCATTTTTCTATGAATTCTTTGTAACTTTCTCACATGTTTGTGTTTTGTTGCCCCTGTGACGCCTGTAGAAGAATTTTTCATCTCATTTCGTAGATGTAAACCTCTGTTTTGCTCATAAAAGAGCCAGGCAATTGTGATTTCGTTCTAGTGAAAGCATATTGATGGTGGGGGTTTATGTAGTTTTCTGGAACTTGAAAGAATTGATAAAAGATAGGAGCATTTTATCTATGTTCACCACGATAACAAGCAAAGAAATCTCTCTTACGAAAGCTTTGGACATTCTTTCATTCCTCGGGGCATCTCTTTTGTTATTTTGTGCTTGTTTAGAGTAGAACTTGATTTGTTGTTAAAAATAATTGACTCATTTAAAAGCTATTTGTAGATCGTCAAATAACTTAAAATATCAAGCTCGATCTATCTATGTATCTATTTGTGTGGGTGTGTATGTGTGTGTTTTGGTCCCTTTCCTCTCCTTGTTTTTATGTTTTTAATTGTCTCCATCTTAAGGAGCGGAAACGACGTACCAAAGGGGGTGAGGACCTTGAGGGACGTCTTCGGTGTGGTAGAGGCGTTTCTCTCGAATTCTCTATATTTGTCTCTCTAAAAAATCAATTTATTTTGCGGAAAATATACCAACTTTGAAAAATATTGTTCATGAAGTCATTTTTCAGGAAGCTGCCTTTCCAAGCTGGACTGTCTTCAAACCAAGCCACAGAAGCATCGCCAAGTAGCAAGCTTGGCAACAAGTTGAATAATTGTCTCATTATCAGGTAAGATTTATACTACACAAGTGTCACAATTGACTTGTTATATAACATTGATGACTTAGGGAGTCTCCAACTTGCTAATGCAACTTGCTGCAAAATACATGGATTTCTCTTTTCTGCTTTACAATATTAGAATCGAAGTCTTTCATTGAAACTTTGACTTTATATAAACATTTTGTAGTAGGAACACTTGGTTTGTGCTGAAAGAATAGATCTTCTATATTTTCTTGATACAATGTGTGACGAATTACACCCAAAATAATATAATCATGGACTGTTGAAGAAAGAAATTTTTTTGCTGTCTTTTTGCAATCCTTGATATTTACTTGATGTTTACAACAATATTGCTGTCTTTTTGCAATCCTTTAAAATTTCATATATGATTGTTTTTGCTGTTTGCTTAGCTTGGTGAGCTTGTAGGAAGCTATGAGTATGACATCCCAAAAAGAGGCATTCAACGCAAAGTGGACTAAGTCTTTGACCAACTTGTACATTAGTTTGTTGGTAGAAGAGGTCAAAAAGGGAAATCGCACCTCTTCTACTTATAACAAAGCGGGGTGGAATAACATATGGATTGAATTTAATAAACGGACATGACTCCAATATACTCAAGTACAGCTCAAGAATAAGGCCAACAAATTGAAAAAATAGTATGGTAGTTTTAAGAAACTTCTTTCACAATCCGGATTTGGCTGGGATAATGTGAGCAAAATAGTTGTTGTCGATGATCCAAGTATATGGGAACCTCACATTAAGGTATGATTCAAACTTTGGTCACTTTAAGTTCCTTGTAGATGTACATAGCAAGATGTTTGCTTATGTTGCTAATGTATGTCATCATTTTGAAAACTACAGGATAATACTGAGTGGGCAAAATTCAAGAAGGATGGGTTTCCTTAATATGCTGACTTATGTATTGTATTTGGTGATACATATGCTACTGGAGAGCATGCAGCAACAAATGCCGAAGATTTTGTGTTGTTGGACGAACTTGGCACTGATGGTGATGATGCAGACTATGGTTGTGAAAATATAAGTGAACATCATGTTACTGAAGAAGCCTTTACACTCGATGCCACTCTAGTTCATGACAAGCATAACTTGGATAGAACTCCAAGTAGTAAGAGGAGAAAAAACAGTCACTCATTTGGTATTGCTAAGACTTGCAAAGCCCTACAAGAGATGATCAAAACTAGGGTTAGTCTATCTGTGAGTGGCTCTGTCACCTCAGAAGCCCCATCACCACCTATAGACCCATTTTCAATATCTGCTGTGATTGATGTCTTAGTAAGCATGTTTGAATTAGAGCAGGATCTTTACAACAAAGCAGTGGAACGAGCATGCAATAGTGCCGCATGGAGGGAGGCTTTCATCAAATCCCCGTTTGAAAGGAGAAATGGACTTCTTTGGTGTCTTTAGTAGATGTTAAGAATGTACAATGGATTGTGTGGGGTTTCTTTTGACTATCACTTATGTTGTCGATTGTTAATTTATTTTTAAAGATATTGATGTTGAGACTCTTGTATTTGTGTGGTGGCTTGGATAGTATGGTTTATGTGGAATTTTTTATATTTAGTTTGCTTTAACTCGATGATTTATGTTATTAATTTTTGTTGGTGGTTTTTTTTTTAAACATATATCTATATTGATGTTCTTATAGTTGTGTGATGGTATAAGTACCATGGAAGGGGGATCAAATAGTGTGTCTAATGAGGATATAGCAGCAGTTGAACGGTACTTGGAAGTGTTTGATATTGACATAATGATATCGTGGTTGTGTCTTGTTACGTTGGATAAGGGAGATTGTTTATGGACATTCAAATATGATATATGAAGCATTTAGGTTGGAGAGACATGTTTTTCTAAACTTATGTGATTTAATGAGGGAAAGAGGTTGGTTGAAAGATAGTCGATATGTAAGGGTAGATGAACAAGTTGGGATTTTCTTATTTGTGGTTGGTCACAAAAGCTCTAACAGAGATGTATGTGAGAGATTTCAACGTTCGGGAGAAACAATAAGTAAGTATTTTACTAGAGTGCTAAAAGCATTAGTCAAACTGTCGAAAGAGGTTATCAGGCCACCTTCCTTTGATGCTGTTCCGGAGGAGATTCTTATTGATCTTAATCATAAACGCTATTTCAAGGTATGATTTTTCTATCGATTTAGACCATTAAATACATGTAGCTGATAATCTTATGTAACGCTAGATTTTTATAAAATTACAGGGTTGCATTGGTGCTATTGATGGCATCCATATTAGTGCTTCCGTTCCAGTGTCACAACAAATCCCATTTAGAGGCAAGAAAGGGAGTACAACTCAAAATGTGATGTGTGCTTGTTCATTTGATATGAAATTTACTTACGTGTATGCTGGTTGGAAAGGATTTGCTAATGATTGTCAAGTTCTCTCAACAGCACTTGAGACTCCTTGACTGAAATTTCCTCGAGCACCACCTGGTATTTGTTTTGTCTATATGAACTAATTTTCTTTATGATTGTATAGCTATTGCATATCACAACAAATTTGTATATTTTCTTATAGGTAAATATTACGTGGTAGATTCTGGTTATGCAGCACTTCCAGGATTTTTAACTCCATTTAAAGGTGAACGGTATCATTTAAATGATTACAGGGGTAGTAGGAGACGGCCTAGAATAGCCAAAGAACTATGTAACTATAGACACTCTTCATTGAGGAATGTCATTGAGAGGTCATTTGGGGCATTAAAGAATCGCTTCTTCATTTTGAGACACATGCCTCCATTTGCAATTCGAAAGCAAGCATTTATTGTAATTGCATGTTGTACTCTCTATAATTACATTCGCGACCAAGACAAGATGGACAAAAACTTTGCTCAATATGGAGATCCAAACTACCCATTTAGACCTACACAAGAGGAGATTGCAGATGATACATCGCTCGTGGGGGTGGCTGAGATAAACATGATTAGGAAAAATATTGCAAACAAGATGGCAAGAGATCACAACATGGATGAGATCCCATGACTTTGTATTTCTGATTTTTGTAATGTGTTTGTAAACTATTATGAATACATTTCTTGACTTTCTATTTTTAACTTTTGTAATGTGTTTGTAAACTATTATAAATACATTTTTGTTAATTGTATTAACGTCATTCAATTCTATATTATTTTATAGAAACACGCCTTATCTATTTTGGTAAATGATGTGTCAAGATGGATAATAATTGATTATCCTATAGCAATAGAGATTCGCTAAATTGTTGAGTTTTAGAAAAAGAAATTGACATTCTTCGATTTGCAGGTGTAGCTTGAGCTTACCAATCATTCATATGGGTAAAATGCAAATAAACTCTAGCAAAAGCAAATGCTCTAGTCTTAAGAATTAATTGCATATAATTAGACAACTTTATGCTTTTGATTAAAACAAACTTTTCTAAAGGGGATGAAAAATAAAATAAAAGGATCTAGAAAAAAATCTACTTTGGTTGCTTGGGTTGAGATTTGTGGTGAATGTTAAAACATAGAATCAATTTTCTTTTTATTCCAACACACAATAATGGTCTCTTGACTATTAAAAAAATAAAATAAAATTGGGAATAGCAATCTTATTAATGGAAATATACGAAAGAAGAAAAAAAGTTTATATGAACTAATCCTTAATGCAAATTTATAATCAGTGTAATGAGATTTTGATCTTGTCAATTTTATATAATCTCTAATCTATTATTCTAATATCTTCATTTTTCTTTTTTTCTTTTTTAAAATTAAAATTGGACATAGAAATAGAAATTTCGTGCAGTTTACCAAACAGATTTATGTTCTTTTACTATTTCAGAAATAAAAATTTAGTGCAGTTACCAAATGCATTTTTTTACTCAGAAATTGTTTCCCGGAATAGAAATAGAAAAGAACTATTTCTGAAAAGAAATTGTTCCCGGGAATAGAAATGTTACCAAACGCACCCGAAGTGGCTAAATCTTGCTTTAAGCTCCTTTAGCGTCAATTTTGTTTGGAGACAACTAATGTAGCTCTCGTGATCAATTTCATCACTAATCAAAGTTCCGTCTCTTCCTAGTAATCAGGACATAGCGTGAAGTCACTCACTCAAAGTCTTACCCTTGTTGAATGATTGGTTGGAGAAAGTCGCCGATGCTTTAAGGTTGAGGGTTGTTGATGGCGGACTGTGATCATCGGGTGATGAATATTAGGTGGTTAACAGTGAAGAATACATATTCGTGGCTTTAGATTTTCGTTGTGTTGATCTTAAATTGGAAGTCTAGAAGTTCATGGGTTAGGGAGCATAATCTAGTGTGCTCTTAGTCTATTAGGAGGAGTAGGGATGAGTGGTTCCATGTTCATACATGTTCCACCTTGAACTTATAATCTACTCGCTGGAATCAGTTTTTTACTTTTGAAACCTAGAATCTACCTCATATACCATGAAACTTGGAAGCTACCCTGTCCCGGGTTCAAGGGTTGGTTCTAGGCTCTACTTAGGTTTCACCGATATTATTAATTGATTACCATTTACTGCTATAATCCATTGATCATAACTTATATTTAGACAGACGGAGATTATGACACATTAATAAAGTAAAAGTTTCGATCATAAAATATAAGTTCAGACTAGTGGTTACAAATTATATCATAATTATCGGACACCATAGAATATTGTAGGATTGGGCGAAGACATAAATTAAGAAAAAAACACAAAAAATTATTTCAGATTCCAAGTTCTAGGTTCCATCCACCTAGAGTCTAGAATTTACTCGTCAAAACAGATTTTCCAATTTTTGGAACTTAGAGCCTATTCTGCATATCTTGGAATTTTGAACCAAACCACTGGAACCTTCTGATTCCATGATATATCTTGGAACCATACTCGCTTCGAGAGAGGAAGACGACAGATGTAGAAATAGAAGTTAATAAAGGAGAAGAAAATGGGTAAAAGAGAATGACAAGTGGGTTTAAGTTGGGCTTGTTTAGTTCTGGTCGGATTAGTAAGTTTTGGATTTTACTAGGCTTAATGAGCTTTGGGCTTGAATAGGTTCGAAAATTTGTATTTGCTTCGGCTTTAGAAAATTCGGGCTTGACTCTGGTTAGAATTGAATTGGACTTGAACAAATAAGCCCCTTTAGTTTATAAAGCCTTTCATTTTTTTTTTTGTGACTTGGACCTGCGAGGTCCAAGCTGGTCCAGATTCAGGTTGTGTTATATTTTATGTCTGACTTTTTACCGGGTTACTTTACTACATTATACTCTTTACTCTTTCTTTCGTTACTATATTTGACGAATTGATTGTGATAATTTTATATTACTTTTTTAGTGTTGATTTTTGCTCATGTTAGTTGAATGGTTAGTTTACACTTTAAGACCATAACAAACGCAAAAATATTGCATGTACACGTAGCGAACAAAAACCTTATAACTCATGATTGAATAAGAAGACTATGTGGGCACTCATTCATAATTATGTTTAGGTACTCAAAGAGTACTAGTTAGATAACTAGTGTAATCAAGTCCATGACATTAGGTCTCCCGTTACATATGAAGTAAGGTATACTTTCATATTCTCTAGTCGACCTCAATAAGTTAGTGACGATTTCTCATATAGAATTCTCATAGAGTTAATCAAAGTTAGATGAAAATCCCAATATTGCACAAGGTAAGGGTTTTGTAGAACCTGTGTTGACTGAGGATCGTTGGTCCTCAAGTGGACATTATCTCTAAATTTGTCCTTTTTCTCACCCTTGTGTTTGAGAGAGGCACGACAATTATGGAATGTTACTTTAGAAAAAGCCATGTAAGGAAAAACTAATGACATAGTTCCTAAATGTTACATATGGAATGCAATGGAGTCATAATTCTTGTAATTGCACAATCAATTCCTAATATTTCAACTAGCCAAACTAAGTCCTAAATTCTTATTGGAAAAGGCAATTAAGTCCTATAATATGTATTGGATGCAATCTAAGAATGCCATGAAGGGAACTTTTTAATGTCACATAGGCATTTTAGCTTTTTAGGTACTTTTCATCGAGAGAACACATTTTGTTTCCTATTTCCAACTTACTGTTCATTTACAGCACATATTTAGGGTGAACACCATACTTTGACACAGATTGTAAAAGTTGTTTTTTGCTAATGCACATCAGTTCTCCACGTTCTCCATAAATGCGATTAAAGAGATGCCAATTTACGAAGCAGTTAATGATAATTATTTATTAACGTAATCGCTATTTTCCGGGGAAGTTTCCTTGTTGTTCCGGTTTCTTGCGTGCCGCCTTTGTGATTCTTTTTCGTGGGGTGGTTGATAACTTAATCGAATCAAAAGAATAGTTTTTAGGGAAAAAATCCACTAAAAATCCTAAATTTTATCCACCGTAACACATTTACTTAAACTTTTTTTTAAAACAACAAACATCAAATTTGTATTTGTGTGATACATTTATTTCAAAATTTTTTCTGTGATTATTTTTTATTGGGGTAAATATGTTATATGGATATAATTTTGGGATTTTTGGTGTTACAAAAATGCTTGGGGTAAATGTGTTACAAAAGGTATAGTTTAGGATTTTTGGTGGCTTTTACCCTAGGTTTTATACAAAGTCTATGATTTTTGGTGCACTTTTCCCAAAGATTGACGAGGAGAAGCAATTGGCAAGAATGTGGTTGGAAGGAAATAAAGCGTGAGTAGATTCTTATCCTCATAAAGAAAAAGAAGGAAAAATTTCAAAAAAAGGCTTGAAGTGCCATCATTTTCTAAATAATGGCCTAAAGTAGATATTATTTTAAATAAAAGTTTGAAGTGGCCCAATCGTCTCAAATAAAGGCTTTGGCCAGCAATGACTATTCCAACCATCAAAGAATGGGTCACTTAGTCAAAATAATTGTAACTATATATATTTTATAATTTTTATATATATAATTTTTTTCCTCCTTTTTTTCTTTTCTTTTTTCCTCTTCCCTCCCTTGAATGTGGCCGTTAATGGCTAGCGGAGGTCACTTGCCTTAGGTGAGGACAACCCTTGCCCTTGCCAAATCTGCCCTCACTTGGGTTGGCAAGGAACGCCCTTGTTCGACTCAAGTGAGGGATACCCTCCTTGAGTTTGGCTTCTCTTTGTTGACTATGACAAAGGGAAGAGGGAAGAAAGAAAAAAGAATTTTTTTAATAAATGAAAGATGAAAATGCCCTTCGGTTTGAGAGGTTAGGCCTTTTTTGAAATGTATATGATTACTTCATGTTCTTATTTGAAACGAGATCCACTTTAAGCCTTTATTTGAGAAAATGAGAGTATTTCAGCTCTTTATTTGGAATTTTCTCAAAAAACAATATATTATGAAAGTCAAACAAATAATTTAATTGTGAGTTTAACTTTTGAACGTCCATCCAATTAAAGGGGTAATTACTCTCTTAATCTCCGAGATAATATTCTATGAAAGGGCATTCAAGTGCTCAAATTTTTTTATTAATTTTTTTAATATTGAAATTCTTGTGCTTTTTTTTTTGTTCACTCGCCCTCCTAAAAGATATAATGGCCACGTTCAAAAAAAAATATTTTCCAAAATATTAATTTTTCACTATTAATAGATATAGATTGTTGTTAATAATATAATATTTTTATTGACCTATTTTTTAAGAAAAAAATATTTCTTAAGAAAAAACAAACAACATAAGTCTATATATATATATATTAGACTACGAATTTAGATGAGAAAAATAACGATTCAACACGAGAGAGACTCAACGTTTGAATGTTTAATAGATGAATAGATGACTTTGGTATATACCACTTGAGACCCATTTTTTAGAAGAAAAAGCTAATCCCTTTTCTGTGAAGAAATTTTAATGTAAGATTTTCTTTAAGGATTTGCAATGGCTAACAACTCTGAAGAGAAATATGTTAGTCCATCCTTCTATCGAACAAGGAGGAATTACTCTTTCCATATAAAGAATATGAGTTTTCGAGTTAAACTAAAGTCTCTTGAACCAGAGTTAAAAATAAGACATGGGGACCTAAGCCATCGAAAACCCAGTAAAGGTTTTCATTATATACACAAGGTGCACACTACAATTATAAGGAAATATACCACCGGAAATCTTAAATTATGATCACCGTTGCCACCTACCACCAAAAACCCTTAAGTATGTACACCGTGACACTAATACCCTGATATTTTTTTTTGGTGTCACTAAGACGCTCAAACTTTATTTTCTAATAATCAATACCCCAAACTTGTACTAGTGTGAAAAAAATTAGAATGTTGATATTGCAATGTGCATAATTTAAAGGTTTTAGTGACACAAAAAAATTTGAAATATTGATGTTATTTATGCATACTTACGAATTTTTGGTGACATAAGAAAAAAAATTATGTATCGATTTCATATTGGGCTGAAGTTTTTCGTGATATTAATAGTAATAATAATTATAAAAGCGACAATATATCTTATAAGGCAAAAGACCAAAAATAATTGAGAATATCGGTGCTACAATAGGCATATTTTAAACTTTTTCATGACATAAGAAGTGCATCGATGTTACCTCGGATATTATTTAATATTTTCGGGGGTATTAACCATAATTATAATTATAGGAACGACAGGTGTATATTGTAAGGCAAAAAGGCAGGAGCTTTCCACGCGTGGCACGCCCAAGAAGGCTTGCGTGTGAGGGAGACGTCCCACGAGCCCCTTCATCATCCCACACCTGTCCGTCGCACACTTCAGAGGAGACACCCTCCAAGCTCAGCTCCTACAACACAACCATTCGTCTCCAACCGGCAACGAACGGAGGCCAAGAAAGAGCTAGCTGCGCCATGGAAGCTCACAAGGAAAGGAGAGAGCAGCTACGGAAGGACAAGGAGGAAGCCAATGAGTCTAGAGAAGAAGGCGACCATCGATGCAGAGGATCAAGGGCATGGACGGTTCTGATGGCGTGAGGGCGGGGCCGCCGATCGATCCGGTTGCCAAGACGGCGATTCGAGAGTCCATCGTTGCCTCATCGGATGATGCTGAAGAACATCGCCGGCCCGATGACGTGCTCGCCTTCTCTCGATCTGTTAACAAGATCGACTCCTCTCTGGAGTAGAAGTTTAGCGCGCAATTTGCTGGTAACACGCACTCGCGGACTCTTGCCTGTGTTGTGTTTCTGATATTTCACCGTAGCTGGAAAAATTGATAGCATGTTTGGATCCTTCATGCAGCTTTCGTTTCTGTTTTAGCTGAGATAAATTTCATCTCCTGGGGAACTTGTTTGCTTCAAGTTGTGGGAGATGGCGATCTCGACGTGATTATGAAATACTTGTTTCTTTTTGTATGATTATACGCGTAAGGTGCAATATAATCCTGTACAACCATACGAAGTTGTGTCGTATACAAGCGTAAAAACGTCGTACGATATATATATTTTGTTACCCATTGTGTTACGTGTTATCTTATCTCTAAGTGTTAAAAAGCATCCACGAGGAGAAATCCAGGGGACAATTACACGTGCGCCCTCAAAAGCTGAAATTATCTTTATAGTGCGATGTCTACATTTGATAATTCCGTGGAGATCCGTCTATTTCGAAGCTCGCAGGATACTTTGCAACGTAAGTGGTTCCGATCCACGGCAATCGCACGTGGTAGATGTACCTCGAGTGTGTGACCTTCAATTTTTGAATAGGCTCGTGAAATGCCCGATCAATGAATGTTGAATAGGCTTGTCAAACACCCATGCAACGAATCTATCGGATCAGATTTGCATCAGATCATAAATGATTAGATCTGAATTAATCTATTTAATTTATTTTGATTCACTTATTCACAATGCAAATATCTTGACTCATATCTTACCTGTCTCGAGATTTTTTTTAGCTTTTTTTTCTTTTTATATTGTTGCTTTTGAAGAATTGACAGCTCAATAAATCAACATCTCAGTGAGGGAGCTTGGGAGTCTGTTTATGGACATGAAGGTGATGGCTAAAGTACAACCTGAGCCATCCCCAATCAAGAAAATGCTTTTGGGCTTTAATTTTGACTCGAACATAAACGAGATTTTAATATATTGATTAATGTACGTTTGATAATATATTATTAGATACGGTGTTTTTGGTTTTAATTATTGATTATAAAGTTCCAATAATCGTACCGGGTGTCAAAATCTGCAATTCGTGTGGACGTTTCCAGTTCTCGATCAGAAACAGGCCCCAAATTCAAATCAGGGTTCGTAGCATCAGATGTCTCCTCTCCCATGGATAAAACTTCACTCCTCCCGAGCGGAATGACCTTGAATAGTCTTTTCCGAACTGCACCAGCGAAACAGAGAGCAGCAGATCAAAACACTAAGCCATGGAATTCCCCTCTTAATAAAAAACCGAACATCAGCGTAATCGTTAATATGTTGCTTCCCGCGATAATTCAGAAAGCGCACCATTAAAACTTTAATAAGGAAGAAAGTTTCCAAGGACGTCAAGAAAAAGCCCAAAACTATAAAACCCAAAGGAGAGAAGAAAGCAATCAAAGCCATGGACATCACAGTGCCTGCCGATCGTGGAGCTAATTGTAGCCACGGACATCGAATTGAGATCCAAGAAAAGTCAACCGAAACCGGAAGCCCCCAATAAAGCGAAGATAGGACGCGGCGTGACATCAAAACGCACGAACAAAAAGAGCAAACGGGAATAGCAGAGAAAGACCTAAGCATGAGCGTAGATCTTGCTGAAGAGGCCTGAGACTCGCTGTGGAGACGGGACTCCTTTTGCAGGCGACTGCCAATTAGCATCGTGTCTTGGGCTGTGCAACCGGAACCACTTAGACTGGCTGATTTTGAGTAGTTCCCATGAACGGCGGTCCAATTCCCATTTCCTATTTTTGGAACCGGTGGTCGGTCGGTTCCCGGTTCTATGGTGGGAACTGGACCGGACCAATTCTTTATATTTTTTAATTTATTGATAAACCCTAACTTTCACAATTTCCCTCAATCACTCAATCTCTCACTCTCATGTCTATCTTGCGCTTGACAACGATGACTCTCTCCTTCTCGCCTCTAGGCAAGGTGTAACTCTTTTGATTCATTTTGTATTTGGCTTGATTTTTCTTGTTGTGCGACTCTAATTGTTGTTTTACATGGTGCTTGATGGTTTAATTTGTCTTCAAAGGAGCAAAAGAGGGGCAAGGGAGGGTTTTGGTTAAGCATTTTTCTTTTGTATAGTTGTGATTTGCTGAAAAGTCAATTAAAGACTGATTCCATTGGATCGGGCCGGACCGAATTGATCGGTCAATCCAGCTCTCGGTTCTAGGACTAGCCGGTATGATCTCCAATCCTAAAAATGAAGAATTGATCCATAGAACTGGGAACCGGACTAGGAACTAATTATCCCTTATCATGCTGAGCTAACTCGAAGTCAACTCTCTTGTGGTTGTGACTATCGTTTATTAATGGCTCAATATTAGTGAGATGTCTCCTCAATTCATGTGTTGCAGTGTTAATGGACAGGCCTCTTCAGTTCTCATGCAACAATTTTGAGATGTCTCTTCAGATCTCGAGTAGGATAGTTCTTTGTCTTTAGAAAAGATGCAACTCTTTAGTTCTTGGAAGAACTCTTCGAGGGTCTTGAGTTTTCTCTTTAGAAGTCATGCTCTAAGAATGTGTTCGGTAACCATTCTATTATTGGGACTAATTTTTGCTTAGAATTAGTTTTATTTTTATTCTGTTTCCCAGATGAATTTCTAAGAAAAAAACATATTTGGTAACTATACAAAATTTCTATTATTGGAATAGCAAAAGAACAAAAATGCATATGGTAAGTTCTCCACATACTCAGCTTGGGACTCTATTAGGAGTCGGGCTTCGATTGTTCATTAGTCCTCTTTTGTTTGGGATAAAACCATTGTGCCGAGGCATCAATTCCTACTATGGGTTATTGCTAGAAATCGCCTTCCTACCCAAATGCTTTTTCTGTCATATGGTAGGATCTCGAGTGGGGTTTCTGCTTTTTATAGTTCCGGCCAAGACTCCATTGATCACCTGTTTTTTTGGCTGCCATGTCATGTGAGCCCTAGCTGGTTTTTGGGTGGGCAAGTGCAATTTGGCTTGGCCGGGAGGATCTTAGAGGAATACCCTTGAATGGGTCAATCAATTTTTGTCTGGTAAAAGCTTTCAAAAGGAGATTGCGAGGTTCTCTTTTGGCGCCTTTGTTATGTTATATGGAAGGCCCGCAACAATGCACTCTTTCGGGTAAAGTGGTTTTCATTCCATCGTTGAAGCATCACATCTCTAAGGCTGTTAAGGACAAGGTGGTGGCTGTCCCGCTTGTGCAAGACTCACTTGTTAATAGGAGATTACAAAGATCATGGGGTCTTGATTCTTCCATTCTTGCTGTCTAGGTTGCTGACTTTGGTTTGCTATTGCTCTTTCGGTGTTTGCCGTGTATATGTTGCCTTAGATTTCCTCAGATTTCGGCACTATTCCACTCATTATCACTATGATGAGTGTAAGTCGGTGCCGTTATCCTCTAGTTTGTACAGTTGATGGTTGGAAATTATATACGTTTACCTTGCCAAAAAAAAATGCATGTGGTAACTGCATAAAATTTTTATTCAAAATTTTTTTCCAAGTGTTTTTTTAAGGATGCTATTCCAAATTTTTTTCATATACTTTTTTAGAGAATGCTATCAACTTGGTATTGAATTTTCATGGAGCATGATATTCCAACTTTTTTTTTCAAGCGCTTTTTTAGAGGATGCTATTCCAAATTTTTTTCAAGTGCTTTTTTATATGATGCTATCAACTTGGTATTGAATTCTCATGGAGCACTCACCAATTTAATTTTTTTTTTCTAGTGAGTGAAAGAAACATGGTGAACATGGTGATATGTATATACTTGGAAGAAAATGTAGGGTTTGTAAAGCATAATATTATAAGTGAAGTTCATACAACAAGAGCTAATAAAAAAAATAGACTATCTTATAGATCACTACATGGACCCTTCATGCATATTATTACAATAATGAAAGTCCATTGTTCATTTTCAAAAGATTGGCTTTGGTAAGTTAGTATTTAAAAACAATATTACAAAAATCGAAAACACAAAGTAGTGGCATTTCAGGCATATATTGTAATCCCTTACTATTTTATTTGTAATACTTTTCCTGAGCATGTTTATCTTACTTGCTTGCTCATGCGATATCTCATTTACAACCTCGACTTCTCTAGGTCCAAATGAGTACTCCAAATCTCCATAACAGGAAATTTTTTTGTTCTTCCTGTCTTGGTCACAAATGTAATTATGGAGAGCACAACATGCAATTATAATAAGTACTTGCTTTCAAATTGTAAATAGAGGCATGTGTCTCAAAATGGTGAGCGATTTTTTAATCTCCCAAATGACCTCTCAATGATTGAACAATTCTCTTGTTGTTCTTGGCCATCTCCCACTCCCTTGTAATCGTTCAAATAATACCATTCACCTCTAAATGGAGTTAAAAATCCCGAGAATCTTCTACATAATATTTGCCTATAACATTGTATGCATAAATTTGTTATGATATGCAACCATAATAAAATCATAAAGAAAATTTTTTTATAGACAAAATAAATACTTGGTGGTGGTCGAGGAAATTGCAGTCGAGGAAATTATAATTGAGGAATCTTGAATGTTGCCGAAAGCATTCGACAATTGTCGATAGATCCTTTTCACTTAGACTACACGAAAGTAAATTTCATATCAAACGAACAAACACACAATATATTTTAGGTGATATTCCATTTCCTACCTCTAAATAGGATTTGCTAAGACATAGAGACGGAATCATTTATATGGGTGCCATCAATAGCATCTATTCAGTGCTGTGTATTTATGAAAATCTAATATTATACAAAATTATTAGCTATGTGTATTTGATAGTTTAAACTCTGTATAAAACCATACCTTGAAGTAGTATTCATAATTAGGTTTCATAAGAATATCCAGTGGGATAACATCAAAAGATGATGGTTTGATAATCTATTTTGAGAGTTTTGAGAATTGCTTTTAACACTTATATTAAAATGTTTGCTAATTATTTCTCCTGAATGTTAAAATCTCTCACATAAATCTCTATTAGAGTTATTGTGACAAACCAAAGATAAGAAGATCACAACTTGTTCATCTACCCTAACATACCGAATATCTTTCAATCAACCTTTTGCATTCATTAAATCACATTGGTTTAGAAAAAAAACATGTCTCTCGAGCTTGAATGCTTCATATATTCTATTTGAATGTTCATAAACAATCTCTTTTATCCATTTGAGTCTTGATAGTTTGCTATCTCCAATAGGTTCTTTTGTATACACAAACATGTCTATTGCAATGATGCATTACCATTCTAGCAATATATGAACATCATCATCATCCAAGAATTATTTAACTGGATCTACCTACCCATTAGACACACTATTTGATCTTCATTTCATAATAACTATATCATCACATAAATACAAGAATATCAATGTAGATATTTGAGAGCAAATCTGGAATTGATAGCGCTCCATGATTTAGACTTGAAAACATCATTTTAATTGAGAAAAGAAAAGAAAAGAAAAGAAAAGAAAAGAAAGTCTCGTTAAAACAGAAAAAGAAAAGGGCACGAAGAAGGGGAAAATAAAAAGGGCATGGGGATACATCATTGCCAAAAAGAGGCAAAAGAATAATGTAGGTGCCAAAAGCATTGTGGGACATTTAAGTATAAAAAGTTACGAAATGTATATTTATGTGTCATTTTTTTGAAAACTGGGACATTTAAGTGCCAAGTCTGGCGAAGGGTGCCAGAAATTCGACACGGTTTATTTTAATAATATAACTCTCTTACATGGCTCACTGAAAAGTTGAGTCAGCAAAGATTCAGCTGAAATGATGTTGTTTTAGCGTTGAAGTGGCTTTTAATACAAACATCAATTAAATAATATGAAAAACTAAATAAAAAAAGCCATAGCCAGTGACCGATGGCCCTTGACCCCTCTGGGCTAGGGCTAGCGACCCTCACTAGATTTGGGGAAAGGCCGTGACCCTCACCGTCAGTTGGCTAGGGTCACCGGCTATTAGCCAGGGGCTGGCCGACCCTTGCCCCATTATCATTGGCCTTTCCCTAGTGATTGTGGGGTGATGGTGGCGGCAAGGGCCGCATAGCTCTCGTCCAACCCTTAGCCCTTCCTTTTGTTTAATCGATTTTGGGGTTTTTTGGTTGATATGGCAATTCTTTCTTAAAAAATGCTACATAGACAATTCTTTACAGTAAAATGGAGTTGCTAAGTGGAAGAACAAAACTCTAAACAAGATGATTAACACCATGCTCTTAAGTTCGGATTTACCTAAGAACGTGGGGGATAGGTCTAACTTCAAACTATATTTTAAATAAAGGACTCTACGAAAAGACGGGTAAGATTTCATATGAGTTATGAAATGGTTGGTTGCCTTTGTATAATTTTTTGAAAGCATGGGGTGCCTAGCCAAGGTAGCAATTCCTCCTCCTAAACAAACTTGATTGGGGCCTAAAATGATAGTTTGCATATTTATCGGTTGTGCGATCTTAAATGGAAAATTCTTCATGTGAGTGGAAAAAATCCGTTTTAACTTTTTTCATTAATTTGTTTCTCTAGTTCCCTTTTCTTTTTAGGCAATTCTTACGGAAACACCAAATAAATGAATTAAAAATTAATAGAAAACATACAAACTAGCGAAAAAAAATTGATCTGGGCATAAAATGGTTGAATCAACAAATTCCAAAAATATAAAGACGTATGAAATAATGTCAGTCAATCCAAAAGGTCAACTAAAATAATAATTTGTTTTCATTACATTTTTTGGAGTTAGCATTCACCAAATGTTAGGAGAAGCAACAGTCTGTATATCTTGTGATTACTGTCATTGATTTTGTCAAATCTTTGACAAAGATGTATTATGTTCCCATACATCCTTAAGAAGGCATACTGTAACATAATTTCAAAGTTTGGGTCATTAATATTGATTCTGGATTTCATTGCTTTTACACGTTGTCCGTACTATTATATATAACAAATAGGACTTAGTATATTAAAAGATTAAAAGTCCTTATTCTCCCTTAAAAGATACCCTTAATTAGTTATTTTATAGATATTTGACAAATGAAAAAACATGTGAATTTATAATTTTTATTTTCTCCTCCACGCGTTTCAATCTTAAAATTTGATTCTTTTCTATGTTATGATCCACCTTACCAAAATCTAGAAATACTTTTCTTTTATACATGTACATGGACAATTTCCCGATATCGTGTCAATAAAATCTTTTTTGGTGGCTAATTGTTTAGACATTTCTAAATAAATTGATCTTGCAATTAAATGACAATTTATTTCGCATACACGCAGCTCCTGTGCAATTTTTTCAAGTCTGAATAAAAGAATGTCAACATGGAATTTAAATCTAGTTATTACAGGCACAGCCACATTAGATAAAATAATCGATTCTTGAACATTTACGATATTGTTGACAACTTAACATAAGTGATTATCCTTTTTCACTAATTTTACACCAAGTCCTGTCGATTGATACCCAAGGTAGCTGAAAATTTCTGCTTATTACAGTTTATTTTATTCACGACATGAAACTTGACCAGTAAGTTAGCATTTGTTTCATGGAACATGAGTTTTGTTCGTCCTAGTGTTTTGACATATGTCCTTTGGTTTTTCAATTGATAGACCATCCGGAGGATGTTTATTGTGCTTATCTCTATCTTGAACAGAGGCAACTCTTTGGGAAATGTTGCAAAATGAATAGGTACATTCTCAAAAGTTTCATTAAAAACATATAAAAAGTTTGAAATTAAATAAAAAATAAAAAATAACCATAACTCTTTAATGAACAATTGCATTGTTTCAATATGACACAATGGTTAATTTTTATGATTACAAATTCGAATTTTCTCAATGAATAAAAAAGTAACAATCATTGGTTAGTGTCAAATCTCATCCACGTGCACACTCACGTCTTTTCGATATGTGATAAGCATCTCTAACTTTGTTTTACAAACAAATTACCAACAATCTCACTTTGTTTGTAAAACAAAAAAAAATATAAATTTTTTTATAAAAGAAATGCATCCAAAATTTCCATAAGATTAATATACATATAAAGATCTCTTTTGAGTTAAACCTTTACTTAATGCAAGCAGCTCAAAACTCTATAAAAGTGACAAGTAGCTCGCCTTTAAACTTGTACTTTAAATAATAGAATCGGACATAACACACATATACTAACCTCTTGTTTTAGTGGGAAATTCTAATTTTCTTAGCACTATTATGGTCTTGTACTTGTATTTATTTCATGAGCTCTCTAGAAAACAACTCTAACTTTCATAAAAAGCGACACCACTTCTACGTTCATAAAGGTAAAGTATTAACCACATGATTCTGTTAGTAATAACACATTACTTATTTGTATTATACTTCATTAAGAATTGCATTATGTGATTATGATGCTTTGATTAATCAATATATTTAAAAGCATAATTGCATATATGCATATTCAGAGATTGTTTTGTCATCATAAAAAATGAAGAGATTGTTAGGGAAATCCCTTATGATGTTTTGAAGCTAACAAAATAAATCAAAGGCTACTAACGTGTTTATTGATTGAGTAACTTGGTGAAAGACGCACAAGCTGCTATGTAGATGATTGAATGCTTCTGAGTTTGGATGAAGCAGACGGAAAAGCAAATGAAGCTTTTGAGTTTGGATGAAGCAGACGGAGAAGTACAGGAAGCCTTTGAGTCTGGATGAAGCAAATGCAGAACTTCAGTCTAGCAGATCCAGAATGTATCTTCAGGACTAGACGGAAACCAAGATCACCAACGATCATGATTTTCACTTACCATATTTATATTGATTTTGTAATATCGAATCGATTAACAAGATCAATTATCAGACAACTTCCAAAGAAGGATTAAACACTTATGGAAGCCCGGATTTTGATTGTATGGGCGAACATAATCTAAGGGATCTAATCTACCTCTAATAGTCAAAAAGACTTATCTTATGAAGTCTGTCCAAGAAAGGAAAGGGAAGACGAATCTCTCAAGGAGATAGCCAATGGTCAAGTGTGGCTCGGAGAGTATATAAGGGGAGGATGCGACCATGAGATAGATATGATGAATATATTCCAAAGTTGATTCAATTCTTCACAAGCTGTTTGAAAAAGTGTGTAATTGAGTGATCGTAGTATATTACCAAGAAAAGTGACTTTGTGAGACATATCATCACCAAGTGCTAACACTCAACAGTGTGTAATCATCTTTGATCACATAGTGAAATCCAGCATATTGGCTAATCGCTTGGAGAGTGGACGTATGCTTGATCTAAGCCGAACTACTATAATATTCGTGTGCAATTTCTCTTATCCCTTAATCTCTTATCGATTATTATTGATGTTAATACTAGCAATATCAAAAGGAATGGCCTAATCCCTCATCCAAGGGCTCGAGAACTCCAAATTGACTTCGCCTTTCCCATATGGAATGAAGCACCGCATGACATAAGAAGTATTGTTGTTGGAAGAAATACATTTTAAGTGTCAAAAGTTGGCACGGTGGAGACATAAGTGCCAAAACTTCCAAAAAGTACATTTTAAGTGTTACTTTTTTTGAAAATCGAACACTTAAGTACCAACTATGGTAAATCTTTATTTCATTAGTAAAATTTGTCTATGTGGCTACTAGAAATCAAATGTGGCTGTTGGCACTTAAATATTCATTTTTTCGATTTTGACACTTAAGTTTATTTTCCTCAAAAGGGTGGAGCAATTCCAGCCTATTAGTCTCTATGATGTGTCCTTGAAAATAATAACTAAAATTACCATGAATTGGGTGATGGAAATGATGCATGACGGGAATGAAGAGGTGAGAAATTCATTTCTTGGGTAGTGTCTTATGGAAAGAGTGAATGGATAAATGTTTATTTGGATATATAGAAGATGAAATGTGCTAGTGATTTCTATTAAAATGGGAACTCAATGGAATGTGGAATGGAGGTAAAATGGAGTGTATTATGGATGAAAACGAAGCTGGGATATATGTAGCTCACCACCAAGGCCTAAAGGAACAATTCACCAGACAAAGATAAAGAACTTAAGGCTCACCACCATACAAATGGATAAAGAACTGAAATTTGAAGGAAATGACTCTCTTCAAGAGGAAATCTCATGGATTGCATATTAGGTGTGCCCTTCATACGAATTACATCTCTATTTATAGCCATTCTAGGACATTGTACTAAGACTTTTACAATAAATGTCAACACACTCTACTTCTTACATCTCAGCCTAGAAATGAAGACTAGCTCCCATTTTTTCAAACTTACAATAAAGACTCTTTGAAATTTTAACCTTGCATTAAAGACTCTCTAATGTAAGAAGACAAATTGAGCACACTCTACATTCATACTCTTCAGCCTAATAATGTAGACTAGCTCCCCATTCTTTCAAACTTATAATAAAGACTCTTTGACATTTTAGTCTTGCATTAAAGACTCAAGAAGACAAACATAACACACTAAAGGAATTAAAACACAAGAAGACAAACATAGTACACCATACAAAGAGAACACATCCATTGTTACTTCAGCCTTACATTTAAGCCATAAATCATAGGCAAATGCTATCTTATGTGCTCTGCATCCATTGGACCATGTTGAGGACGAATTTGCCATGTGCTTTCATGATTGACAAATTGGCTTGATGAATTGATGAAGCTTGAGTTGGGTTGGGCATATGATCATTGGAAGATTTATGTTTTGCTGTCCCACATCAGGAAATTATGCCAAATTTGACTTCCCTAACAAGCGAGCTTCGTTCTGGATCGCCAAATCCAACATATATCATCATTGCTTGGGAAATCATTCATTCTATGAGCACAATGAATGGGAAAAAAGGCTACATGCTAGTCAAGATAGATTTGAAAAATGCCTACGATAGGTTGAGATGTGATTCGTGAGATCTTTCACATGGCTGGACTTTCTGGTTCATTGGTGGATCACATCATAAAAATGCATTACAACTGACATTACGCAGCTTCTTCGGAGTAGGGAACTAACAGATTTGTTCCAGCCTTCAAGGGGTGCGAGACAAGGGAATCCACTTTTGCTTAACACTTTGTCCTTTGTATAGAGTGGCTTTCTCACTTAATCATGGATTTGGTTGACAAGGGTGACCAGAAGCCATTTCAAACTCGTTGAGGAAGTTCTGTAATCTCTCATTCGATGTTTATGGATGATCTCCTTTTTCTTGGTGAAGCCTTTGGTGATCGAATGCAAATTATTAAACAGTGCCGTGACTGCTACGATACTTCAAGTCAGAAGGTTAGTGCTACTGAATCTAAGAACATCCCTCGGCACAAAATTCTCCAAATCAATGCCATGTGTCTCTCTAAGTAATATTGGCAAGCACTTAGGAGTTCCTTTGCTTTGTGAACGAGTTACTGAAAGAGCTTCCTATACTGTCGCCAATAAAGTGCCCTATAAATTAAGTGGGTGGAAAGCAAATAATCTACCTCTTGCGAGAAGAATCACCCTGATTCAATCTATTGCTATTACTATGTCATTTTATGTGATGCGAGCAGCGAAGTTGCCTGCTATAACATGTGAAGAAATTGAGCGAGATTGTCAAATATTGTCTTGGGAGATGTTCGAGATAAAAAGAAGATGTATTTAGTGGGATGGGAGAAGCTTTGACAACTGAAGAACTGTGGAGGGTCAGGACTTCCTGGTTTAAGAAAAAGTGATAAAGAAATCCTTATGAAACTTGCTTGGTCTATGGCATCTGCCATCGGCATCAAAGTCCTTATGGGAGGCTTTTGTTCAAGACAAGAATAACTGTTTTGAACTATTACCTAATTCTATTTCAACTGGTACCACTCATTCTTTACTTTGGAAAGCTCTCAATGTACTATGGTGTGACATCTTACTCGTGCTTAGGGATTGTGGTAATTTTAGACAACTTACTCCATAAAAAATTTCTATAGTTGTAGCTGTAGAAATTGACGAATTTATTGCTCAAGCTTTGGTCCGAATTGTTTAATTAAATGACATATGAATCTATGGTAACTTTCTGTCATTCTCTGTCTAACAATCATGTTTGGCATCCGCCAATGAAGGATTGGGAGCAGACGGTAGAATATAGTTAATCCGCTTGCAAAGATATATCCTCGGCATCATCTAAATTGTCTTCTCTAATTGTCTCTCTCTGCTTTATTTTATGCTTTTGACATCCGCTAATGATGGGTTAGGAGCAGACAACAGAGTATAATTAATCCTCTTCATCCGCTCGGCATAATCAAAATTATTTTCTCGAATGTCTTTTCCTACTTCTTTTTTATTGGTTTCTTTTGCCAGATCTCTTTCCGCGTTTTTCCTGCAACATATCTTAATCATCTTTTTGCATATTCTGATTTGCATCCTCACATTGGTAAAAGTATACATCTATTCGTAATGAAAAGGATATTACAAGTGCCATAATTTTCTGATGCTGCTCACTCGAGGACCATAGCTCTTTTTTTAATCACTTGAGTGCCATAATTTTTTTCTTTTTGATAATTTGAGTATTATTTCAATTGATTACTTGAGTTTTTGAACATTTTAAAAATATTCATCATAAGTAACATGCCATGTTAGATTTTTGGCATTTGGGGTGAATGTTTTAAAATAATTTTAGCACTTAAGTGATTGATTAAAAGTTATGGTACTTCAGTAAATATTTTTTAGAAGTTTTGATATTAGTGGTCGAAAAAAAATTACAACACTTAAGTAAATGTCATATAAAATTTATGACATTTGTAGTGTCTTTATCCCTCTATTCACAACATGATCATTGGGTGTGGTGATTAGAGGGTTGATCTGCGGTTAGGGGCAGCATTGGCCATGGCATAGGCAGTGGGAGAGGCGGTTGACGGCAGAGGAGAATGGTGGTACACTTGGATTGAGGGTTCGGGTGAGTGGATCTGTGCGTGGTTTGAGATTTGGGTTTTTCCGTGACTTCTCTCTTTGGGGAGGATATCTAACCACTTATTTTTGCATAATAGGATTGAAGTTGCAAACTTGCATCTTTTTCTCCAGTAAGGATTTATAATAATATGAATTCTCCAATATAAGGTTGAGGGTGCAAATGTGCATTTTACTAACAGAAAATGGTAAATTAGTGAAAGCTCAGGTAATGTTTTTGTGACTTTCCCTTTTTGAAAGTACAATGAAAGTCTTAAACCTTATTTAAACTGTAATAAATTCCTAAATTATTTACTTGGTTCAAAAAGTCGTAGGTCTTTTTTAAAATATGCAATTATATCTCTTTAGTAAGTAATATTTAAAATCCCTATGGCATAGCAAACTTTAATGCACTGTCCAAAATAAGTTTGGGAATTAGATTGCATTTCTTTTAAGACTTAATTAACATAATTGAAAGATTTAAGAATTAATTGCACTAGTCAATATGAAAGTTGAGGACTTGATTGCACTAATTAAAATAGTTTATGACTTTTTTTTTTGAAAGAAAATTATTTCATTCATATGAGAGGTTAAAAATAAATAAATTAAAGTCCAAATAGCAAAATAGAACAACAAAGCATAAACTAATGTGATAAAGCATATTTTCATTCCATAAGAACAAATCTGTCTTAGCATCAAAACCTTGCTCGGTGCAGTCAATCACGACTTTTGCATCATCATCAATGATGAGTAGATGGCTAATCTCCTTCCCCAATAGCTAAGGCTTACCTAGTTGGCGATGTACACCTTGGTTCAACATTCTTAATACCATTATCATATAGAGATACTGAAAGCAAGTTGAACATGCTCCCAAATCTAGATCTAAAATTAGATCGAGAGAGGTTGGAGGAGCATAGAAACACCCTAAGGAATTCCAAAATCTAAATCTAGATTGGGAGAGAAGAGCTCTTAGATCTAGATCTCTCTGGATCTAGATTGGGAAATGAGAAATTCCAAGGCTTTGAAAAGTCGTATAAATGCCATGAACTGTAAAAATTCTTTATATAAATAATTAATTAATCAAGAACAATTACATCTATATATGATTGTAAAACACAAAACCTATACATATAATGGAATTAAAATGTATATGTTTGAAACCATAATTTCACTAGAAAAAAAAATAGATTAGACTGATGGTAATCACCGATATATTGGAATACCAGATTTTCCTCTCTCTATGACATATTTCAATATAACAGCATTTTAATGGGATTAAGTGGCTGATAAGTATAACCTATACTTTTATAAGCTAGAGGGAATCTAGTAAATCTTAATAGATAGTGTGTTAACAGAGCTCTTCCCATTACGAGCTTCAGTTAAACACAATTGCATATACTTTGTTGCTCAACTAGACCCATTATTAATAGATGCCAAAATTCAATTCAATAAGATCACTTAAGGGTTTAATATATATTGGAATATCCATTACCTGATTATTTAAAATAAAAAATTAATTAATCAATGTAATCCCATATTATAGGAAATTTCCAACATTCTTCCACTTATGTTACATTAATTAACTTATTTTTATTTTGAAAATGACACTTTCTCGGGTTAATAATTGAAAATTTGTTTTATGTGGCCAAAATTTTGAATAGTAATATTTCAATAACGTCATCTTAAAACCAATTCAATCATATATAACCTTAGTATATGACCATGGTGATCAATGTGTTAAGAAAATACCGCAACACATGACTTTCCATAATCACGTATTAGAAGCGTTATATTTTCATGGATGATGGGCCTAGTAGTATAAAAAAAAATAGTGCCAACATGTGATAAAAAATATACACTATTTCTTATCGGTTTTCAATGCAATTTGTCAACGACATGAAACTGCACTAGTGCAATTTCTAAACAACATGAAAGTGCCTCAGTGTGATTTCTAAACAATATTGCATAATTATGTCACAATCCAACATGAGATCATATAATTAGTGATATACAATCGTCTTTAACTGTTTTCTACTTTTATTTCTTAGTTGACAGGAGAAAAGATAACAATAGAATCAACAATAATGATTATTAAGGTAAATGCTTTAATAAACATTATAAAAACATTATCAATCTACATATAACTATAATATCCATAAAGACAAACTATACATAGCTCCCACTAAGAAAAGAGATAAAAAAAATCTAAAACACCCATATTCTTTACATGTTCTTTAAACAAAATTGGTCGTAAACCTTTTGTTAGAGAATTAGCCAACATAGATTCAGTTTTAATATTTTCAATCACAATATCTCCCTTTTGATCAAGTCCTCAACGGTATAATATTTGATCTTCATGTGTTTAGATGTATTGCTGATCTTGTCATTTTTAGAATAAAACACAGTTGTAGTGTTGTCAATATAATGCAATAAGATCAATTATGGGCAATGGGCAATTCAAGAAAATAATTAGCACATTACAAACTCCCCTTTGGACATAGTGTATAATGCACTATTATTTTCCACAACATGAAGATTACAAAACGACAACAAGGAGAATTACATATAATTGTCAAGAATTCATCCCCTTTGGGTAGACAAATCTTTTAAATTATACGTCTACATTATATTAATATATAGAGACGATAATGAGAATTACATATACTCTTTACGGATCTATCTCCTTTGGGCAGATAAATCACTTAAATTAGATATCTCAATTATCTCAACATAGAGGGAATTGCACGTAACTCTCAAAATTTATCCCATTTAGGCAAACAAACATTTTGAGTAACACATCCCTATCAATCCTCTCTAATATATCAATATAAAGGGGAATTATATATAATTTTCAAAATATTTATCCCCTTTAGGTAGATAAATATTTTTCAATTATACATTCCCATCTTTTAAATTTGGAATTTATCTTCATGCAATTTTCAAATTAATATACACAATAACCCCACTTCGGCAAGTAATTGTATGTGTTGATTTTTATCAATAGGGAACTCAATTTTTTTTATAAATAATGTTCTATTTAATCAATACCCAAAATTCATCAAACAATATAAAGCACTTTACGACATGTGCTTCCCAAGATCATATTGCATTTATCAAACAATAATTTTTGCCACAATTTTATATGCCTATTTTTATAATCAAGCATCTAAGATTACCTAATTAAACTAAAGCAAGAGAGTATAGGTAATTTAGGGAAAGTGAATATTGTTATCCCATCCCTCATACACTATAATAAATTTCCATAAGTTAAAAAAATTGAAAAAACAATAAATTATTCTAAATAAATATTTAAATATGCCAAAAATTAAAATGAAGCATAAAAAAACAAAAAAATTAACAATTAAGCATATTAAAAAATAATTTGGAATGAAATGGGCCATGGAGGACCCTACACTTGCCCCCTCGCGCCATTCCATGCACGTGCGGCTAACAGCTCGATTGGAGGTCTTCTTCAATCTCCACGGTGCTTCAATGAATAAGAAAAATATCCCAAGACCCGCATAATATTTATGTTGCCAAAAATAATACTTGTAGACACTAACTACAACTTGAAGTAGGAAACTATATAATTTGGTTAACAAGTCTAACTTGGACTTTCCCTTTTCTGGATGGTGAGTTCAACAAAATCAAGAAATTGAATTTACGTATATTTAAGACACTCTTGCACCCAATCAAAATCCAAGACACTTGCCCCCACACGCCATTCCATGCACGTGCGGCTAATAGCTCGATTGGAGGTCTTCTTCAATCTCCATGGTGCTTCAATGAATAAGAAAAATATCCCGAGACCCACATAATATTTATGTTGCCAAAAATAATACTTGTAGACACTAACTACAACTTGAAGTAGGAAACTATATAATTTGGTTAACAAGTCTGATTTGGACTTTCCCTTTTTTGGACGGTGAGTTCAACAAAATCAAGAAATTGAATTGACGTATATTTAAGACATTCTTGCACCCAATCAAAATCCAAGATGAATTAATTGAAGAAAAGAAGAAAAAACGAACTAAATTGTCCATATCCAAGCTTCAAGAAATTATTGTTCTTGTCTTGTAGCTTCAATCTACTGTTACTCATCTTCAAAAACTCAAACAACAATACATAATACCAAAACCTCTAAATCTTAAAAATCAGCAAGATACAATTGAAAAGAAGTATCTCCGGTTTCACCCCATCTAGAGGCTTTGCATTTGCATCGTCGGGTTTGACAACTAATATTCAAACCAATGATGGACTCAAAGTCCTAGTCATGACCTTGCAATTAACACAAGTGAGGAGATCATGGGGAAGAAAGGAAGAACAAGCTAGATTGCCGCATTTTCTTTTGCACGTATATAATCAAACATAGCATATTATTCAATCCAGTAAAATCCATACTACACTTCGGTAATCATCCCATATCAATCGGTGCACTCAATCACGCATGGGAAGCAAAGGGATTTGTCATCAACCACAAAGCCAAAAAACTCACCTTAATGCAACCAAAAGATTTTAGGATATATATATTCAGAGCCAAGGGGGTGGATATAGTGATTCTTTATAAGTTTCATTTTGACACTTGAGGCGATTTACCTTTGTGGAATTCTTTCTAGGTTCTTTACGTGTTTGTTGTGGTCCCAGCTGTAAAACCCAAATTGGGTAGTGAAACCATTGGTTAGCATCAGTTATCGAACCATAAGGAGAAGAAAGTAGTCTCATGCAAATGAACTTATTGAAAAGAACCATGTCTTCTTCTAGTTCTATATCACAAATGTCCTTAGATCAAGGTCCTATAAATAAAGAAGAGATCGGCATAGAAGAATTTAATAAATCTATAGAAAATTGGATCATCCCTAAAGTAAAATTTAATCAGATTTATGAGCATTCTAATTAGAAGATTTTCAGGAAAAATGACTATGTTATTACTATCGAAGAACGTGATGTTCCCCTTTCAAATTCTTTCTCTTCCATACAACTCTTGAATAAAGATTCTATAAGGAAACATGCTCAAAAATGAAATTATATTTATATTGGTCTTGTCCAAGTAGGGGCTAAACCCCTTACTAAAGAAGGCTTAGACACTTCTTTACTCCTCGTCCTAAGAGACACTAGACTTTTAAAATATGATGACTCCATCCTTGGGACTGTAGAGACTAGTCTCTGCAATGGTCCAATCTATTTTGATAGTCACCCTGGTCTTATAGTTTCCCTTAAAGATAAAAACATTTTAAAATCCCTTACTTTACAAATAAAAACTCACAACTATTCTATAGCGGAAGGATCCATTCCTCTTGCTATTATCTATAGAGTTTATTACAAAGTAATGAACTCTGCCTTTGGCAATAAAGCTTTTAAAATCAATCCTAAAAGAGAAATACTTCTTTTGCAAACTGACATTTCTAGAGCCAATACTATCATTCCCAGAATAATTTAATGGAGCCAAGTCACCAATTCTAGAACAATGGGAGTTGGAAAACCATGTCCCCCAACAAATTGTTCGCAATTCGGACCCTACCAATATTATCCAACATCCAGAAGGAAGAGTTACTATACAATTCTCCAGAATGTCTGTTGATACTCCAAGAAGGTCCTATGATATTAGGACAATTCCTTCTTTCCACTCATCCTTTTCTAGAAGATCCGTCGATTTAAATCCTAATTTACTTTTGATTATCGTTCAAAATGAAACCTAACGTAGTGCTCCTCTTCCCACTAGTGTTAGTGGCATTGACAATAGATCAAGAATATTTAGACCAATATACCAGTAAGAACAAAGTCTATATTATCATAAGCCTACTCCTTCTGAAATGGCTGATCCAGAAATCAATGTCTTGTCTGAGGAATTTATTCCCAACAAAGCCCTTTTAAATCAAGAGTTTAATTCTTTTGAAAATATTAAAGTTAGAAATTGGTTCTTTCTAAATTTCAAAGGCCAAGCAAAACAAATCAATGAAGAATATTATGAATACATGTATGAACATGAGATTCAAATATCTTTTTTTGATTGGCTTGGAGATTCCTTTTTGAAAAACAAAGAAATTTATAATTCGGATCAATTTCACAAATGGAAACTACATGATGGCCAAATCATAGAATCCAATCACCCACCTCTTCGACAAATCAAAATTCCTCATAAAGACACCGAGGTCATTGCTTCCCCTTTCAAAACTTCCTCAAAAATCGATGGAATAGGAATCAAGAAGATTGTTGAGCAGAATAATTACTCTAACCAACATCTTCATATGATTGGCAAACAGTTGGATGGGTTAGAATCCTCTATTTATCATATTAACACTCAGTCGAAAGTTTTGAAAACTCATTTGTTTAAAAATTTTGAATTGCCAAAAAGCCCTAGCATAGATTTTGCTAAAGCTTTGGAAGAAAAAAAAAGACTTTCGAAAGGAAAATCGGTTTCTATTTCTAACTCCATTACTTTAGATGCTCCTAAAATAGGAAATCTTATCATAAAAGATACCCATGACTAAATCAATATTTTGGATCAATCGGATATTGAATCTATTCCTAAAATCAATAAGATTACTTGGAAAAATCCGCAAAAATTATATTATTCTAAAGTCACACCTCCTGATATAGCTTTAGAAGAATCAAGTTTTAATACTCAACACAAATATTCTTTAGGTTCTATCTATGAATGGAACATAAACAGAGCCTCTGAACAAAATCTTTTAGACATCTTAAGTCAAATGGTTATGCTTGCTAATACCTATAAGACCATACCCAATACTACTGATTAATCAATGGCTTATATTTTAATAGCCGGTTTTACTGGTCAATTAAATGGATGGTGAGATAATTATCTTACTGATGAGCAAATATTACAGATTCTTAATGCTTATAAGTTAGATGATAATGGTCGTGCTATTATGGATGAAAATGATCAACCCATCCAAGATGCTGTGAATACTCTTCTATATTCCAATTTCCAACATTTCATAGGTGATCCTTCATACATTTGTGATAAGAATCTAGATCTTCTATCCAATATGAAGTGTAAATCCCTCGAAGAATTTAAAGAATAAAAGATATTTTTTTCCAAAGAGTTCTCCTCCGAACAGATTGTAATCAATCTTTTTGGAAAGAAAAATTCATTGTTGGTCTTCCTAAGCTTATAGGAGAACAAGTTCGCGATAAGATAAGGGAAGAACATAACGGACAAATCTCTTATGATCTCCTTTCTTATAGTGAACTAGGTTTCTATGTTTGTAAAATTGGAACACAATTGTGCACCAACATACGACTTCAAAAACAACTCAAAAAAGAGAAAAAAAACCTCAAACAAAGGTTTGGGAGACTTTTGTGCTCAATATGACCCATCTTTTTATAAATCCAAAAAATCCAAAATCTTCTAAATCCAAATGTTCAGACAAATGTTCAAAAGATTGTCCTCAAGGCTCTTCTAAAAAACCTAGGAGAAATTTTAATAGATCCAATAGATCTTACAATAAGGATAACAAAATACAAAATTCCAATAAGACAAATAAATTTTTTTATAAAAATATTGAATGTTACAATTGTGGTAAAAAGGGTTATAGTTCCAAATTTTGCAAAATTAACAAAAAACTTAATGAATTACATCTCGAAGAAGGAACTTTTAACAGTCTTCTCTAAATCATGGCGAAGAAAATAGTTCTTCGGATGATTCTACTACAAAAGATAGCCTCCCGAGGTTAATGATATCGAAACCTCTTCAGAATCTGATGAGGATAACTATCAAGATTCCTTTGAAATAAATGTTTTGATTGAGGAGGAAGAAATTCTGTTGCAAAAATCGATCAAATCCAAGATCCCGAAACTAAGGTAAAATTTCTTAATAGCCTCCAACTTTCCATATTACCCATACCTCAATCCAATATCCCTTATAACCTTTCTACCATTTTGGAAAGAGGAAAAAAGGTTATCTCTCGACCTATTTCTATAAATGATCTCAATCATGAGATTAATAATAAAAAAATATAAATTCAAAACCTTAAAAATACCCAGATTGAAATGCAAAAGGAGATATTAGAAATGAAAACTAATTTCTTTAAACAAAATGAAGAGTATTCTCCTAGCCATAAAGATCCGGGATTTTTATTATTACTTTCAGAAATAACAAATAGAAAATGGTTAATTCATATCTCCATAAAAATTAATAAAGAATTTGTGTTAAAAACAACAACTCTTTTTGATACCGGAGCAGACCTTAATTGTATAAAAAGAAGGCCTTATACCTACCAAATATTTTGACAAAACCACTCATTCTCTCAAAATTGCATCTGGTGATAGACTTCGAATTAGTAACAAGATCCTAGAGGCAGAAGTCATAAAGAATAATATTTCTTACAAAACACCTTTCATTTTAGTCAAAAATATTAAACAAAATGTTATACTAGGAACCCCTTTCATAGGATTAATACAACCTTTCACCGTTGATGAAAAAGGAATCCAGACCCAATTTTTAAATAGAAACATTGTTTTCGAATTTATTAGCAAACCTCAAACCAGCAACTTGAATACTCTCCATGAGCATTCTATTTCTGAAATTAATTGTATAATCCAAAACAAGGAAAACCATCTTCAATTCTTAAAGGAAGGTCTCGATTACAAAAGAATTGAGTAAAATCTTTAAGATCCTAACATCAAAAAAAAGATTGCTAAACTTGGATTTTGTATAGAAAAATCTATTTGTTCTACTATTCCTAATGTTTTTTGGTCAAGAAAAAGTCATGCGTTAGTCTTCCTCATGAACAAGATTTCTTTGAAAAAACATCCCAACCAAGGCACGACCTTCCCAAATGAATCATGAAGTCATGAATTTTTGTCAAAAGGAAATTCAAGAACTTATTGATAAAAACTCATCGGGAAAAGCCAATCCCCTAGGAGTTGCTTTGCTTTCTATGTCAACAAAAATGCTGAATTAGAAAGAGGAGTCCCTTGTCTTGTTATCAACTATAAACCTTTGAATGATGCCCTAAAATAGATAAGATATCTCATCCCTAATAAAAATGATTTATTGAATAGACTTCATAATTCGAAGATATTTTCCAAGTTTGATATGAAATCTGGATTTTAGCAAATCCAAATTAATGAAAATGACAAATATAAGATTGCTTTTACTGTCCCTTTTGGACAATATGAATGGAATTTAATGCATTTTGGTTTGAAAAATGCCCCTTTTGAATTCCAAAGAATTATGAATAATAGTTTCAATTCATACTTAGATTACATAATCGTCTACATAGATGATGTTCTTATATTCTCTTCAAGTATTGATCAACATTTCAAACATATTGGCCATTTCATTATTATAGTGAAAAAGAATGGCCTAGCAATGTCTCCTAGCAAGATATCTCTCTTTCAAACCAAAATCAGGTTCTTCGGACATCATATCCATATCGGAACAATTATATCTATTGAAAGATCGATAATTTTTGCTGAAAAATTTCCTAAAGAAATAAGAGATAAAAACCAATTGAAGTTTGAATTATATTATAGATTTCTTTCCCAATATCAACATAATTTGCAAACCGCTCCATCAAAAACTTAAGAAAGATCCCCCTCCGTGGACTAGTATCCACACTGATGTGATAAAAATGATCAAGAAAAGTATAAAAGAAATTCCTTGTTTACACCTTGCCGATCCATCTGCATTCAAAATAGTTGAAACCGATGTTTCTGAAATTGGCTATGGAGGAATTCTCAAACAGTCAAAAGACAATAAGGAACAAATTATCCAATTTGTTTCCAAACACTAGAATGACTGCCAAAAGAATTACTCCACTATAAAAAAAGAAATTCTTACTATAGTTTTATCTATCTCCAAGTTCCAAGGAGATCTTTTGAATCAAAAGTTTTTATTAAGAATTGATTGCAAATCTGCGAAAGATGTTTTGCAAAAAGATGTCCAAAATATTGCTTTAAAACAAATCTTTGCCAGATGGCAAGCCATTTTATCTGTTTTTGATTTTGATATTGAATTTATAAATGGTTCTTCAAATTTATAATCGGATTTTCTCACACGAGAATTTTTACAGGAAAAATGCCTCCAAAACCCATTGGAAAAGACAATGGCAAGGAAATTGCCCAGTCTTCAGCGACAAAGCCAAAAAATATGACCAATATCAGAAGTTAGTTACAAGTAGCCCAGCAACCTTCCAATACATCAAATAACCATATTATTATACTCCCAAAGAGGAACCTTCCTCGCCACCTTCAAATCCCCCTTTTTCCATATCCAGCTTGTCCCATCAAGACGCCCTAAAGCTTCTTGAAATAACCTTTAATAATCCAGATACCAACCAGGTGGAGGTAAGCTTGAATCCTTCCCCTTTGAGTATCAAGAAACCAAAGGGAAAAATGACTCTTAGTGAGGTGGTGATTCAGCTTACTAAGGCAACCCCTCCAAGATCAAAGTTTTTTAATAAAACAAATTATCAAAATATTTGCACTATTGAAAATGGTTTTTATGACGAATACCCAATTATCTTTGCAAAAAACATGTTTTCTGAGAATTTTAATTATACTTCACACGATTCTCACAAAACGGTGGAGTTTTATAAAAGGATTTTGACAAAAAACTAAATCTGTCACTTTCAAACATTTTTCTGACAAAAATCATATCAATTACTCCACAGCAAGGATCCTACCATGTGGAAACCCACTCCCATAACCATGGTCAAATTTGATACCAAGATCACCGAACCCATTCCATACAGAACCTCTTATTCATATTTTGATTACCAACAAGTCTAGTGGAATACTTTTCTCAGGAAAAATGCCAATAACTCTCATATATGGCTGATCTTTTTCGAAAATTTAAATACCCGCATGATACCCTTCCGATTCATTCGTTAGTGGGAACATTTTGGATCCATTAGTGATATTTTGCACCCTTGGGTGCAACCCAGCTTTAAAATTTTCTCCAGCCAATATAAACCTCCTTCATCTGAAGATAGATTCCTTGAATTGATGCTTTTTTTTCATATACTTCAAAGTATCATGGGTTATGGCATGGAACTTCGAGTACAAAAGGGTCGTTGAATCAGATACTCTTAAATTGACTTGAAAATTCTAAGTAAAGTGGTGGGATGGTTTTAAATTTTTTGATAGGATAAGTGAACAATTAATCACATACTAGTTGAGCAAGATAAACCCTAGCTAGAGTTGTTCTAATATCCTCTCGTCAGAAGGAGTTACCCCTTTCCTCCATGATAAGGGATTCGTTTTATTTAAACTGGCATCCGCTCAGTCCCAAGATCAACTCAAGGGACTTTTAAAGCAGGTAATAAGTGAATTGGCATAATCAAGCTCTTCCCACTCTCACCATAGTGGCAACACCAATGAAGATGATTGCTATGGCATATGGTATTAATCTGGCAGAAGATGAAGACTGGAAAAGCAAATGTGGGATAACCAATGCCAAAGAATTCATCACATGATTCTGGTCAAATATTCCATAAGTTCTGCACAAAAACTCTCATTGAATCTTTGTGCACTTTAGGTCAAATTAGATTCCATATTTTGAAATTCGGCACAAAGATACCCCCTCTATCACTGTGCACTTTCAGTCCAATCGAATCACTTTTTACTGTAGACAAATAGTAATTACTCGTGAACACACCGTTCACCTTTTGTTTGTAGTGACTAGTCTCTCCTTTAAATAGACCCTTGCATAAAAGAGGAAGACAAGCTTTGAACTGAGAGAGCCTTTCACTTTCTTCTTACCTTCATCCCAAGAAGACCTCCCTCATCCTGAAAGAGTTCTTCACTCGTTCATCCAACAACCAACCCTCTTACATTCTCCTTCAAGATCAATAACCAAGTACTTAGTTCTGATCGGTCCTTGGTAAGATTTTCATATTCTCATTTTACCGTTCTATCATCATAAATCCCTGTTAGATCAATGGTTACAAACCCTGTTCATGATTTGTGAATTAAAAGATCTTTTCTTTATTGCACTTATATTTCTTATGCAACTTTAGATATCTGTATTGTGACTTTCAATTAATGCAATATTTTATTTAAACTTTCCTGTCTATTTAAATTATTGCTCATACCCCACAATCGACCGGTTTAATCGCCTGTGGTTGGTGATTTAATTACCTGCAAGTTAATTATATGCCTTGTTTTACCCTTATGCTTACAATTATATTTCATTTTACTCAATTATAATTCCGCATCATCTGCTTCATCTCATCATCACCATTAGTAAATTGAATCCGTTTTGCTAAACCATTAATTAAGATTAAGCTTAAGCTGCTTAAGCTTAATTAAGCCTGTCTTAATTCACTAATCCTTTCTCTAATCACACCTTAGGTCCTTGTTTCGTTGTATGGTATATATATATATATAACAATACCCATGCAACAATTTCTAACATACACTATTCAATTGCAAGTAATCTAAAATTTATAGAACACAATACCATGCAACAATTTCTAACATACACTATTCAATTGCAAGTAATCTAAAATTTATAGAACACAATACCCATGCAACAATTTCTAACATACACTATTCAATTGCAAGTAATCTAAAATTTATAGAACTTTTTCAAGGTATAAACCCTAGAATTTTAAATTCAAAATTCTCACTCAATTCTCAATAAAACTATACAAATTATATATGGTTGGAAAGATCTCGACATGTAGAACAAAAACCCTAAAGTTTCATAATCGATTGATCTATGTAGAAGGTTTTCATCCATTAATCATGCTCCAAAAAATCCAAAAAAATTATATGTCGAATTTAAGACCTATATGAACATTTTTCATGAAGGAGTCAACCTCCAGATCTCAACATGGAAATCGGAAAAAATCGACAAAAGCAATAGGCGGACAACGTGCATATCAGAACTAAACAGAACATTATTACATATTATTAAACTAACTTTGGACGATGATTTCGGATAGCAAGACACCAGGTCGAGGCATTGTATGGCTCGTTGGAAAGCTCTTCAAGTTGACCTCAAATGTTGTGAAGACATCATACACTAAAAAATTTCTTTACTAGCTCGTTTCCAGACATTGCATAGAGAGGTCTATCATAGATCCGAAATTGCAAAACAATGATCATCCAAGAAATCAAACATATCATCATCATAGCTTATCTCTTCCATTCTAATGCATTATTTTTACCCATTTAATAAGTACTTTGATTTAACTCGACCCAAAAAAAGTACTTTGATTGACTGAAGTCACATAAGAAATTTTAAATTACAAACTGATAGAAGCTCAAAATCAAAAGGAATAAATATGTTAAACGTCATAATCGGATTTGTTAAAAAAATTTTGGATTTTACAATCATATATGACCTACTTTGATACCACATGTAAAAATTCTCTACATAAACAACTAATTTATCAAGAACAATCAGATCTATATATGATTGTAAAACACCAAAACCTATATGTACAACGGAATTAAAACGTACCTGTTTGAGCCATAACTTCACTTGAAGAAAAATATATCAGATTGATGACGGTAATCAGTGATTTATCGGAATGCCAGATTTTCCTCTCTATGACATATTTCGGTATAGCAGCTTTCTAATGGAATTAAACGACTGATAGATATAATCTATCTTTTATAGGCTAGAGAGGGGACCTAACAAACCCTAATGAATAGTGTATTAATTGGGCTTCTCTTATCACGGGCTTAAGTTAAACACAATTGCCTACACTTTGCCACTCAACTAGGCCCGTTATTAATAGATGCCAAAACCCCATTTAATAAGATCACTTAAGGATTTAACATATAATTGAATATCCAGTAATCTGATTATTTAAAATAGAAAATTAATTAATTAATGTAAGCCCATATTATAGGAAATTTCCAATATGAACTCCATATTCCTCCTCAGTTATGTTGGACTTTTTGGTTCGGAGAATCTGAAGTAGTGGATTGAATTCTAACGATGGAAGCATAAAATACACCAGCGAGCGAAGAAGAGCATCAGCAGTGAGCAAACAAAAAAACAAAAGCACTAATGAAAATAACAAAATACTCCTATATAACATCGAGAGAGAGAACCTCAATTCGAGTTGAGATGATAGAACCTCCTCGGCTTAGAGTTATTTCTGAGTCGAGGGAATTTGAAATGGTAGAGGATCGAGGAACCAAAGAGGTGGGTGAAGAGAGAGCCGCTAGGTTTAAAAGATCTCTCGGTAAAATGGTTGTGACATTTTTCTTTTGGTCGTAAAAATGTTATATGACTTCATTAAGTCAAATTTTGCAAGGTTCTAGTCTCTAGAAACTCAATGGTTTCAATTAGTGATTAAAGTCCAATGGAAGATAATTGATGGAGCATAAATATGTATAAATTCGGCTTCTAATCAAAAGTAAATAACTGGCAAAAAAGAAAAATGAAAAGTAAATGGATTCTAATATGCCTTGTGGTCTCAAGGATTTTGTAAAACTCGAATTACTCAATAATGCGAAAACAGTAGGATGAAAGAAAGAAGGAAATTACACGAAATTTTATGGAATCAGATAGACGACTTACATGTTTGCTCGCTGATTCCAACGAAACATAGACCGGTAATGGAAATGATTGGAGTGCATAGCCATAGTAACAAAAGTCACAGAACACGATTGAAATGCATGCATAAACAAAAATAAATATCAGACTTAGGAAACCCAATTTAATTTAGAATTCAAATTTAAGCTCGGGCCAAATCTAATCTGAATCAATCTGCTATGAATAATCTCCACGACTTGGTATCATCAGAGTCAAAATTTCATATAATGCTGTGAATTTTGTGATTATAATGCTGCTCCTTGTTGGTTCTTCCTGAATCTATAAGTGGACCATTTCAATATGCATTCTAATATTCCTCGGCAAGAATATTTAACCGTCTTAACCATGCACTATTCTGGAGATGATTTATAACTATTCCCAATCCCTTAAGAATGGTTATTACTTGATCGATCGATCCTCTTTGACTCAGTTTGCAGCTTCTATTCATACTTCGAGTAAATATAAAGTCGCCATATGTCATGTACTTCACTTGAACTCTTCCTTGTGTAAACTCATGATTGATGAGTTCATCAAGCATTCCGTCAATGAGTTTTTTGTTGGTTAAGTGCATTCTTATGGCTTAGTTTGGGCCATTAACTCCTTCACATTTAGGCCAAAATTTTAAATCTAGTGTCAATAGACTTGATTGCATTATGTATTAAAAGTTTTGGATTAATACCATAAAAAAACTCCAAACTGGTACATTTATGATAAATTTACTCAAAACTAATTTTTGACAACCAAAAACCTCGAAATTGGTACGTTTCTAACAAATTTGTCTTCCGTTAGTTTATGTTAAATTTTACTATCAAATTGTTAAATTGGATAATACATGGTAATTGGTGGATGTACTAGTTTAAGGGTTTACCTTTTGATTGTCATAGGTATATAATTTATAAGCAATTTAATGGAAATTAACGGAGGGTAAATTTGTTACAAATGTATCGATTTGAGGTTTTTGGTAGTCAAAAAATAAGTTTGGGATAAATTTATTACAAATGTATCAATTTGGAGTTTTTTGTAGTCAAAAAATTAGTTTGGGATAGCTTTAACACCAATATACCAATTTGGAGTTTTTCGTGGTATTAATCCAAAATTTTATAAATGTGTGCAATTTCCCCTTCCCTACATTATGCTATAGCTTCACATAGGTAAGTTCATTGATCAATACGTTTTTACTTCCGTTCTTGGCTTATGCACTCTCCAATATGCAGCGAACCACCTTAGCATCTACTTCAAATACACGCAAAGCGCCGGTAAATGATTGGTTCAATCTAAGAATAGACACCTAGAAATACAAAAACCACGTAACCCAGAAGGATAATATTATTTAAGACAACAGAGGAACTGTTAGCAATTACTAATCGAACAAAACAAAAGAAAAAATACCGTCGGCAATATAACTTTCATTTCCCCAGCATCAACGGAAAACGACCTAAAATTTTTTTGGGGAGACAGAAGTTCGCTGAAGTTTCAAATGCTATAATGAAATACTCAACCTCTGGCTCCTAGCTCGTGGAAACTCACACACTATGCTTGACACTTTGGACTAATCTTCCTGTTGCTATGCCAGGAGCTCCCCCGAAGGCGGCACAATTTAAGTTTACTGATGCGTTCTCCATCCTCTTTCACAAGCTTGTGGCGTGTCTGATAGTGAAAACATCACGATCACTAGGGAATCGCCGTCCCTAAGCAGAGGATTTCAACGACAGTCGACCCATAAAGTAAAATTTCTCGACAATATATCATCAATAAAGCAATCGAGATTGTCATAAGGTTGATTGGTTCCATCGGGGGAATCTTGGCTTATTATTCCACAGAACTGAAGGGTAAAAGAAGCAATATGGCGGTCGCATCCCCTCGCTGCAAGTGCAAGTTGTGTTATGTTGTCAAAAGGACTTTCGGCAGCACTGAAGTAGCAACATGATGCACCAAAGTGATAGTTAAGTCAATGCAACTGTTTGGTCAAATTTCTATCAAATTATAAGATGGGTGATCGAAGATTTCTCCGGAAAGAAATGTTCAAGCAACGAAAATGAGATTGATGGACATGCCCTTTTCCTTACTCTATTAAAGCAAAAGGAGAATGAGACTTAAGGAGGGATTTACAGGGCACAGATCATCCATAAGGATCCCTTTAACATATTTAAACAGTCGCCATCGTCATTTTCTTGTTGCTTGTCCTATCTTTTTGAAAGTTTCCCTTTTCCCCTTAATAGTTATTGGCCATGGAGTTTGCATCAGTGAACAAGTTCAAGGGCACCTATATATACACGCATATATACACAAGTATTCACGCAAGTGCATCATATTCAGAAGGAAACTGAGCAAGCTATAACCAGGAATAGAAGGAATATTGCAGGAGATGGGCGAACTCGATTTAGGAACAAAAGAAGATGAGGCATCAAAAAAGGCTGAACCACCTGGGAAGACACAGACTGCACCTGGGTCACTGAGGATGGTTTTGAAGAACTCGGACTGGAAGGACATGTTGTTGATGGCTCTTGGGACTATAGGTTGTGTTGCTGATGGACTTACTATGTCCTTGATTATGATAGTTCTCAGCAACTTGATGAATGGCTATGCTGGTGCTTCTCTTGGTCCCAGAGACGTTAATAAGGTGAGAATCTGCAAGGAATAACTTGCCTAATGTCCTCGTTCCTGGAGATATTATACAAGCTGAATTCATGGTTACTCTTAGAAACTAGAAACTAGAAAGTACATCATCAATCAACAATTGATATGAATATGAATATGCTAAAGTAGTTATTTTTCACCTTGTCAATCATGCAGTACGCATTAGACCTATTCTACGTTGCCGTTGCTGTGGGTTCAGGTTCCTTCTTAGGTAATATTCTGGAATGAATTATTCATAAAACAAAGAATCTTTCTTTCATGATCTGCGTATGAGGATGTTTGAGAAATCGAACTCTACCTTTATACTCTCTCTCTCTCTCTCTCTCTCCCTCTCCGTGTTTGTGCTTGCAATACCACAAATTTGCCTAATTTGTGCATCAGATGGATGTGCTAATTTATTGAAGTTCATAGTCTCGCTTTGATAATGTATGACGTGTGGTAGGGACAGCATAGGCTACGAGGAAAAGGCTGTCCGTGTTCACTTGCACTCTTGTATGTGCTCGTGGATGTAGGCATACGACATAAACTGGCAACTGAGCTACAATTTGAAGCACAAGGAAGCACTAGATGACGAAATTCTAACTGAAATTGTTGAAAGCACTTATTCATCGGTGATAATATATTCAGGATTTGTCCCCTCATCTTGCATCTTCTGGCATAACCTGGCCTTTCACGGTTTTTCTGTTTCATCTTTTTTTCTATATAGAGGGATTTTGCTGGGCACGCACAGCAGAAAGGCAAATTTTCGACTGCGGCAGCAATATCTGCAAGCAGTTCTACGGCAAGAAGTGGGCTTCTTTGACCAAACTCGAGGGGCACCCATGACATCCCAAGTAGTCTCAAGAATTTCGGTCGACACACTGACCATACAAGGAGTCCTCACTGAGAAGGTTCTGCAAAATTATTTCACGTAAATCACTCAGAACGAAAATGACACTTGCTCCTAAAGTGACCCAACTGCAACCATTTGAAACAGATTGCGAATTTCATCACAAACATATCCATGTTCATTGGCGCTCAATTGGCTGCTCTGTACCTGTGCTGGAGACTGGCAATAGTCGCTATCCCTGCACTATTGATGCTGATAATACCAGGGCTGGTATACGGGAAGCTCTTGGTTGGAGTTGGGGAAAAGATACAAGAGGCGAGCGCCGTAGCCAGCGGGATAGTCGAGCAGGCACTCTCGTCCATCAGGACTGTCTACTCTTACGTTGGAGAGAAGCGGACTGCTAATAGCTACAAGATCTCGCTGGAACCGGTCCTGAAGCTGGGGATCAAACAAGGGTTGATCAAGGGAATGGCCATTGGCAGCATAGGCATTTCATATGCCGTGTGGGCACTCCAGGGTTGGTATGGAAGCATCTTGGTCACTGATAAGGGATTTAAAGGTGGCAACGTGTTTGCTGCAGGAGTGTGCATCATTTACGGAGGACTGTAAGTTCAGAAATCCTTTCATCTCTCGTGGTTTTTCTTTTTCCTAATCTTTTGAATCCGTTTCTGACAATTAGAAGTCATCGTAATGAATGATCATTATAAAAAGAATGCTTCACATGTGACAGAAGCATGAGAATTCTATCAAGAGTCCCAGGCATGATTAACTAAGGCAGTAAAAATTGACTAATGATAAGAATGTTTCAGGAGGGAAAAAATGTTGCTTTGTATGATAATTCCAAAGGGAGATATTTACTGACCGACTATTATTGAAGCAGTGCCCTAGGGAGTGCGCTGATCAATTTCAAATATTTCTCCGAGGCGAATGTTGCAGCATCTCACATCTACGAGATGATTGAACGTGTCCCCCGTATTGACTTGCTTGATAAGGAGGGAACGACACTGTCGAATGTTAGAGGCGAAGTGGAATTCAAAGACCTGTACTTTGCTTATCCATCGCGACCCGAGTCTTTAGTACTAAAAAAATTCAGCCTAAGAGTGATGGCCTCGCAAACTGTTGGCTTCGTGGGTAGAAGTGGGTCGGGAAAATCGACCATCATAAATTTGCTCGAAAGATTCTATGACCCCATCGAGGGCGATATATTCTTAGATGGCACCAACATAAAGACTCTTCAGCTCAAATGGCTGCGAAGTCAAATGGGTTTGGTGAGCCAAGAACCCATACTTTTTGCGACCACGATCAAAGAGAACATACTCTTCGGAAAGGAAGGCGCTACGATGGAAGAGATTATTAAGGCAGCAACAGCAGCCAATGCACACAACTTCATTACCCAGCTACCTAATGGGTATGATACCCAGGTAAATGCAAACTAGTGTCTTTGCCTTCTCAAATTGTATTTGCCATGCAACCTCTCTCAATTCGAATGATCACTATTATTTCTATTGAAGGAAGAGAATTCATCTTGTCAATCTTTACTAAGAACAGTACAGATGAGGAGATAAAATGCTAATGATGCCGATTCTGTTTCATTATACAGGTAGGTCAATTAGGAATTCAAATGTCCGAAGGGCAGAAACAGAGGATCTCAATAGCGAGGGCATTGCTGAGGGATCCGAGGGTTCTGCTTCTGGATGAAGCCACAAGTGCATTGGATTCACATTCTGAGAAGGCTGTTCAAGATGCCTTGAATGAGGCTTCGATAGGAAGGACTACAGTTGTGGTAGCTCACCATCTCTCTGCTCTCAGCAATGCCAACTTAATCGTGGTTATTCAGTCTGGGGAAGTAATAGAATCCGGTTCTCATGACAAACTGATGGAAAATGAGCACGGTCCGTATTCCATAATGGTCCAGCTTCAGAGAACTAGTGGAAGTGATGGAACCGTGCCATCTTCTCAAGGGGAAGATTTTAAGAAACCCGGTTCCATCATAAGAAAGACCACTTTACTTGAAGAACTGAACAACGATCCTCTAATAAGAAGTCCGGAAAGCAAACTAAACACAGGTCCAGAAGATCATGGCGAACCATCATCTTTTTGGAGCATGGTGAGGTTGACTCTACCCGAATGGAAGTCAACAGTATTGGGGTGTCTTGGTGCCATCTTTTATGGGTTTGTTCAGCCATTGCACTCCTTTTTCTTGGGCACACTTCTTGCGGTTTATGTCGTCGAAGATCATGACATGATCAGGTCTCAAACAAGAGTATATTGCCTCGCTTTCTTGGCGTTAGCAATATTTGCTTTCGTAACCAATGTGATTCAAAATTATTACTTTGGGGTCATGGGAGAGAATTTGACGAAAAGATTGAGAGAGGCTCTTTTTGATAAACTCCTGACCTTCGAGGTAGAATGGTTTGATCAAGAAGACAATAGCAGCGGAGCTCTATGTTCAAGATTGGCCACGGATGCAGCGATGGTAAGAAATCTGGTTGCTGATCGAGTAGCCTTTTTCACTCAAGCAACCTCAGCAGCAACTTCAGCTGTGATTCTAGGCCTCCTATTGTCTTGGAGACTTGCACTTGTAGCGACCGCTTTGCAGCCACTAGTCATTGGAGCTTTTTACATTCGGATGATAATGATGAAGACCATGTCCAAGAAAATCCTGAGAGCACAGAACCAGAGCAGTGAATTAGCAAGTGAAGCAGTTGCGAACCAGAGTCATTACAGCGTTTGACTCCGAGCAAAAGATTTTGAACCTTTATGAGAACACACAATCAGGCCCCCGGGAAGTGAGCCACAAACAGTCTTGGTTAGCAGGAGGCGGGTTGTTCATTGCACAATTCCTGACAACCGTGAATGCCGCACTGATTTTCTGGTATGGCGGTAGACTTCTGTACCGTGGAGAGATCACGTACAAGCACATATTTCAGACGTTCTTCATCTTGGTCTCGACGGGTCGAATAATAGCCGAGACAGGAAGCATGACGGCAGACTTATCAAAAGGCACAAATGCACTAAAGGCCATCTCAGCGATATTGAATAGGAAGAGCAAAATGGACCCTGATAAATCAGATAATTTCAGCTCGGAGAAGGTTAGAGGAGACGTAGAATTTAAACAGGTGGATTTCTTCTATCCTACAAGACCCCACCACATGATCCTAAAAGACATGAACCTCCACATTGGTGCTGGAAAGATTGTTGCATTGGTTGGCAAAAGTGGATCAGGAAAATCCACCATCGTAAGGCTAATTGAGAGATTCTATGACCCAACACATGGAACTGTTGAAGTTGATGGAATAGATATCAGAAGTTACAACCTTAGAGGACTAAGGTCGTGCATTGCGTTGGTGAGCCAAGAGCCGACTATCTTCGCAGCAACGATCCATGAGAATATCAGGTATGGAAGAGAAAATGCGACTGATTCTGAAGTAATTGCAGCAGCAACTCTTGCAAATGCCCATGAATTTGTGAGGTGTGTTGATCTGTTCTGTTAGACCATTTGTATTCTTTTTATTCTGCTGTTCAAACAATTGTCAAATCTTTTATTGACTCGTCAATGTCTATGATGAACAGTTCGATGGAGGATGGATACGCGACGTATTGTGGGGAGAGAGGGGTGCAACTCTCTGGGGGACAAAGGCAGAGGTTAGCACTCGCGAGAGCAATCTTAAAAGACCCAACCATACTACTCTTGGATGAGGCGACGAGTGCGTTGGACAGCGAATCAGAGAGACAAATCCAGGAAGCACTAGAGAAAACCATGACGGGCAGGACCTGTGTGGTCGTGGCACACCGCCTATCCACCATCCAAAGGTCAGACAAAATTACAGTACTCGACAAGGGGAAGATTATCGAAGAAGGGTCGCACTCGGAGCTACTCGCAAAAGGAGAAAATGGGCTCTACTTTTCTCTTGTCAAAGTCCAACAGCTAGCTGCAACGACGTGAGTTAGGTCTTCGGGAATCAAGAAAAGAATACAGTTCAAACTGAGAGGTCCTGCCCCTATAAGATGCAAAAGTGTTTTTGCCTGAGTCATAAGCAAGCATCAGTACTTACAAGCATTAGCAGAGTAGGACCTATCCTATCTCTTAGCATTAAAGATTTAGAAGGTTTTCATTGATAATGATGTGATACAGTTATCATCAAATTATGCTCAACCACAATGCCTCCTTCAATATGTCAAGTAATTTGCATAATTAAATCCAGCAACTCATTGTTCCTCAAGCAAAATTGTCCAGTATTTGGAAGTTCTCAAGAAAGAGTATCAATTATCATACTATAAGCAAAGGTTTCTGAAGTACAGTCATGACTTGTGGCGACAAAATTTTACAGAAGAATATGCAACACAGTTACAGTCAATTCAGAAGCAGCTGTATCAGTACCCCTGGTTGTCTTCATGAGGTAGATCCAGAGTCCCAGAGAACCTGTTTGTCAATCATGCTCAGCTTCTCATCATCTAGTCGTTTCCAAGTACTGATCCTCTCAACCCCTGTCCAGTCCCTGTGACTCTTCCCAAGTTCCATTGTAATGACCCTAGCTCTTCTCGGCCACCCAGCCTTACCATACCCATGGTATCCACAGCCTCCACCGTAGCAAACCCATATACCATCTATGTTCCCACAGAAGTCGTTTGTATGATCATGGCCCACAAAAAATGCTTTCACATCTCCCATTGAAAGAAATGTCTTTAGAACCCCTGAGTTGATGGATGAACAAGCAACAGCCTCCTGGAACTGGCCCACAATCTTTTGGTAATAGAGCTGCCGCACCTCTAGGATTGGAATGTGGAAAAATGCAAGAGCTGGGGATGAAGCATCAGTCTCCTCCAGTCGTCCACCCTGTTAGTGTTTAATCTGCAACATATTAATAAAATCTAAATCGAGGGTAATTCATTCTTAGATGCTTGGATAACATGAGAACTGAGGACAGTAAGTAGAATGTGCTTTTTCTTGCTAATGAAGAGCCAGAATGCAGATTGAGTTCTGATCGGACCTGATCGAATGTGGTGATATTACAGGGGCACCTTTTAAATGTACCAACGCAGCAAAATTTGTAATGGAACTATCTAATATCAGAGGTGTAAAAACATCCGTTCCTTAGATAAACAGAATAGAAATCAACCAAATATATTTACCATTATGGGCTTCAAGGAGTGGGTAACTACACAATCCAGATGTCAAAGAAAAGAAAAAAGGAATGAATATAATAAGACTGGATTATCTGCATTATATATCTAAAAATTATTCACCAGAGTTCTTGAGTTACCAAATAAAGTTGCTGGCCAACTTTAAAGATCAAATCACATGATTTTAAAACTAATCAACAATTTGTAAAATAAAAATACAATAAGTGCATAAGTGTTATTCTGTGTACCCGGAGTTTCTTGGACAATCCAGCTAGCCACCAAGTTGTGATTCCTTAATCCAACCATAAGTCCGTCTTCCTTGAACAACCGCCCTATCTCCACTATCAAGAAAGAAGAGATTGAGGATGCTGCTGTTCGCCCACTTAGAGCCAGGAGGACCATGCACACCCAGATGGTAGTTTCCATACCCATCAATGTCCGATGTAGCTAGATCATCATGAGATGGATTAATCTGTGAGACTGAGTAATCCATTAGAGATATAAAAGACATCAATTCTTCTCGATCCATTGTAGATTCTTGGTCATGATTTCCAAGAACTGCTGCCCAGGGAAGCTGAGATTCCACTGCCGGAACAAAGGCTCCAAACAAAGATTCAGCAGCATCAGAAGTGCTTGGGCCAAAAATATTATCACCTACACAAAAGAACATAACCAACTAGGTCATTAAAGCACAAGGAGGGGTCATGTACTATATAAACCTGGCATCATAAAGTTGAGATAAAGTTTCGCGGCATTAGCAAATGAAAAATAACCACTTTAGTTAAGAAGATACACTTTACACCTTTCAACTGCCTACCCGAATAAAAGCATGCATAGTTTCGTCCACAGCAGACCATAGGTAGGAACTAGTTTAAGTTTTGTCATCTGTGAATTCATGGCTATAAATTAATTTAACTTTTGGTTGGAGCCACACTAACTACAGATTAAATTTTGAAAGGTTAGATTCTGACACCAATGTCAGTCATTCATGCACATATTTGGAAGAAGATGTTGTAAAGTCATATAGAGATTTTTGCAAACCTTTAACTGACTGTTACAAGCACAAGACAACTTGCGTGAACACAAAATCCAGAGATTTTATTCATATATGGAAAACCATTATACACGAGAAACACTTAACCAAACCAAAATGCCAGTTATGGTGGTGGATGCTGTAAGATCAAATATTACCATGGGGCAAGAATTGTTTTCTTGCCTTCTGAAAGTATGTAATAGCAATCATTAATGTAATGTTTCTTTTCTCATTTTTAGTAAGCAAACAAGCTTTATTGACTTCATTTAAATGGATACATATTACTCTATTTACATCTCATTCAATCAGAAAAATAAACAAAACTACACATTTTTTAAAAAGTGTGTTCATCATGTATATAGCAGGCATCTAAGCAGTCCCAAATAGTTGCATGATACCACAGAGAACAATATGAACAGTACAGATCATTGACATAACCTGATCTTTAATGACAAAGACCCATCTGCTTTGTTTCAGCAATTGGGTCATTGTGAAAACTAATAGCATATTAATGTCTGCCACACCAAATGAAAAGCAAAACCTAGGATATATCAAGTATAGACAAAATCCAACATGAGATGCACTCTACATTCTCTTGAAAGGAATGTTCACTCAGCAGAAAAAAAGGGGCTGGCAGAACCTGAAGCTTGGAAACTAATATAAGACCTGGCAGATTTCCCTGGAAGTAATAATTGAACAAGGATAACAGAGGGCAAAGTGCCTTTCTGCTCAATAAACCACTAATTCAATGCTTATGTTATGAAGAGAATAAATTATAATCTTTTCACAAAAATCTTTAACCACCCCTCAAATTAAGTTGGAAAATGGCCATGGATCATAAAAGAGAAGTACAAAAGTGCAAAATGCAATGCCAAGAGATGGTAGTTGGTTGTCCAGACAATTCAAGCTATCGAGATAACATTTAAGAAGTAGGAATTGATCCTCCAAGTAAACAAATCTATTATGTTTCAGTACCTAATATATGCATCCTTTGGACTCAAATATGAAATAATTATGAAGTTTCCATAAAGGAACCCCAAACCAGATCAGAAGCTTGCTATTGAGAATTTTATTTTCTACATGAACTGCCCGTGAAATTTGCACCTCCCCTTTGCCATTAACTACATAATAAGGTGACAATTCCTCTTTAGCAGACATCTATGCTTTAAATGAATGTGTGCCTATCATGGGTGTCTTGATGGGACTCTACAAAAAGAAAAAAGTCATGAAGGGATACAAGTATGCTTCCAGATCTCTAATCTTGGCAACATGCCAGTTTCATGTCACATTTATAGACCATAACTGGTCCAGCAACGTTTTAAGCTTTACAAGCGATCCAAGCATAAATGTGTATGCCGTGAAAGCTCCCTACTATAAATACCAATTCCATAAACAGAATAACAAGTACCAGCTCATCTGGCAATATCACAAGAGCAATTCCTCCCTCTTTCTTTTTTATCGATTAAAAAGGCAATCTTGGAAATAGACGTAAGAAAAGATAAAACAATGACGATGAAAGTCCCCACTGAAGTACCCGTGAAGGCAATGAAATCAGGCTTTTCAGATTCAATCATCCGTTTGACGAAGCGGGTCGTATTGAGATCAGAGCACCCTTTGAACTCAGACGCCAACACGTCTCTGCACCGACTCATGACCCCATTTGCATAGTGCATATCGGCCACCTTGCCAAAAAAAAAAAAAAAAAAAAAACCGACCCGAGATTCGGGATCAAGCCCATCAAAGCTCAAGAGCAAGAACGACGCCGGAAGCAGCCGAGAAGAAGCGAACCTGCAGAATCTTGAAGGTGCCATCGGAGCGAAACCGGAGAGGAAGCACGGGGTTTCTCTTCATGTGGAGCTTCTCGTGGCCGAGCAAGAGCTTGTGGAGGATGGAGGACTGGACGAGGTAGAGAACGGCATAGATGGAGCCCAAGTAGAGAATGGATTGTTTCCATTTGGGGTCTGTCATCTCGACTCCTCGATCGTTCAACTCTTCTTGGTAGTTTTCTAGTTTCAATTTCAAGAACGAAGATCCGACAATCAATGAACTGCAGGTTGTTCCTTTTCTTGTGCTGCTTAGTTACACAGTTCAGACTTCAGCTGGGGGAAAGGGGGATTTTTGGCTGTTGGAGGGTCAACTGCACATTTTTTTCTCTTTTTTCATAAAAGTGGAACGAATGGGGAAATTTGAGATACCATTTCACTTTTATGCACACATGTCGACCATCATTACTAATTTTAAATCCTCCAAAAATCATCCACACTTTTAGAATCTATTTTAAAGTTTGTTTGCACCAATATATAATCATCATTGATAGATAATAGTATCCGAGTTTTAATCATATTCATATGTGCCATTTTCCTTTTAAATTTAACCACTTCGTCACCTCAATACGGTATTGAGGGATGTCGGCAGTCGAGGTGGTGGTGTTATCAATTTAGGATGGTGGAGATCCGTAGCCTAGTAGGAGAGAGAGAGAGATGAGGCGAGTGATGGATCATAAATTCATAAGATAGAGGAATGCCAAAGGTTCGAGTATGATTTTTCTTATTACCCAAAAAAATTTTCCTCTAACAATAGGTTTAAATAGCTTAGATACATGCTTTGATTAAAACTTTTCTCTATTACATTTTCAAATTACAAAGAAATACCCATACTACAAATTTGATGATTGGTTAAGTCCGGCTTTTTGGTCTATGTAAGTATCTCTAGATGAACCGACCCAAAAAAAGGGAACTCTAGATGCAAAAACAGTTTGTACATAATATGTGAGATTTGAAGATGTAAGCTTCGGTTCCTAAACTAAAAATCTCGAACCGCCAACTACTTTACCAAACCTAGAAAGTTAAATACTCGTACTTTTATAAATAAGGATTTATACACATTAAAATTGCATGCCTTACTTTTCGTAAAGAAGTAACTCGCATTTGAACTTAATTCTGGAATGTTCCTCAGCCAATTAATGATTTAATAGGTGAATAATTACTTAATATTACTAAAAATTTGATGATATCATATAAATGAACACATAATATTAGCATTAGATAATAATATTCGTAATGAAGGACAATTATTAAATGCAATTAACTTTTGAAGCACTTTTCAATTTACCAAATGATCGAAACTCCATTTATTAGACATTTTGTTTTTAGGTTAATACCATGAAAAATTTTAAAGTGATACACTTATGACAAATTTTGACTACCAAAAACCCTAAACTAGTATAACTATGACAAATTTACTCTCCGTTAGTTTCTATTAAATTATAATATCAAATTATTGAGTTGGATGATAACGAGGTTTTACCCTCCGTTTGTTATAGGTGTGCTAGTTTATTGTTTTTCGTGGTATTGATCCAATTTAATGAAACTAACGAGAGACAAATTTATTACAATTATACAAGTTTGGGAATTTTTGTGATCAAAATATTAATTTATAGTAAATTTGTCATATGTGTATCGGTTTGTTATTTTTTATAGTTAAAAAATTAACTTGAGAAAAATTTATAATTAATATTATATTTTGAAGTTTTTCATGATATTAATAATTTATTTTTTTATCAGGCATTTATAAATAGTACACATGTACTTGATAATGCATTTATTTTTGATTTTTGACTTCTACTTTTCAGTAGTAGCAATGTTGATTTAACTTTTTTGGGGTTTCATATTGGACATTCGCATGTTCAAATTATATAGCTATCAACAATTAAGTAATTAGAGCTATATTTTCATAATTTTTGAATTTTTTTGATAAGAAAATCATATACTTTTTTTATAATTTTTGAATTTGTTTTGATAAGAAAATCATATACCCCCCTCCGCCCGGCGCATGGGCTCTAACGCTTTTAATTTTTCTTTTCTTCTCCGAATAAAAATCCCGCTAACTTGGCTATGCCAGTTTAAAATTTCAATGCGATTGAAAATATTTATGTTACAAGTCCACTTTTGAAATTTCAGGTGTGTTTATTTCGGAGAGAAGCTTTTTAATAAAAAATTATCTTTAGGAAAATATTTTCTCTTTTTCAGATTAGGGAATTTATCTTCCTTAAGCATGCGTATTTTCTATAACAGTAATGGTCTTTTGTTGACTGATAATTTTTAGCAAACGTATAAACGTTTAGAAAACTAATCCGTGGAAATTTTTTTCATTGAAATAAATACACCATGCAATGCAATTTTTATTGACTCATTTAAAAAGAAAAAGTGAGACATTTTTTTCTGGTTAAAGTGAGAAATATCTTCGTACTCAGTTATTGTTTTCACATGTACACGTGTACGATATCATCCATGGGCTAGAGAATCATCTAAAATTAGGTATTATTTGAGCAAATGGACATGTACTTGGGAATGGGCTGCTATGTGAATCTTAATCAGTATAGACTTGGATATGTTAGTGGGCCCAAATGGATCGGTTTGATTGTAATGGATTAAATTTGAAAGAGTTCAATCTCTAGCTTTCCATATAAATTGACTAGTAACTCAACTTACCATGAGTGAGTGATAACCAGAAGTGCGTCTAGTTATTTGGGTAGATCAGTTGGCCTCTTTTAATGTTCTTTCATGAAGTGTATAGAGTGGGCCCGATGGGCCATACGGACCCTGAAAGACCAGGGTTGGAAATAACGTTCCATATTAGTAAAGATAGGCGTCAGATTGGTTCAGTGATGATCGAGGCTTTAGGACTAAGCACCAGTACTATCAAAATACTTCAACCGTAGCACTGAATACAAAGATAAGATGAAATGACCAAAAAGGGGGAAACCCATCTTCTCTAGTGGCCGAAGTTTGGAGGGTATTAAGGGAAAACGGACTTGTGAATTAGTTGGTCTAATTTTCTTTGGTGAGTATAGCCATGCAAAAGAGACAAAAATCTCTTCCTCTTCCCCTTTTTGTCCACCCAACCCCTCTAGCCTCTTCATTGCAAAGAATTTCCCTCACCAATCCAAATTTATGCATGGCTGCCACCTCCTTTTTCCAAGATCATCTAGTTAAATTTCTGCACTCCACCTTTTCCCATTTCTCTTCCTTCCCCATCCCCTTCGGCTCCTCTTTCCCTCTCCGTCTCTCACTCTCTCCCAACGTTTCCCTTCCCTTTTCTCTTTAAGAATCCTTTCAAGCTTGCTCGTGATAGGTACCAGCAGCTCCAAGATCTTCAAGCAGCTCCATAGGGGAATGAGCGGGGTGTTAAATCACACCATCCGTGTGAGGGTTGCGGTGGTTAATCAGGTAGAGGGATCAAGGCATAGGTGGCTGTTAAGGAGCGAAGTCTAGGCAATTACACGGCATGGGGAGAGTTTAGACTCGTATGTGAGTGTTGTGGTGGTTGAATGCAGCTGTGGAGGTTGTGGTGCTTATACGGTTTTGAGAGGGAAGATGAAATGCGTGCTGTTTTGGTTGTTGGATGGGTTGCATGTGGTTACTCTGTCTTAGATAGCTTGCAAATGATTGTTTTGTAGCTTAAATTTGGAGAAATGTGGTTGCATGTGTCCTGTGATGGCTTTTAAGTGTTGGATGTTTGTTTGTAAAACAAACTAATGGTGCTTTTTCCTTTTGTCCCACATAGGAAAGTTTGGAAAAGACAAGTCATTTTATAAATGTGAGTTTTTCTAATTTGTTAAAAGGAAAAACTAGAGTATGGGCTAGACCTCACTATACTCGCGTGTGGGTGTGCGATTATTAGGCCCACTTAGCACTTTCGATTTTAGCATTTTCGAATAATTACCGCTAATTCCCTATCTTTAAATTTTTTTTTAATTTTTTAATGTTATATGGTTATTTTGTTAATCAAAAGGTTCCTTTTGATTTTAGCATTTTCCAAATTATTTTATTTAAAAAAATAAAAATAATCGGAATTTTATTTAAAAATATTATTATTAATTAAAATTATTTTATTCCGAATTTTTTATACTTGTTTTTTCAAGACAACTTTTGGAAATTATACTGGTTCTGTTTGTAACTTTTCCCAAAGGGTTACATTGATTCATTTTTGCAATTTTTCATGAAGAGTTGCCTATGTTTCTATATATATGTGTGTGTGTGTGTGTGTGTGTGTGTGTCACTTTTAAAAATCATGTACGGATTACAATTTTCAAGTCCTCTTTCCAAAACTGCAGCCAAGATTTTCTATTATTTCCTAAAAAGACCTTGGATAAATACTAGAATTGTTATATAGTATTTTCATTTGAGACCCAATAAAAATAAATCTTTAAAGAAAATGATATCACGTCTTAAAGTCCGTTGCGATTGCTCTATTAATTTGAACACACTCGACTTCATCATTCTACCCAAGTACAAAGGCGATTTCCCAACATTAAGTTTGCATGCATGTGATCCGTGAGAGTAAATAGGGCAGGTGTGTTTAAATAATAAATGTTCCCTTTTTACAGACCTTCTACTTTCGGTTAGACCGTGTAGCTTGCAAATTTTGTAGAGGACGGTGGAATAGGATTTTGAGAAAACTTCCTTCATGGAAAATGCTCCAAACACCTTGCTGTATGACATATTTTTTGGTCGAAATTTCCTGGATTAGGGTACTAGTGATTCAGACCCTGTTTTGTCTAACAAGGAAATCTGCCAAAACTGGGAAAAACACAACCTTTAGGACTTGCGGAAATTTTATGAATTTTTATGGATCGAATTTCGAGATGTGGTCTTAATGAAAGTTGTCAGGTATGTCCTATAGTATATCATATAAAAATGTCAGGTCAAATGGTGAGGTCAGGACGTCGCAATGACTATCTCTACAAACCGAAATCTGGACCTAGGGGCGGTATGGTGGATCACATAGTGAGAATTTCTCAATACAAGTGGAAATAAATCTAGCTTTCTTCAATGAAAAAGTTAGATCTGGTCTTGGTAACATCATATTGAAATTTGAGAATTTTTCGACTTAAATTACTATACCTTTTTCTTAAAACTGCGTAAATGGCTTAAATCTTGCCGGTAGCTAGAATCGGGTATAATATAGGTCCTGCGTGCGATTTTCTTACTGGAAGCAATGTGAATTATGGACTTAGGGTGTCATGCTATGCTGTTGACGTGAGATTGATGGTTGTGTTTCGTTTGTGCTTTGCATGTACATGAACATGCAGGAGAATAGTTATGTTCCTAGGTGATCTAAGCGCATGGAATTCATGGCCGTGTGCGTGAGTGTCTCATACGTAAATGAAACGTTGAATTGTCACATGAAAGTGCAAGCATATTCTGGACGCTTGCTGTGGTGTTAAACAAAGAACTGGTGTGACAATGTATAAATGAATTAAGCCAAAAGATGACCATCGATCATCGATCCAGTGATGACCTCGGGAAGTGGGGATGCCCCTGTGGTGAAGGCAGGGATGTCTCGGTTGAACCTACAAGGCCAGCGACCCTTGATTACCAAGATGCCTCGGAGGGAGATGTCTTGGGCCAGTGACCCTTGGAAGTTCGGCCAGCGACCCGAAAGAGACTTGAGCGGATCTGGCCAGCATCCCGGACAAAATCCGACTGGTGGGTGGATCAAATTGCTCATAAATAAATAAATTCATCTGGCGCGTGTACATGTGCATGCGTGAGGTCGGAAGTGCGTGCGGTATATTCATGTTTCATATATGGAGTGTTTGATGGCTTGATTGCTTCATGGATGCTCGACGGAGGTTGTTGCATTAGCACATGGTTCATGAGACGTTGGCGGATTGCATTGTTGGCACGCTTTGAACTTTCTGCCTGGACTAGTCGATTGTTTGACTTTGCTGGGATAGTGTGACTTAAAATCTTGCTATGCTCATCCCTTTTTTTTGCAGGTCGATAGATGGATGTTCCTCCTGTAGCTACGTATGGTGCACCTATATATCTAGAGGGCCGTCTCCAAGACATAATGGATGTAGAGTCAGGCCTTGTATTCACCCGATATGAATGTAGGATTCACATTGCGGATGGGCGCCCCACCTTATTTTCCATGAAGTTTGTCTCCTAGTTTTTCAACTTGGACGGTGAGTTGATCGGACCTCTACCATGGCGAGTGGTTGGGTTGACAACCGGGCGGATGGGTCGATGGACGGGCGGATGGGCTGACAGCCCGGTCGGATGGGTCCAAGCTAGATGGAGCTCTTTAGTTGCGGTACTATGATGATGTATGGGGGAAGTGACCGGGTAGAAGAGATAGAAGAACCTTTTGACCTCTCCCAGGTGTTTCGTATTTTGGTGCCATCTTGATGTGGTTGCTTGAAAATGAATTTGTCCAGGTGTAAACTTTTCCCCATGTAACTTGATGTATGTGGTTGCTTATTGCAACTTATTCTCTCGTGTCTTTTTCATATTATAAACGTTGGCATAATTAAAAGACTTCTGCTTGCGTGAAGACATAAGTTAGCAGCATCTTAGTTGGTGACGGCCTGGGACGTCACGACTTTGTTGTTTTGGTATCAAAGCCAAAGTTCACCATGGAATGATAATGTGCGCTGGTGGTGGAAGAAGATAGGATGCGCATGATAAAATGCAATCACATGTGTTTGCTGGTTTTTTGCTTGATGATGAAAGTAACTTCAGTTACTCATAGGATGCCAGTAACACTTTTTACTTATTAATTAGAGGGAGGTGCGGTCACCACCTAACTAGTGACCATTATGCAGAATGGCTGAGGCATCAAGGATGAGAGGAACAAGCAGGCGGATGGCCACGGATGGATCTCCTTCGAGGATAAATGCCAGAATGGAGGAACTTGTGCAGGTACTCACCAACGTGGGGACCCTGATGGAGAGGCAGGCCCAACAACAGGTAGGTGGTGAGTGTAGAATTCAGGGATTGATTGAACAGCTCCTTAAGCTGAAGCCACCAAAATTAGGAGATCCTTCAGAGGCCGAATTGTGGATAGATGAGATGGAAAAGATACTCACCTTGTTGAACTGTATGGACTCAAAAAAGGTGTCGTTGGTAATCAACTGCAAGGAAACGCCAAGTATTGGTGGAGGGTTTAAGGAAATGGTATTTCCCAAAGGCACAGAGGTGACTTGGATTCATTTGGTCGAGTCGTTCTTTGAGAAATTCTTTTCAGATTGTGCCCGAGACCAAAAGAAATCGGAGTTTATGTAGCTAAATCAGAATAATCTAACTGTAGATCAGTATAAGGCTAAATTTGCAGAGCTTTCTAGGTTTGCTCCTAGATTAGTAGAGAATGGGGACGATAAGGCCAAAAGATTTCTGAGTGAGTTGAGGGCTGATATTAGAGAGAAGCTTGTACCTTTGTGCTTAAGGGATTATAAGGAAGTGTATAAGCGCGCCCAGCTGGTGGAACAAGAAATGAAGAATCGAAGAATCGAAGGACAGCAGGCGTGCCTTCGGCTAGATCGGATTACTCAACCGGGCATAATAGTTTTCGCCAAGACAAGAGGCCTTATCAAGGAATGCGACCTCGGTCCTCGTCTAATAAGAAGAATCAGTTCAGGTGTTCGGGAAGGTCGTGGAATGGATTGTCGTCAAGGCGAACTCAAACTTAAGGACAGAATTGTCGAGTGTGTGACAAGCCGCACAAAAATGCACTGTGCCGCTCTTTCCGAACATGTTTCGGTTGTGGCTAGTCGGGGCACCTGGTCAAGGATTGTCCACTGAAGCGAACACAGCAACCTCAACAACCCCCAGTGTCGTCAGTTCCGTCGGTGTAGCAGGGAAATAATTTGAGGCCACCAGCGCAAGGAAAGTCATGCAATCACTTAGGATGAAGTGGAGGCCTCAAGACGGTTATCACAAGTATTATTTCTTTGTCTGACCAAAGTGCTTATGTTTTATTTGGTCCGGGAGCTACGCATTCATTCATGTCTGCCCAATTTGTGCGGTTGAGCAAGATGGAACCTAGAGAATTGGAGATACCCCTTAGTGTTTCTACACCATTGAGGGATATGAACTTGTCTACTATGGTGTGCGAGAATTGCAAAATTGTTATAGAAGGACGAAATATGCTGTTGGACTTGGTAGTGCTGCCTATGTATGATTTTGATGTAATTCTAGGAATGGATTGGCTATGCAAATATCGGGCCAAGGTGGATTGTTATAGGAGGGCGATCCAGTTTAACCCGCTCGATTGCCTTAGTTTTGAATTTTACGGAGGTAGGACTACTCCTCCTATTCCAATTATTACCACATTAGAGGCTCATATGTGGCATGTGTTATCCAATAGGGAGGAGACGAAATAGAATTGCAGGAAATTTTGGAAGTTCGAGAATTTCCCGACATATTTCTTGAAGAATTGCTTGGATTACCGCTAGAGCGAGAGGTCGAATTTGCTATTGAATTGGCTCCTGGCGCCAAACCCATATTGAAGGCTCTCTATTGAATGGCACTGATTGAACTAAAGGAACTGAAAGTATAACTGCAGGAATTTCTAGGCAAGGGTTTATTCGGCCAAGCACGTCGCCATTTTTGGGGGTGTGGTTAGGAACCTAGAACCTACCCTCTCACAGGTTCCTGTTCCGGTTCCGGGATCCAACAGTCTTTTTTTTTTCATTTAAGTGGAACCGGTTCCAATTCCGAAAAAGAGGAACCGGAAACTGTGATCATCCCTTCCAACATAGTTTATAATAGAGATAAATAAAGCATGCAACCACTCAAATCCCAAAGTCTCTGATGCAAGATAAGATAAGAGAAGACCGGAGCAGATAAAATGACTGACAAAATGAGAAAAGCCTATAAAAATAAAGGTAAAGAAATGATATTCTATTGAAACCACAGTCTTTCAATTCATTTGCAAATGAGTTAGCTCTCACATGATGCCTACTTTTGAAATATGTACTCTAAGATAAATAATATTGTGCTCATTCTGCAAATGAAGACTTCATATGAAGACATTTCTGATGAAGTCCAACTCAACCACAGAAAACACAGGCACCTTTACAAATAGTGAACCTATCAAGGGTCACAAAAGTAGCCATATGCAGATGTCCTATACGATGTATACAGTGACAGCAAGACATGAAAAGCTTGAAAGCGCAACCAGGAGATGAAGTGAAAATAAATAACAACAGAAGGGCATATTCACGGCAGAATACCTGTATGTTATCACCTCGGGGATGCTTCCTCGCTCCTTCTCTGGAACATTTACTATATGGAGAACAAAAACAGTTGTTAAACACAGGAAGAGGCCGACAAGCTCCCTTTTGACTCTGAAGCAACGTGAATAGCTTGGGCATACAAAAATCGCATTCTGTAACATATAAAAATTTGAATGAAATTCACACACCGACACCCCTAAAACTGTAAATCCTTGAGTCCCGAAAAAGCAAATAATAATAAACCCCAAAGGACAAACTCAAACCTCACAAATTCAGTCGGCGACAAAACAGAGCAATTAGCAAGCAAGTGAAAACCACTCACCGACCCAAAAACTGCGACTGAAAAACTCGACCAATGCCCACGTGCTAGAAGTGAATTCGCCAGAAAATTAACCCAAAAATAGAGAAAGGAAGAAGAAGAGGAGCAAACAAGCAGACGAGGAAGAAGATCGAGATAACTCTACCGTAGTGAAGAGGCTTCTCCATTTTGAAGATTCCCAAATACGACGCACGACAATGTCCCAACTTTACCTGTGTGAGAGTCGTTGCATTAGCGATGACAAAACAAAAGGCACATTCACAAAACGAGCAGAGCGCGGGTGAGCAGAGCGGCTGCGAGCGGCATGTAGAGCGGCGGGCGAGCAGAGCGGCGGACGAGCAGCGGCTAGAGCCGGAGAGAGGACTGCGACGACGAACGAGCGACGGACAGAGCCAAAGAGAGGACGGCGACCACGGACGAGCGGCGGGCAAAGCCGCAGAGAGGACGGCGACCATGGACGAGAGCGGGCAGAGCGGCCACGAGCGGCAGACGACGAGCGGCCACGAGCGGCGGGCGACGGTGACAACCGACGAGTGGCGAGTGGCTGGCGACGGTCAAGGGCTCAAGGCAGCAAGAGTCTGGCGTGGGGAGAGAGGGAAGAGAGACCTGAGAAATAGAAATGGGGGGAAAAATTAGGGTTAGAATTGGGGATTTTTTGGGAAGGACTAAGGAGGGAACCGGTGGCTGAAGTAGACCGGTTCCGGTTCTGGAAAATGAGGAACCGGGAACCGGAACCGGTCTCCCTAAAACCGGGAACCGAACCGGAACTCCGGTTCGGTTCTCCTACCCGGGAACCGCGCTCACCCCTAGTGTTGGTACTGTTTGTAAAGAAGAAGGATGGATCCCTTCGTCTTTGTATTGACTACAGACAATTGAATCAAGTAATTGTTAAGAATAAATACCCATTGTCTAGGATTGATGATTTATTTGATCAATTACAAGGGGCATCATTATTCTCCAAAATTGATTTGAGGCCGGGATACTATCAATTAAGAATCAAGAAGGATCCTATCCCTAAAACAGCCTTTTGGGCTTGATACGGACATTGCGAGTTTCTAGTAATGCTGTTTGGACTTACTAATGCCCCAACTACCTTCGTTGATTTAATAAATAGAGTCTTCAAGCCATTTTTGGATCAATTCATAATAGTTTTCATAGATGAAATCCTAGTGTATTCTAAAGGGCCAAATGAACACAAGGAGCATTTGAGGACTGCACAGTAGACACTTAGGCAACACAAATTATATCCCAAACTTAATAAGTGTGAATTTTGGTTAGATAGGGTGAAGTTTCTAGACCACGTAGTGTCGGGCGAAAGGGATATTAGTGGATCCAAATAAAGTCGAAGCAGTCGTAAATTGACTGACACCCACAATGGTGACCGAGGTTCAAAGCTTTTTGGGCTTGGCATGTTACTATTGAAGGCTTGTAGAAAGATTCTCGAAGATTGCAGGACTGTTGACTTAGCTAACTCGGAAGAACTCAAAGTTTGAGTGGATGTCGGAGTGTGAGCAAAGTTTTCGAGAACTGAAGAGGAAGCTTACTAGGATACCGGTCTTAACAATACCTGCGGGGTCGGGAGGCTTTGAGGTTTATAGTGATGCATCCCCCAAAGGATTATATTAACCAAGACTCAGAAACAATCTAATCTCATGGACCGACAAAATAATAAATTAAATAAATTGCAAAATGAGAGTTTAGATAACTTACTTTACTGATAGATGGGTAGCATTACATAGACATGCACATGGTATGTGATTTAATTTCTACTCTAGAAGGCTTAACAAAGTGGAGCCACAAGGATGATTGGACTAGCTGCGGGTGTGCAGACTAAGTCGGTTCCTCATGACTCCGGCTTGATTGAAGAGCCAACTTGGGTCATGGGCATACGGACTGAGGTAGGTACTCTTGACACTAGGAAAGAAATTTATTGGCAACTCGTACCGCAGGCGTGTGGTCAGAGTGGTACCCACCTCAATATCATCATAATTGATCCTGTGCAGCTTAGGTTCGGTGGCAGGTCGTGTGTGCAAGAGTGTAATGTAAATGCATAGGCATGCACAATGGTTTATATTCAAAACAACACTTCAATAATTTGAATTCAAAACATTCATTTCCAACCCCAACTTGCAAGACAAGGGGTTAACAATCACTCTACCCCTTATAACTCCCATTTGCAAAAACGTTTAACACCTCAAATGGTTAGGGACCTACTTGGTATCCTCGTTGCCAAACAAAAAAAAATTGAAAAGAGAAAATTGGCCTAAGTCCACTAAGAGTTGGAACTCAAGTCTTTAGTGGAGTTACCAAGTTGTCGCGACCTCATCCTCGGAAGCGGGTGCACCTCTTAGGATTTGTCTAATGGATTACTAACCCTAAATTTAGCTCGAACTCCCCAAGCCCATACTAATTCACGACTTAGGTTCAATTATTTAATGTGCAAATGATCTTTCAATAAGGAGTCGCCATTAATCTATTTTTGGTGGGTCGATTAGAAACCCAAGCAAAAAAATGAGAGAATTATTTTACTCCTACGAATTAGAGACTATGAGAGCGGAGACTTGATTACGTTAGATTTATCTAACATCCTTTCGGTACATTTTCTTTTTTATTTGAAAAAAAATGATTTGTAGGTAGTTTGGATTGATTTTAACTTGTGAGGTGATCAGGCACGTGTGCAACCATTATTTAACACTCAATAATCAAAGAATTAAATAAATTGCAAGGGAATGGAAGGAAATACTTACATCAAAGCAATGAAAGCATTTGCATTGTTAGCTTAAAGCCACATCAATAATCCTAAATATGATTTCTAGTTAACATGCAATCACTCAATTTTTTAGGGTTTTCACTTATTTAATGAGGCCTAAAAACTACGTGCAATGCATACAATGACATACGAAAATGTCTAACTAAGATGATGTGCTAAAGATGACCTAATTCTATGTGATAGTGACATTTTTATGTTTTCTTTTCTTTGTTTAATCAAAATTCGAAATTAAAAATAACCCATATTTAAACATGCAATTTTAATTAAGGAAATAAAAATTAAATTTAATCTAGAACAATATTTTTGGATTTTTATTTTGAAAAAGTTCGGAATAAGAAATTACCCTAAATATACAATATTATCCAAAAATAATCTACTCTAGTTTATTGTCTAATCTTTTTGGATTTTTTTTAGAAAGAAAAAAATAATTCAAATCAAGCAATTATAGAAAGAAATCACATCCATATCGAGCACGGCACCAAATCACGCAAGATACCATCAATATCCATTTAATATGGAAATAAATTGACAAATCGTATCTCAAGCTTGAGATTGAATTTGTCAATATTTTAGAAAATTGTGAATCATATCTTGGGCATGAGATTAGATTGACATGTTTCCGTGTAATTGCAATTTATATTTCGAGCATGAAATCATACTAACAATCATATGTATGTTGTGAAATTAGAAAAATTTCCTAATTTGAAAGGGTACAAGATATTGTGGATAGGGCAATATTGCTCGGATATTCTATTAAAACTGCAATTACATGAATTAAGCAATAAAATATAAGAAAATTGAATTGATTAAGATTCTTACCTAACTCTTGATATCGCACGGATAATGTTTTCAAATCGGGACTCATTAAACGACAGAATTGGCAAGGTGTGGTGGTGGTGCTGACTTAGACAACAACAGGGCTGGGTCTCCGCAACGGAGGCTCTTGAGCAGGTCACGTCAAGGATGTCGTGGGCGGCTTGGGCACAATAGTAGGGAGTAGCAGCTACTTGTCGGGGACAGCAGGCGGCGTAGCACCGCTTGTTGAACACAGACGGGCGTCACCAAAACTGGCACTGAAGTCTGCAAGCTTGCTTCCTGTATGACTTTCGTTGACTGGTGGCTTTTCTGGTCATCAAGCACCACGAGAGTCTCTGGTCTTCTTTATCAAGTCTGGACAAAATCAAAGAAAACCAACCACTGCCTCAAGCTCTCCGAGTTGTCATATGTTCCCGTCCTTCATGCCCCTCTCTCCACGTTCTCCCTTTTGCCCCTTTTGTGTCATGCGAAGAACGTGGATGAAGAGGGGTGTTGATGGGCATGAGTCTGCATAGTGGCAAATGATTTATCTTGAAGACTCTTGAATCGTGTTTCTATGTGTTCCTTGCACCGAAACCCCTATCCTCATGATTTTCCTCTCAATTGCGCACTTGTGGCCGCTGTGTCTGTAATTGTGTCCCCTGTATTCAATGTGTGACCTCCTTTTATAGGTAAGGGGATTATGTTATTCAAGGAAAGATGATAAATTTGCATTTTACCTATTTAGCTCTTGCCCAAAGAGTACGTATGACATGTGCAATACTTTTTCAATATTTCATCCAAAATCTTCCGTTCTATCAAGAAATATATCCCACAGTGTATATATTGCACGAATATATGAAAGATTCATTGAATATTGGGAGAATAATACAAATCTTCTCTGGAATATTCTCAGCTTCCAATTTATACTCCTTAACGGGCTTGGCCAAATTTTCTTTTATCGTGCATTTAGTCCAACTTGTTGAATTATAGCTTAGAACCATCAATTGGAGCCTATCCGTCACCGGTCCATTGTAAATACAATAATAATAAATGCTCCTAAAATTATATGCTATGCAATTTAAATCTAATATTTTTGTTTAGTGGTTAAAATTAATCCCTAAATTTGTGTGTATTAAATTATTAATGATCAATCAAAATTTAGGTATTAACAAGATGTCATGCTATGCTATTGACGTGAGATTGATGGCTGTGTTTGATGTGTGCTTTGCATGTACATGAACATGGAATTCATGGCCGTGTGTGCAAGTGTCTCATGCATAAATGGCACGTTGAATTGTCACAAGGAAATGCATACGTATTCAAGATGCTTGTTGTGATGTTAAACAAAGAACTCGTGTGACAATGTATGAATGAATTGAGCCAAAAGATGACCATCAGCCATTGACCTAATGATGCTCCCGGGGAGTGAGGATGCCCCTGTGGTGAAGGCAGGGACACCTCGGTTGAAACTATAAGGCCAGCGACCCTTGGGTACTGAGATGCCTTGGAGGGAGATGACTAGGGCCAGTGACCCTTGGAAGTCCCAACAACCCGGAAAAGACTTGAGTGGATCCGGCCAGCGTCCTGGACAAAATCTGACTCAAGGGTGGATCAAATTAGTTATACATAAATTAAATTCATCTGGCGTGTGTGTACATGTGCATGCGTGAGGTCGGAAGTGCCTGCGGTATATTCATGTTTCATATATGGAGTGTTTGATGGCTTGATTGCTTCATGGATGCTCGTGAGAAGGTTGTTGCATTAGCACATGGTTCATGAGACGTCGACAGATTGCATTGTTGGCATGCTTTGAACTTTCCGCTTGGCCTAGTCGATTGTTTAACCTTGCTGGGATAGTGCAACTTAAAACCTTGCTATATTCCTCCACTGGGCAGTTGCTTATCCCCTATTTTTGTAGGTCGATAGATGGATGTTCCTCTTGTAGCTACGTATGGTGCACCTATATATCTAGAGGGCCGTCTCCAAGACATAGTGGATGTAAAGTCAAGCCTTGTATTCACCCGATATGAATGTAGGATTTACATTGCGGATGGGCGCCCCCACCTTATTTTCAATGAAGTTCATCTCCTGGTTTTTCATCTTGGACAGTGAGCTGATCCAACCTCTCCCTTGGTGCTCTGGCATTTTCTAAGCAGCACTCCGACTGCTAGCGACGACCTTTTTTCGCTGTCCTATTTGCTGGTTTTGAACCGCTCTTGAAAGATCCAACCCAGCTTAGGTAATTCGGTGGTCAACATAATAAAGGAGATTGACTAGTGAACATAGAACTTCAAGGATCCACTCGCGTCGGCCACGATCAGAGAAAGGACAAAAGGAGAGATCTTGGTGGCTGGAGAGCATTATTCATGGAGACATCCACATCCACATTATGAGAAAAGCATATAGAGAAGAATTTCCTTCCTGAGCAAATCGAGACTTCAATATTTTTTATTTATTTATTTTTTGCTTTTCTTTATTCCGCACGGTATCTCACGGATGGTCTCATGAATCACGTCTATCACAACTTTGATTTGTTTTACACTTATGTGGTTGGGCCAACGACCGAGCAGATGGGCCAACGGACAAGTAGATGGGTCGGCAGCCCAGGTGGACGGGTCCAAGCTAGGTGGAGCTCCTTAGTTGTGGTACTATGAGGATGTACAGGGGAAGTGGCCGGGTAGAGGAGATAGGGAACCTTTTGATCTCTCCCAGGTGTTTTGTATATTTGTGCCATCTTGATGTGATTGCTTGCAAATGAATTTGTCAAGGTGTAAACTTTTCCCATATAACTTGATGTTATGAATGATATAAGAAGAAGCTTATTGCAACTTATTCTCTCGCGTGTCTTTTTCATGTTATAAATGTTGGCATAATTAATAGATTTATGCTTGCATGAAAACATAAGTTAACAGCATCAGGTTTTAGTTGGTGATGGCTGGGATGTCACGGACGCTCCAAATGGGGTTCTTCTGGAAAGCATAAAAAATTCGACAGGTGCTATATTTGCAACAAGAAAGGCTATTTTGCAAAGAATTGCCTAAAGGTTGGGGGAAGAAATTCCCATTTGATATATAAAATAGAGAAGGAGACTGGAGTTGCAAATATACGATATTCTCTCTTGAAGATGAACTTGCCAAACATACTGTGTGCACGATCCAGACATGGTCCCAAACCAGTGATACTAAAAGCCCATATGAAGAATTTGAAGGAATTTTCTTATATTCCTCTAAAAAATCCAATCCCCCCACCATCCAAGAACTCTGTGCATACACTCCTTCTATTCTCTCATATTTCCCCATTAAAATATACCCATTCAAATATGACAAACCCATTTCCTTTATTGCCCTTGTTGACACTAGAGCTAGTGCTTCTATTCTTGATATCAAGATACTTATGAAAAGTACCAAACTTCATACACTTGCTACTTCAACTTTACTTCTGGAGATATTTTTGCTACAAGAGTTTGAAGCTACCATTCAGTTCTTTCCCAAATGTTCTATCACTACCAAAATCATTGGTTTTAGCTCACCGGATAAAGATATTATTATTGGTTGGGATATATTCACACAAACTCCTACACTCGGAATTTTTCCTAATGGACTACAATTCAATGGATAATTCAAGGAATTTGTAGACATCTTTTCACTATTCAAATGAACATTTACACCCCATTCTACAAAATCTTTTTGAGGCATGTGCTATTCAAGAAAAACAAGGATGTCAATCCCATCAAAGCCAGTCACTTAGGCATAAATCTAGAACATCTATTTCTAGTACAAAAGGAATGCTCAGACTTGTTCCACCAAGGACTAATTGAGCCTTCAGATTCACAATGGGCTTGTGAAGCATTCTACGTGAATAAGCGTTTTGAGTAGAACAAAAGAAAAATGGGATTGGTTATGAATTACAACCTCTCAATCAATTCCTGCAAGACAATAAATTTCCTACGCTACATTGGAATTCTTTGTTTTTCAGTCTTACCAAAGCCAAAGTTCATTCTAAGTTTGATCTCAAAGCTGGATTTTGACAGTTAAGAATCCATCCTAAAGACAAGTACAAAATCAGATTTTATAACCCAAATTAGCATTTCTAGTGGACGGTGCTCCCTTTTGGCCATAAGATAGTTCATTCATTGTTCTAGAAGGCCATGTGCAGAATTTTCTAGCCTATCTTAACCAATGCTCAAATTTACATTGACGATGTCCTCCTCTACAATTGAGATGAGGATTCTCATTGTAAATTACTGGCTTAGTTTGTAGAGTTTGGTACAAAAACATGAGATTATGTTATCCTAAAAGAAAATGATTATCACCTAGAAAGAAATTGAATTTCTCGGATGCATCTCAAAGATGACACGTATTATCATGGGCTTCACATTGCTGAAGAATTGTAGAAGTTCCCTTATGAACACCTTTCCCACAAGTGGATTCATCAATTTCTTGGGATAGTTACTTATCTATAGGGTTCATGAGCCTATTGCAACAAATGCTCAAGAAAGATACTCCTCCATGGGGACTATAGCAAACTAACTCTATACGCAGACTTAAAGAAATTTGGCAACATCTCCCTCCATTGCTGATTCCTTCTATAGGAAAGAGAATCTTGCAAATGGATGCCGGTGATAAATATTGGGCTGCTGTCCTCTTTAAAGAAATTGATGGAAATCAAAGAGTTTATAGACACAAGAGTGGAAGATTCATGCAAGCATAAATGCATTACCACTCTATGTTCCAAGAAATCCTAGTGGTGAAATATGGCATTATGAAATTTGAGTTTCATCTTATAGGACATTATTTCTTTGTGGAGATGGACATGTTCTCATTCTTTCAAATGCTAAAGTTCAAATAGGAGTAGATCCTTCATCCTCAACTTCTCAAGTGGGCAGAATGGTTTTCCAAGTATTCATTTGAAACCAAACATATTGCGGGGAAAAAGAATGTACTTGTTGATTTCTTGTCTCGACCAAAAGAATTTGTGGCTACCATATTCATAAATATATATGTGGCAAGAAATCTGCGAGGCGGTTTTAAAGCTCAAGAAATAAAACTTAAATGGCCTTCACATTTGTACCTACCAAAAATTCTAGGCTTATCCAAGCCAATGTTCTCTTTGAAAATCTTGGAAGACTTATGTGGCAAAATCATTTTTGCATCTTCAACAAGGATGGCAGCCTTATTCTTCACCCATACGGATTGTACCCAAAATATCTATTGATCCATCCCTTCTCTTTCTCCTTGGATGAAAAATTTCAAGAAACACTCAATTGGTTTTATTGATACTTGTTCAATCTTTATATCATTGCCATTGAGTTCCCGACAACCAAAATACCTATCATCATTTGTAGGATTATCCAAGGAGAAAGTAAATACAAATATTTTGGGGACATGCTCAGCTAGTTTAAGCCATTAGGAGCATGGAAAAATATCTTCCAAGTATAGCTTAGAGCATGCAGACTTGACCCAAAACTTCATATAGTTATTTTATTCTTCAAGCCATGGTTATTTGTGTGACCCGGTAGAGATATATGTAAAATTCCAGCAGATGTTAAAGTATCTACATATAAACCCCAACCAATTCCAAATGAGATCTTTACAATTTTTTTCATCAAATCTCAATTCACCCTCACCAATATTGGGAATTGTAGTGGATTTTGTGTCAGAAATTCCTCTAGAAACATGGCCAAAAGATTACAATGATCTTGTCTCTTGGGATCATTATGATGATTATTGTGCAACCCGACCAATAATTGATGCTTGTTTAAAGACATACTATGGAATTGATGCACATGATGATGAAGACAATTTTGAATCACAAATGTCTTCATAAGATCCAAGTCCATCATCTCAGGATCCATGGGGAGATTCATTTTCATAAGATCCTTTTGATAACAGTGAATTGCAACTTGCGCTTAGTCTTGGCCTCAATAAGACAGTCCATCGCTCCAACTTGGGAATTTACCCTAACTTGGCATTCTAGCAAGCTTCACTAATGTTCCAATGAGCTCTCATAAGTCATCCAAGAGACAAAGGTCGTTCAAAATAAATGTTGCTCCAAAAATTGAAGAAGTAAAGAAGCTCCTCAAAGCACTCAGGCAATGGTATGGTACCCCTACTTACATTCCATCTACTTCTTATCAGCCTATAGACGATACAAGTAATGAAGACCTTAAAGCCCTAGAAGTTGAAAGGCTCATCCATGAATATAGAAGCCAAAAGGATGAAGAAGACTTGGATGACCTAGATGACTACTCTGAAGAGCTATCCATAGGCATAACAAGTAAAGGATGTTTGGAGAAAAGCAAACAAATGAGTCAAAGAAGTAAGAAGAAAGCCACATGAAAGTAAAGAAAACTTGGCTCAGAGTGGCACTATTTGGCACTATTCATGTACTATAGCAAAGTTGAAATTGCGTCTGTTAGGAGAAGAGATCTTAGTCTGTTAGTGTGAAACCTAATATATACAAATAATTGGCTATTGTTGGTCTCTAGAGCTATTACTAATAACTATGTATTTGTCATGTATATAATTTTATACTTATATAAGGCAAGACTTGTAACATTAAGGGGTAGAGAACACACCCTCCTTAAAAATGATATTGTGTGATTTGCTATGAATCCCTAAAGCTCTCTTCCCTCTTTTTTTCTGCTCGGTATGATTATTTAAAACTAGGGATGTTATGATCAATCCTGGTAATATGCTTTGCACTTACCACAATGTAGAACCTATGCATTAGAATTCTATTACCTTAAAATTTTCTATGATATGAGTTAAAAAATGAAAGAGGGATTTGGTGGCTAATAGGCAGTCTCTATTCTAAGGATGTAGAAGGTTCATGTGTGTGATAGGATACTTGTCACAAATTCTGTTTTCGTTCTCCTTGGCTCATATCATAGGACAATCTCTTGGTATCACTTGTGATAGGGTAGTTCTAAATTCTAGATTCCAACGGATAGATTTTAGATTCTAAAAAATAAAGAACCGGTCCCGATGGGTAAGGAACTTAGAACTGCTCAACCCTTTTTTTTTTAGTGATCTCTTCAGATAAATGTATCAAATTTCCATTTAAGCACAGGTGTACTAGCAACTGCATTTATCTTTTTAAGCGGCTTGGATAAATATAAGAAGTCAACTATAACTTTAAAAAAAAAATCCTTCTTTATAACCGACCAAGCAGAAGTGCAAAACAAAGCGAAGAAGCCATCAGACACTGGGCCATATCTCCATTCATGGGCCAAAAGAGCCTCTTTAATCTCCTCACGGGTTACCAGTTTAATGAGACTTTGCTGAAGCTGGACACAATGATCACCCAACTTGGCTAAAAACATATTGAATAAGAAGAAGGAAAAGAAGAAGATTTGTGCGAGTAGATCATCATCCAACTCTACTCTTAAGAGGTCGAATAATCTACAAAATTGGTATTCATCTTAGTATGACACAAGCCTATTAATGTAATTTTTGTCATAGAAGTATGAAATTGAGAAATGATGCGGTTTACTCCAGGGATAGTGACTTTATCTGCTAAAACAAAGTATGGAGGCAACCAAGATCTACGGTTCAGACGATGCAGGAGTACCGCTCATGATCCCACAGTTTCGTGCCTGGTAAAGAAGTCCTTGAGCAGACAGTTCATATACTTTTGACTTTTGCCTTGTCTATTTGCATAGTATAAAAATCGAACTATATATCTGAAACTAATGTCCCCCATCTAAGGAATCCAACTCCCTACCTCCCCCTTTCTATGCAGGAAATATGGTCACTGGGGCAATCCCATTGGTTGACAGTTGTATACTAAGTATTACTCAAGTTCAAAAATTGAAAACCCATTTGAATTCGCTTTCGGCGCAATGCTCTTTTCCACGAAAACGCATACTGAGGCAATCGGCAATTCAAATGAGTGAGGAGCGCCCACATGCTCGGACATTTGTCCGCGGGCCCAGGCAATTTAGCATTAAAGTCTCCAACAAGCATAGATAGGCAAAGATGAAACACGAACCGAGGACGCGTTGCGCTGATTGCACATAATCAAATTGGCAGATCTGGACCACTATAATCTAGAAAAGACCAATTTTTCCAAGCGCTTTAAGGAGAATAATAGTGCGAGGACCACCATGTTGAAACACAGGGAAGTCAATGCGGACTGAGGCCGAAGTTGAACGGGGAAGCATTCACATTTCACGCACAAGGTTTCAGTCACGCCCCACGCGACCTCAAGGAAGTTGCTAGCGCCGTGCTTGAACGAGCCCAATTTCGCGGAAACTAAGCAAAAAGTGACGTTACCATCCGCGAACCCCTCGTGGAAACGCGGCCCCCGCCGACCATATCGATCGAAGAAGCTTCTCCGTTCATACTACGCGACTTGACTTTCCGAGTCAATCCGGGTTCCCATCGTGAGGACGTCACCTTTTTCACGCTTTCTTTCTCCCCATCAGCTTCGTGGATTGAATGACGTTAGAATCCACAAAGACGGAAGTGGTATGAAACAGGACAAAAGGGAAATCGGTATTCTTTGCAGCCGTTGATTTTTTGGCCGGTGGTGCGCCTTTCGGGTATTAGTACAAGAACCGTTCCAGAACTTACTTTTAACTGTAGATAGGCTGGTCTTCATGTTTTGTATTTTCAAGACACACCTTATCAATGATTGCAAGCGTCGTCCTTCCAGTTGTGGTGATGTTCTAGGCTCGTTTTCGATCGGTCTGCTTGGAGTGCGGATCTCACGGGACATGCCTGGTCTGGCCCGTGACATGTTGAGACACATTTAAGAGATATGGACCCAGCATCCTTACTTATGAGATGATATATACTTGTTATTTATCGTTAATTTCACATGATCTAATATAATGGGATAATTACTAAAGAAAGTCTTAAATTTATTATGCGGATGCCATAAACATTTCAAATTGACCAATTTAATCTTTAACTTTTTGACGATTTACCAATGTAATTCTTCTTATTGATTTTGATAGGCAATGGTTGACATGAACATTTTTAAAAAATTTTAAAAAACAATTTATGAAATTTTTTCCTTTCTTTTCCTTTTTTTTCCTATTGAAGTTTAGCGAGGGGCTCAAAGCCCTTGCTAGCCATGGGCAACTGTCGGTAGGACCATTGGAAGCAGTTGTTACCAATCCAATTCCCAACTCTAGATGCAAAATTGGAGTGAGAATTTTTTTTTACTTTATAATTATTTTGTATATTTAATGAGTGAATATCTTTTTAATCACTTCTCTTTTTAGATATGGATTGTCTCAACAAGAGATTATAGTTGATAAATAAAGTTTACAAGTTGAAGTGGAAAGAATATATGTGATGAGGTTTTCTTTTAATTGTTTTAGTTTAATGGATAAAAAATTTAATTCGAAACTATTGTTAAGTGATCAACTTTTTTTTTTTTTTTTTTTGTTTAGGCAGTTAGAATTTGGAGCAATCTTTTATGAATGGATGAGGAATAAAGTTCTATAGTTTATATTTTATGTTTCATATTTTGAACTTTTTATTTTTTATTTTATTATATATATATTCATCTTTTTATGGATTGTCGCTTTTACTGGTTGGGATTTTTTATTTTGTTGCTTTATAATTCATTTTGCATGACTAAGGGATGAGTTGGGCACTTTCTAATTGTTATATATTATTGTTTGTTTTATACCGTACTTCTCACAGTTTTGTTACTTTATTAATTTGCTATAACTACTATCTCGGTTGAGATTAGTATAATGTTTTACTAAAGTTTGTCCTTTCAAGGAATATAAAATTGAAACATAAAGAAAAGGAAATGACCAGTTCCGAGGTAGACCTTGAAATTAGATTGGACCAATAGGGTTACTTCAAGATTTACATAATATGTTCCAAGTTTCAAAAATTATAATTAGTCATGATAGAGAGGGTTTCGAGTTTCAGAATTGAAATCTTCCCACCCTAGGACTACTTGCTCCTAATTATTTCATTAGGTTGATAAAATTCATCCTGTTACTTGAATCTTTTGACTTTTGGTAGATTTTTTCTGGATGGAAAATTTAGAGAAACCTTCTAGAATGTCCATGTAAATTTTTCCTTTTTGTCAAAAGAACTATTACCTTGCATCATTATGATGGTATTTATCTCTGACTTATTTACTTCATTTGAATTATTTTCCTGAGATAGTTTCATATAGATGATTTGAATTGATGACTTTGCCTAAATTGGTAGTTCCTTTTCTCCATCATGGGTTGGGATTTCTCACTTTTTGTCTTTTGTCTTTTCTTCTACAGATCTCTATTTTGGTGTCAGAGCTAACTTCTCGGCCGATATTTGTGTTCAAGACTTCCATTACCATCGTGAGTTACATGGCATTGCATGGCGCGCGTATTTAGCTGACCATAGGGCAATCAATGACTTAAAGCCATGTTGTGTTGTTCCTCATAAGAGGGTCCCTCCCTGTAATATCCCTCCACAAACTAATCTAGTACGACACTCCTTAATTTTCTCTCTTGAATAACTTGATCTGTTATTTTTTATTGAGCCGTGTTGCCCTTGATTATATCTTTGACTAGTGAGTTATAAGTATGGATGTCATTCACATTTAACTCCGATTAAATTTGCATGTAGGTGATGTCTATAACTTATAATTAGGGGTGAATATGGTTTCGGGGTAAAACTTGAAACCTGAGTACCACACTGATGGGAACCTGTAGGTTTCAAGTTCCAAGATATGCAGAGTAGGTTCTAGATGCTAGAATTTGAGGAACCTGTAGGATAACTTCTAGGTTCTAGGTTGGTGGAACCTAGAATTTGTAACCTATAACCTAGAACTTAGTATAAGTTTTTGTGTTTTTCTTAGTCTATATTTTCACATGATTATGAGGTATTTCATGGTGTTTGATAATAAGTGTATAATCTGGAACCACTAGTACAAACTTTCATTTTCTGATTAAGAATTTTACTTTCGTAGATTATGAGACTAGTGGGAATTCCAATTGCTTCTTTGACGCAGCTATTTTTGGACAATTGCTTCTTTCAAAATAATAATTCTATATAATACAAGAGCAATCAATGCATTAAAACTATAAATTTTCCTTAATACTATTTGACATATGCATATAGACACTCATTCTTAGGCAATTGGTAATATAATCCTTATTCATTTTTATTATTGCGTTTATTTTCATTTTGCTTAACTAAAGATGAAAAAAATAATTTGTTAAAATTTAGAACCGACCCTAGAACCTGTAATAGGGGAGATTTCAGGTTCTAACTTCTAATGGATAGGTTTCAGGTTCCAGGCAGAATCTGTAAGAAATCTGGAACTACTCACCTCTTCTTATAACATAACAATCAAAGGTATTGTAGGAAGAAGTTCCATCAAATTCTGATTGAAGAAAGATGTTGTCCTTATCTGTGTTGCTATATTGGTAAAGCCTTTTGTGGGCTTTTAGCTACTTATGAATTTCTTCGCAAATTTTAAAAATTAATATTTCAGATTAAATCAAAATCAAAATGTAAATTTTCAAGAACTTTCGATAAGTCAAAAGTCGTAGTAAAAATTACGTTAAGACCGTAATTCCTTCTTTCATGCTAGAAGAAAAGAATCACATTATAATAATATTCTAGGGATTTATTAGTAAATTTTTTTTTTTTAACTTTATTCCGTGGTTCTATGTGATAAGATTATTTATATATTATTTACCGTTCTCCGGGCGCTTGGGTCCCAACCCCTTTAATCTCCCTCGGTCTTTGTGGAGAGAGGGAGAGAGACGAGGAGTGACAATGATGGCAAAGGCCTCCGACCGTTGGCTAGCAACAGTGACGGGGACAAGGCATTAACAAAGGCACAACGCAGCTAAAAGGAGGTTAGGATTTTGCGGATTCTGCGGCGAGTGAGAACGAACGAGCGTGATTTTATTAATGGGGTCCAAAAGAAGACAAATTTCAAGAAATAAAAAGGGTTAATGGCATGAAAAAAACTAAAAAGCGAACTATGGCATCACATCTCTCTTCTTTTCTTCTTCATTCTTTTTGTAAGTTTAAGAGAATTTTCATTTACTTACTCTAATTATAAGAATAACTGTTCTAATTCCAAGGTGTCACGAGATGTGAGAAGTTATATTTTATCTATTATCTTGGCTGTTAATTGCTTATATAAATTTTTTTGAATTATGTTCAATTTTCACATTTTAATTATCTCGGCAAGGTCTTAAAAGGCTTTTTCTTGTTAAGGAAAGGTTCTCTTAGATCCTATTCAGGATAGTTCTCCCATAATATTCATAGTTGTTAAAAGAGGTGTTGCAATTGCTGTAAGGTACTTGACACATTAGTCACGGTAGTAGCACCCTCATAATTGCAATAACTCACGATAGGTTTTAAAAAATTATCACACTCAACTTTAAGATGTTGCAAGTTCGAAATACATATTGCCAAACACATTTGCTACAAACACTACTTTATAGCATTTGCAATAAGTGGATTTAAATAATATAAAATCTATTGATTAATCTCATGGGTATTAATGACAATATCTATGAAGATATGCAAGACCAATAATTTTCAAAGTTTTTTGCCCCTAAACATTTTGGATAAGTTCATCTATTTAAATTCCTAATGTAAATTATGAAACCAACCATTGCATCCGCATGTCTCTTTATCTCTTAAATACACTTAAATGGTTAGACCAATATGATGTATTAGAGATGTTTATGTAATAACAATGTTTCAATTATTTTTTTTGAAGTGATTAAAGATGAAGCCAAATGCTATAATTAACTCTAAAAAAAAAGTTCATTGAAGCATTTCTTGTTAAATCATAATTATCTCAATTAGTAGTGAGGGCAGCTCTTGCCTGATCACTTTCACTTTAGCACGTTAAGGCTATTGAATCTTAGCTACAATATGAATTTTCTTTTATTAAAACAAGACCAATGTTTGTCCGAGTTAGACAATTAATATAATATCATCTTTGGCAAAATAAGTTGAAAAGAGTCTGGTTCTTCATATGAATATCATTATGGCCTTCTTTAAATGAAAGGATAATCCATTAATATAACTCATTGAATTCGCTAAAGGCATGACTTCTTAGTACACAACCATATATCTTATTCTAAATGACAAAAAAAGTTAAAGTCACTAAAAATGGAAAAATTACCTAGGAAGTCCTAAATTGTATGTACGGAATGTGATTAGTTCCTAAATCTTCTAATTGGTTCATATCAAGGCCTAAATCTTCTTTAAAAAGTGCAACCAAATCTTTTCAATGAATGATACCGAAAATTGCCCACAAATCATTCAAAAAGTGTTTATGTAACATCTTTCAATTGCATTTTGACATAATTTTAGGACTTCATTAAATTTTTTGATAAATGTTGAGGACTTAGTTGGATTAATTAAAATTTTAAAACTTATTGCATCTTTTAATAAATGTTTAAGACTCATTGAATCAATTGAAATGTTTATGATTCAATTATACTTTGCTAATAAGGTTTGGGACTCGTGTTGCGATTTCCTCTATCGAAAATGATTGATTGAGCTTCCTAACTAGGGGAGATAAACTTGAATTGCAGAAAGTAAGTTCTTTTTAACCCTCGAATACCACCGTTGCCAATTTTGATCAACCCAATTTCGAGCTGCCTCCATGTCATACGGTAACTCTCAGAATTCCTTTTTCTGCTTTCATGCTTGTAATTTGTTCCACGTATATCTTTTCATGAGAGTAGTCATAATTGCTTACCCGAGATGAAATAATGCATGCGATCGGCTCGCAAGTGTCGTGTCGTGCCCACTACTTTGTCAGTATTCAATGCATAGGCGTCCTCGAACATGGTACACGAGGAGGACCATCAATTGCGTCCCCACTTAGTCCCACCACCATTGGAAAGTCTAAGTCAACTGAATGGGTATCCTCCCATCCCATTATAATACGGGTGCTTCAAATTTCTTTTTGTTTTTTGTGCCTAAATACAAATTCTCATCCGTAAACGAAGACATCAATTTACTAAAATTGAAACTTGTATACATATCCGCGCCTAAATCTTTGCTTGTGTAACGATTTTTTCATACCATACGTATGTGTACTGTATAAATTGAAACTCGTATATAAATCTTGCTTGTGTAATGATTTTTCCACACAACCGTATGCATATTATATAAAAAAGAAAGTCCCAATATAAATGCATTTACGTCAAAAGAGTGCCGCAATTTCTTTGGACTTTTGCACGAAAATGACGCGAAGGTGACCAACTTGTCGTATCTCACGCCAAAATAGGGTTTTTCCTCTTTCCTATCACTTCTTCTGAGTTCCCAAGAAACATGTGGTGGTTGTTTCTTGTCCATAAGTCATTACGAAGTCAACCTTAGAAAATCCATGTCCACACTGCAGCGATGAATGTGGAGGCCGAATCGGGCTCCAATTATCCCCGTGTCATTTCACTTTCATCCTCGCAAGATATTTTGAAATCATCAAGATCCCGCCTATCATGATGCGCGAAGCGGTGTCGTGAAGTTTGGGATTTCGATGGACAGTCGGACGATCACGGGCCACATGCATGAACATCTAGAATTTTCTTCTCCTGACCCACATCGCTTTGATTCTGCGCCGGCTGCTGCTGCTGATGCATGCATGAGCTGGAAACGTGACGTCAGAGAAAGAGAAAGGCGAGTCAAAAGTTTTAAGCTTGGTAAAAAAAATAATCTCTGGGCACATCGTTTCCCATATCGAAAGGTCTTGTCCTAAAACATTTATTCGAGATTCGACATTTGCCAGGGAAATGTGGGGGACGGAATAAAGTAAGGTGAAAGGGGGACATTGCCAGCGAATAAGGGAGGCGTTTGGTATATATTTTTCATTTGAAATTGATATATTCAATAAATTTCTAACACAGAATTCACTTTTTCCGTGCTTTTTTGCAGGTGACGCATGATAGTGACATATAAATTTCATGATTTTCTTAAAAATTGTTATAACATTTTAAAATTTGATATGAAATTAAAATTATGGTGCTTTGTTTTTGCCATAGCGAAAACAAATGAGCCATTAGAGTCATTACAGCTCACTAGCACGATAGGCATTACACAGTGCAGGTTTCTATTGTGGCGAACCGTCTTTGAATATTTTGTGCAATAAAATTACTCATGTTGGACGTTAAATGCGTGTATGATCTCATGTCGTTCATGCATGAGTCGTTACCCTGGTGTTGCAATCCTCCTGTGGTGAGATTCGTGAGGGAGTTGACGAATTGCAAAGTAGGCGTGAATAGTCTCTCTTGCAAGGTGACACGTATATAGTGGTGTGCATAGTTCGGGTGGGCGGTTCCTACCCTAGAATCGGGAACCGTCCACTAAGGATTGGTTCAAAAAAATTGGATTTGGGAACCGCCCGTTGGTTCCATGGATCCACCCGAAAACTGGATTGCCGGTCCAGTCCTGTCCGGTTCCCGGATAGATCCATGGAACCGGTCTCATAAGCGGGCGAAGAAAAGAAGCTCCACTTGACACATATCAAAAAAATGGTCTACTTAAAGATTTCGCAAATGTTTTTGCGCTTTTTTCTTTACCTCTCTTGATAGGTTGCCTCAAATAGAACAATAAGAATTATAAACAGGGGGCTTCAAAATTTTAATTTTTTTTCAACCAAAAAAATTACTTTTTATAATAAAAATTAATATATATTATTATTATAATATTGGTCTGGTCCGGTCCGGATGGGCGGGCGGGCGGATCCGCCCATGGAATCGGGAACTGGACCGGTTCCTTTAGGAACCACCTATTTTGGGCGGTTTGGGCGGGTCTCGATTCTTTTGTACACCCTTACACATATACATAGCGCGGTTCTTCCCAAACCCTATCGATTTCAATTCGATTTTCTCTTTCAATTGAGATTTAATGCCCAGCGGACATGAATAGTTTCTCTTGCAAGGCAAGGCCTATACATAGTGCGAGCCTTCCCAAATCCTACTGATTTCAACTCAGTTTTTTCTTTCAATTAAGATTTGGCATAAATACAGCTCAAGTGTCAAAAGTTACAAAATGTACACTTAATTGTTAAGATTGGAACAAAAAGGATCAGTTAAGTACCAACGGCGAGAAAATCTGGTCAAATACTAACGTGGCACTTTTCCAACGAGTTGGGGTTGAAACGGTATTGTTTTGGGTGCTGATATGGCCAAATAAGCCCAAAACGATGTCATTTTGAGTTTCAATGTGGCTAGATCAGCCCAAAATGATGCCATTTTGGCAAGTTTATTTTTTAATAAAAATGTTAATTAATTAAAAGTGAAATTTTTAAAAAAAGGCAGCAGCCCCGCCTGTGACCGCCACACCATTGTTGGTGGGGTGGTAGCGACAGATGACGAGGGTTGTTGACGCCTGGCGCAGGTCGACGACCCTCACTGATTGGAGGCAAGGGTCAGATGGTGACCATTTCCCAGATTTGGGCGAGGGTTGACCACCTTTGCCCGGCCTGGGCGAGCGTCGCCGGCCCTTGCGCAGCGTCGCTAAGTTTCCACCGGCGCTAGGGAGGGTCGCTCGCACCGGGGAGAGGCCTGGCGACCCTCGCCTAGATCCAGGAGAGGGTTGCCACCCTCTCTCGGCATCTGGCAAGGGTTGCTGATGCTTGGGAGTGCCTTGGTGACCCTTGCCGTCTGTTGCCATTGCCCCATCGGCAATGGGGCAAGAGCCAAGCGGCTACTCTCTCTCTCTCTCTCTCTCTCTCTCTCTCTCTCTCTCTCTCTCTTCTTTTTTTTTTAAATATTATTTATTTAATATTTATATTAAAATTAAACTTTGGCCAAAACGATGTCATTTTGGGCTTATTTGGCCATGTCAGCACCCAAAATGATACCATTTCGACCCCAACTCGCCGGAAAAGTGCAATGTCAGCATTTTGGCCTAATTTCCTTGCCAGTCACACTTAACTGATCATTTTTGCTCATTTTTTGGCACTTAAGTGTCCCCCTATGCCAAGTTTTGGCACTCTAGGGGTCCGTATGTCATTAAGATTTAATGCCATGAAAGACCCCATAATTTGGTACATTTATGGTAAATTTACCAAAAATTAATTTTTCACTATAAAAAACTTCAAACTAGTACATTTGTGATAAATTACTTCAAACTAATTTTTTGACCATACAAATTCCCAAATTATTACATTTATGACAAATATACCCTTTGATAGTTTTTGTTTAATGGATTTAATGCCACCAAAAAACACAAATCCGGTAAACCCTTGACAAACGAAAGATAAAATCCTAAATTGGTATATCGGTCAACATGTTATTCAACTTAGAAATTTGACAGTAAAATTAAACGAAAACTAACAAATAGTAAATTTATAACATATGTAATAATTTGTGATTTTTGATGGTCAAAGAATTTGTTGTGGGCAAATTTGTCACAAGAGTACCACTTTATAATTTTTCATGATATAAGCCCTTCAATTAATTAATTTTATTTTCTTTGACGCTGCCATTAACATTTTATGGACCGGTTAAAGACCCAAATAGGTTGCAAAGTCTACTCCTACAAATAAGACATATATGGGAATTCTGTTACACTAGATAAATCTAAAATCTTTTGGGTATCTACTTTCTTTAGGAAAACATTTAGCATGCGATTTTCATCAATTTCATAACCTAAAACCTCTAACATGTGGAATATGGTGATCATGCATGATACTCAAGCAATAATAACTATGAAGTGCTATTCAAGCAATAAGGGTATGACGAAAGTTGAACTTGAGTCATATTAGGTAAATATTGAACAACTATGCATAATGCTCCCTAGCTTAATAAAAGAAAATCTCTGTCCCAAAAAAAAAAAAAAAAAAAAATCTAATCTTATCACGATCAAGTTTTACATGCAATGGGATGAAATTGGCAAGAAAATCTAACCTTATCATAACAGGAAACATGTTTAGATCGGGAATCTTTTTTGAACTAGGAAACCTATTTGAACTTGGGATCCTATTTGAATTCTGAATCCTGTTAGGACTAAAGTCTTACATGAACTTGGAATCTTGTTTGGATTAGAAATCCTGCTTGAATCTGGAGTCTTACTTGACAAATTAGTGGTGATTAATGTAACCACTTGTAATGGGCTGATTTGTAGAGAAAATGATTACATCCAACATGCAATTTTACCCCAATATTCAGGATAATCTGTCATCTTTTTTATATATTCAAGAGTTATTATAGTCATTTAGAGGGTAGGTACCATTTTTTATAATTGGTTTATGTATATTATAGATCTTTTTACATAGGGATAATTACTCAAAAAGTCATAAACTTATTGCATGATGGTTACTTTAATCCTAAACTTTTCAATTGTATCGATTTATTTCTAATCTTTTGGATGGTTTGCCAATTTAGTTATTCCAATCAAAATTAGTTGGAAATCACTAACATGAATATCGGCCGTCCCACATGGTACAATTGTTACAGAAAAGGATAATCTTTACAATTTTTAAAAATTTTCTAAATTTTTTTTTTGCCTTTTTTTTTCCTACAAGGGCCACCCAAGCAAGGGCAACAGCTGCCCAAACAAGGGTGGCCTTTGTTGACCCTTGCCTAAGTGAGGGCTATCCTCGTTGGGCCTTACTCTTGCTAGATTTGGGGAGGGTAGCCTGCCTTGACCCTCACCCAAGTGAGGGCTGCCATTGCCCTTGCTAGATCTAGACAAGAGGTGGCCGGTGAGGGCAAAAAGGAAAATAAGAGGAAAAAATAAATTAAAAATAAAAATTGAAAAAAAATTGTCCATATCAATGCCGATCGTGTTGATTACCATCCAAAATTGATTAGAATGATTAAATTGACAAATCGTCAAATTAGGACTAAATTAGCCATTATATAATGGATTTAGCACTTTTTAGATAATTTTCCCTCTTTACATACATATACGTTTTTTAAGAGAAATGATTAGTTAATAGTTTTTAATTTACTATGAGAATGAAGTTTATTTTGGACCATAAAAAATAAATAATATATAATTATAAATTATTATGAGATATATTCATTTAAAAATTTATAACTCATAACAAATTATTATTTTATAATAACTTAAAGATTATTATGTTAGCAAAATTCATATTTAAATATCTATTGTTTTTAGCATCCATGACATCATTCTTTTTGTTTTTTTATAGCCGATGTACAACCTATAGACTAGCACGGTGCCAACTGGGCCCCACAGACATCACATGTGCATCTCATGTTAAACATCGAGCCGCCATCGCAGTGTCATCAATTTGACAGAATTGATTATGATGGATGACTCCAAGTGCTCAACTACACCATTGAGTATACATGTTCTTCGTGGGTAAATCTTCTTTTGAATAATAACACGAGACATTTGAATCTTTCAAACTCAATTAATGTTCGGGGATGCGTGCGAACCAATAGTTGAAATAATGCAAAGAACATAGAGACGATGGGAATGTTCATATAAATATCTTTTGTTCACATCAATATTTCCTTTGTTGCTCTCTTGCCAATTCTCAGCCAGTTTTGAAATTGTGATAAGGACGACCGGTTGCTATTAGTTAGTAGCGACAAAAAGATCATTTGGCTAGTCATATTATGGATTGTCTTTTTAAAGCATCAAGATGAAATGGATGGTACATTATCTTTGTCCAAACCGGAACTGGACCAAACTGGTGGAGAACATCTTTTTCTTTTCCTCAAGCCTCGTGTTTTGATCTTAATATGCCACGTCTCTCATCCTACGAAATCTGAAAGCGGGGAGGAAAAGAGTGCCGATTTTTAAATAGATGCCTCAATCTTTAGAATATTTCACTTTCGAAACGTGTTATATTATCCACGTCTCCTTCATGTCTAGAGAAAATGCACCTGTTTAGAACGATTTTCATCTCATTTCTAGAGAAGTATACAACCATGTGTTTGGCCATGTGTTTGGCCAATCATACAAAAGAAAGTACAATTATATCATCTACGTCCACTTATGTTCTTGTGTCAATTCAGGGGACTTGCACTGGATTCTTCTGAATTTTGGGAGTGGCACTTGTTTCCTCTTAAACTCTCAATACTTATTATCATCCCCAACTTTCACGTTGTTACAACTGTTAATTTTTCTTAATATTTTTTGTTAGCATGTGCAATGCACTTGACTTTTAAGAGGTAAATGTGTGTTTTCATCTCATTATTCTTTTAAAGAAATTGATCTTTTACTGTTGATTTACATAAATAATAAAAAATTGGAGAAAAAGAAATTAACTAGAAACTCGGTATATAAATGAATATCACTAATAATATTAAAGAATAAATATATTATAATCAATGAATATATTAATAGAACTAATAAGATACTTTTAGGAGAAACATATAGCCAAAAAAAGAAGATCTCAAAAACAAAAAGGTCAAACTGAAAAAAATTGGATATTTTCAATGGTTACTGATAAAAGAGAGAGAGTGATCAATAGAAAGTATTTTAAAACCTTCAAGGAGTTCGGAGTGAAGTGTGTGTACTTGTAGAACAAGCTACAATCCCTCGTGGAGAAGTAATCTCATTTGCAAATGCTATCAAAGGCTTCAAGGATTGCAATAGTAGATTCCAATCTTGTTGTTAAGCTGTTAAAGTTAGGAGGAGTCTGAGTGAAAAAGCCAAACCACCATAACTTTATTTGCCATATGAATCAATCTCTTACTCCCTTTTACATTCATGCTTATCAAAGATATTTGTTTTTCATAACTCTATAAACACTTTGAATCTTCTAAATGTTATTTTGCATGCTTATATATTAAAAATGCTACAACAACCAATTCGCCCTCTCTTGGTTGTTAAATTCCAATCCATTGCAAGGAGTTTGTGTTGGGTCTGAACACGGTAAGGTTGCTAAAAAAAACGTCTCATTGAAGCAAAAATCATACTGTCATCCATGTGGACTGCAACTATGTTAAAGATCAATCTTCGAGACATGATATACAAAACTTCATTCAAGTTGATTCCCGACTCCCCTATTATGCACCTGAAAGTAAATAATAATATAATATGATAAATGAATCAGAAGTCCTAAAATTTATTACCAAAGTTCAAGTGAGCCCTAAAATTTTCAAAAGTATGATTGAGTCAAAAATTTGTCAAATTGGTTCAATCAAATCTTTTCATTAACTCCATTAATGTAGCTTATGGAAAATACTAATGTAACATTTTTTTATTACCATTTTAATACATGTGCGTGCCCACAAAGTGACATATTAGTAAAAAAAAACCTAAAATTTAAAAATAAGAAAGAATAAAATTATTTTTTCTTCTTTGCATTATCCTCCTCTCTTTCCCGACATCATATTTCACCCCTTCCAAATTTATAAAAAAAGGGATGAAATTTCTATTTCTTCTTCCCATTATCCTCATCTATTTCCCATCATCATCATACCACTTGAAAATTATAGAAAAAGGGAAAATGAGATAAATCTCTTCTTCTTTCTTCCCAGTGTTCCTCGTCTCTTTCCCTCCGTCATCCCTTCATTGTCTTCTACTTCAATTTAATGAGTGCCCAAAAAAATGCCCATCGCTCAAATCCTATGGATTCTTGACGTAAAAAATTAGACACTATTTAGTGATACCTAAAAAATCTATAAATGCCTTACTCTAAAACTAAACCCGATGAATGAAACTCTACTGAAGTTGATGTAGAGCATCCAACTTAACTCCAACAATATTCTCAGAGCCATTGATTTTCATTCAAGCAAAGGATGAATTCTTGTTTTGATGGATTCAAAAAAAAGGCGTCGATGTGAAAACTACCAACCGAAGGCTTGATTATTAAATGTTGATTCTTCCCTTGTCATTTAAAGTTTATCGATTCACCCTATTAGTTGTCGAAATCAACACTACTCAACAACATATCATCGGAGGCTGTTTTGAGCCATTTCCTTGGTTATTCGTTGAAGTTCTAAGATAGTTATTTCTTGGTTAATGCTAGAACACGAATTTCGGAAGATGAGGCTGAAGAGTTAAGATTTGAAGTCTCCATATTTTTAATGCATTTTTTAGTTCCTAGGTCCTTATGAGTCTTTATTGTAATGTAGGTTTCAAGAGTCAAAGTTCTAAGCTCCTAAGTTTTCAATTGTTTTCTATTTCCTTTGTAATGTGGTTAATGTTTGGATAGTCCCCATGTATTTAATGGTCGTCTATTTCCTAAGTCTATAAATAGAGGAATGCTCTCCATTGTAATGCAGATTTGTTGAATGAATGATAATTCCTTTTCATGAGTTGAATTATTTATCCAATTCTTTATCCAAGTCTTTCGGTGGCGAATTAAACAATTCTTTATCCTTGGTTATGGAACAATCCTCTATACTTTGTAGGGGTGTCAAATGGGTGGGGTCGGGTCGGGTTTGGGTCGGGTCAAAAATGGTTCGACTTACATTGACCTAGTTAACCCGTTTTGACCATTTTCATGCAATGTAAATTTGATGACTCATATTTGACCCGATCTATATTACCAACACATATTAATATTTAACTTAATTTAAGAAAATCTACTCCCACTTATTTAGTCCACTCTAAACTTTTCACATATAAATTGTTTGAATAAAAATTTTATATCAAATTTATAAAGTAAATTAAATAATAAAAAATTAGTAAATAAAAAAAAATGTGGATACCTCTAAATTGAAATAGTTTTTGGAAAATAATTTTTTTAAAAAAATCGATTTTTTAATTATTTTTAAAAGATTGAATTTTTTATTTTTTATTATTTCTTTTTATTTTCCCTTAATTTTCTCTTTTCTTTCTTCTTCCTTCTTCTTCCTTCTTCTTCCCCCTTTTCCTTCTACTGGAGCCGCCGCGGTGGCCCGACCAAGACACAGGCCAGTGAGCCCGAACTCGACCAAGGCCAACGAACTCGAGGCTCAATTGATCTAGACTCCGCCGAGGTTGCTGGCATGGTCAAGCTCGGGCTCGCCTGGATCTGGCGAGCTGCGAGCTCTGTTGCGGCTAGCGAGTTCGAGGCTCGCCTACCCAAATCCAATTGAGCCACAGCTCGGCCAAGGCCGGTGACCTCACGGCTTGCCTGTCCAGATTTAGGCCGAGTTTCGGCCAATGAGCTTAAGGCTCGCCAGCCCAAGCTCTATCGTGGCTTGCCTGCCCAAATCTAGGGTGAGCTCTAGCTGGTGACGGAAAGTTCGAGATCGGCGATGGTGACAGTGGCATGATAGCGGGATTAACAATGGAGGTCAAGAAGCATAGAAGGGGGGATAGAAGGAGAGAGAGATGATGGGTCTACCTAATAACTCACTCAATCCATATTTGACCCATATTTAATTTTTACTTGACCCATGCTTGATCCATATTTGACCAATTTAACTAAAAGTGAGTTATAATATGGGTTTATGACCCATTTTGACACCTCTAATACTTTGGTGGTAAGCTGCCATCCATCTCGACTCTTTATTCTTGGCCGGTGGCTTTTTCCTTGAATCTTCCATATCCTTTATCCTTCATCCATCAATCTATTATTGCTTATCTCACTATTTCCATACACTTAACCGAAAATTCCCCATTTCCAAAATCACTTGTCCCACACACGCATCAGAAACTCAAATGGCCCAACTAATACATCTCTAGTAGATTTATTAGCTTCGTAGCTTGCAGCTATGATCATTTAGGCTTGAAGCTTGTGGTAGCCATATTGCTTGCACTCAAAGCTTGCAACCATGATCATGAGCTCCGTTGTAGATCTGAGCTTGAACACACATATGTGCAAGCTTTGCCGCACAGTTTGAGCTTGACGCCATTTAGGCTAACCTCCACTTGTGGCTTTGAGGTTGACCTCAAATCTAACTATCAAGCTTCACTCGTGGTAGTAGCTCAAACTTAGACTTGCAGGTCATGCTCCGTCAAACATTGAGCTTGACCCCAAATCTGGGCTTGAGCTTCGTTGTGGTGTCAAGCTTGGCCCTAGATTCACTTGAAGAAGAAGATGAACGATAACGAGGGGAGCACACTGTTGAAAACAAACAAAGAACAAATGAAGGCAAGAATTTAATGAGGTTCAATAATGCGCTTACGTCCTCAGACAAAACTCTCACACTCTTCTTTTTGTGTCATGAAAGATGACTTGCCATTATTCTCTATATGTACTGAACAAGGTTGCTACAACCAAGGAAACAAGCAACCATAAAAGGAAAAATATCCCTAGAATCAAGATGCATAAATAGGAAATACAATATTCACATCTTCTTTCGAAGTATAGGAACACGAATTCTACCAACACTCCTTCTCAAGTTGGACCAAAGAAATCATCGGAGGTCAACTAGTTCACCACCTCTTGAAACACTCCTTTAGACAAAGCCTTGGTAAAGACATCTGCTAACTGGTATTCATAACGAATGTACGAAGTCTCAATAGTCTTATCTTGCTCCTTTTCTCTCACAAAGTGACAATCCCCCTCTATATGCTTAGTCCTCTCATGGAATATAGGATTCGAAACAATATCAACAACACCCTGATAATCATAGAACAATTTTGTTGGTTTGGTTATAGAGTTGCAAACCAACTCTTGAAGCAATAGTCTCAACCACACTGTTTCACTTATAGCTATAGCCTTAGCTCGATATCCTACCTTTGCACTAGATTGTGCAACAACGGCTTGTTTCTTGCTTTTCCAAGTGACAAGATTTCCTCCCACAAAGGTGCAATAACTTGTAGTAGATTTTCTATCAATGGGGCTGCCAACCCAATCCGCATCCGCATAACCAATGATTTCGTGTAACCATTATTCTTCATTGAAATTCCCTTTCCTAGAGAGGCCTTCAAGTATTGAAGCAAGTGATTTATCAATTCCATATGCCCCTTTGTTAGTTTTTGCATGAATTGACTCACATAGCTGACATCATATGCTGTATCAAGTTGAGTGATAGTTAGATAGATTGATCGTCCAACAAGGAGCTGTAATTGCCCAACATGATGCAACAATGTATTATCAGAAATAAACCTACTATTATAATCCATGGGGGTGCTCATTGGCTTGACTCCTAACTTACTAGTCTCCTTCAGCAAATCAAGAATGTACTTTCGCTAAAATAAGAACAATCCTTTTTGAGATCTAGCAATCTCAATACCAAGAAATACTTCAAATTATCGAGGTCTTTGATGTCAAATTCTTTATTTAAATGTTGCTTGACAGCTTCAATCTTGTATTGATCACTACCTATAATCACAAGATCATCAACATATACTAAGATGACAACAACAATTCCTCTGTCCGTAACCTTGGTAAACATTTAGGAATCTATTGCACTTCACTTGAATCCAACCTTGACAAGTGTGGTGCTAAGTCTACCATACCATGCTCTAGGGGATTGTTTAAGACCACAGATAGCTTTCTTCAGTAGGCACATAACTCCATCTTCATTCTATAAGGGATGCCCTGATGAAAGATCCATGTAGACTTCTTCCTCAAGATCTCCATGAAGAAATGCATTCTTCACATCCATTTGGAACAATGGCCACTCACCATTAACTACTACAGACATAAGGGTATGCATCGTATTCATCTTGACCACCAAACCAAATGTTTCCTAGGTATGATTTCGATCAAGAGAATGAAGTTTACCCTTCATGGCATTAACCCCTACATTCTTCTTACTTGCTTCCACAAAGCTACTGGGTTCTTGTTGATCTTCAATGGCAGATAAGAAACTCTAAAACTTGGGAGAGATTTTGTCATACTTTTTATATTATTGAATAGGATGCTAAGCAAAATAATATGTGGCAAAGTCTCGAAGGCAAGTTGAAGGTTTTAGGACACGGGATGACCTTTGTGGTTGAATTGGTGTAGCTAGTATGTTATCAATTCCCCCTTCTGCCTTGGATATGTCAATAGTTCCCCTTTTGACTTCAGTAGCAGCTTCAACTGGTGTCGTAGCTAACTTGTCATCAATCCCCCTTTTAACTTCAGTTGTTTGTTCTATTGTTGGCACGATGGTGCTTTGTTCACCTTCAATTTCGTGGCCCACTTGTGTGTTTTCTTGCCCCATAAAGTCTTGACTAGCGGACACTCTTTCAATGTGTGTATTGTCAGCATTCACCGAGACAGGAGCAAATTCAAGAGAGAGTTCATTGCAATCATCTTGTTCCCTCGAATTTGAATAAAACATGCAAGTTTCATCAAAACTAACATCTTGAGAAATTACACATTTTGTGCTAGGATCATAGCACTTGTATCCTTTCTTGGTAGAAGAATATCCAATGAACGCACACTTGCAAGCACGAGGATCCAACTTGCCTCCATTTTGAGAATGGACATAGCAAGCACACCCAAAGATTCTTAAATGGGAGAGATCAAATTTGCGATTGTGCAACACTTCCATTGGGCTTATATAATTCAAAATGCGACTAGATAGTTGATTTATCAAATAGCAACTAGCAAGCACAACATCTACCCAATAAGTTTTAGGCAAATGTCCAGAGAATAGCAAGACCCGAGTGACTTCCAATAGGTGACGGTTTTTCCTCTTTCCTACTCCATTTTGTTGAGGAGTACTGACACATGATGTCTAGTGAGATATGCCCATACGATGTAACCTAGCCTGGAATGCCTGATGGGTATACTCCATACCATTATTTGTTCGAAGAATTTTCACTGTAGTTTTGAACTAATTTTTCACTAAGCTGCAAAAATCTTGAAAGACTGTAAGAACTTTGCTTTTGGCCTTAAGAAGGTAAAACCAAGTTGCATAGGATTTATCATCAATAAAAGTAACAAAGTACTTAAATCCTTCTTTAGAATCAAAGAGAGAATTTCCCCAAACATCATAGTGTACCACATCAAATAACTCGGTTGACTTTTTAAAATGTTGAGGAAAAGGCAATCTATATTACTTAGCAAAATGACATGAATCACAACTACTAGCATCATGTGTCAATTACAAGTCTAAAGCTTGCAATACCCAATCAGAAGGATGCCCCATTCACCAATGCCATAGATGAGAAGCCATAGAAATCTATTTTATCGCCACTAGAGCCACACCACTAGGATCTAAAATGTACAGTCCATCTTGTAGTTATCCCTCACCAATCATCCTTCTCATAATGCTATCTTGAAAATCAACTTTTGAGGGGCAAAGATGACCTTGCAATTTCACTGCTTATCACATTTGTTGACAAACAACAAATTATATTTCAACCTTGAAACTATCAAAGTTTTGGCTTTTTCAAAAAAAATATTTAATGGCCCATACCTTGAGTTGGGAGTTGAACTCCATTGGCAATAGTTATAGGATGGTATTAAGTGCTGGAAACAGTATTAAATAACATATGTGAAGAGCTACACATATGGTCTATAGCCCCAAAATCAACAATAATCTGAAAATTAAACTTAGTAGAGAGAGCATGGATATTACTAGAGGTCTTGGCCATATTTTCGGATTTAGTGCTAGTAGCACCCGATCCCTACCCATGAGTTTGAAGCAACTGCTAAACATGTGTTGAGTTAAAAATTCTAGCTTAGATTGAAACTTTGTGGCATCCCCTTGAACCGCTAACTTCGCATCAAGACTTTTATCTTTGCCTGGTAGCAACTGCGGATTAAGAACCTAACACCATTCCTTGGAATGCCAGTCATGATTATAGTGATCTTGGTGAAATTGTATGTGTTTCTTTCACTTTCCTTTTGCCCACCAATTGCTAGCATCACCTTGCTTGAAATTAGACATAGTATAATGGGCTGAATTTTCTAGTGAATCAATAGATGCCTTCACCTTTGAATTTGCCACCATGACTCTTTTCCATGTTTCCTCATTCTATATGATGGAACACATTATTGAAGGATGGCAGCTCAGGTTGCATAAGAAAATCTCTTTTGGTCTCCTCAAATTCAAGCTTGAGACTAGCAAAGAGCTGGAAAATCCTATCTTGTTCTTCCCATTCAACATAGTCGCGAACATTTGGAGTGATAGGTTTGTATCGTCGAAGTTCTTCCTCCTATTTCTTCTTTTTGCTCAGATGTTCTATGAGTGACTGATTCATCCCTTGCTTGGAATGAGTGAGACCTTGTTGAAGCTCAAAACACCTGAGATGCATTATTGGCTTGTCCATACATTTCATACAAGGAATCCCACAAATCCTTAGCAACATCCAAATAGGTGAATATCTCATATATTTGAGGCTTCATAAAGTTGAAAATTCATGACATGACATTTATGGTCATTGGCTTGCCATTTGTCGAACTTGGGATCGATCTCGATAGGAGCTTTGGCTCTCGTAACATGACCCAGTCTGGATCTCCCTCCAAGAGCAATTGTGACCACTCGAGACCATGAAAGATAATTCGTTCCATTCAACAGCAGGTTTGTAAGCTGTTGGTTATTTGTGTCTTGCGCAGCACCCTTAGTGGGGTTAGTTTCGGTGGCCCCCTTTTCAGAGCTGGATTCAGCCACGGAGCTACATCAACTTGCAACATGTACAACAAAAAACATAGCAACAAGAATGTGGATCAGGAATAAGGAACAGGAACATATCAATTCACTCTTGCTCTGATACCATGTTGAAAACAAACAAAGAACAAATGAAAGCAAGAATTTAAAGGTTCGGCAATGTGCCTACGTCCTCAAACAAAACTTTCACTCTTCTTTTTTGTGTAGTGAGAGATGATTTGTCATTATTCTCTATGTACAAAACAAAGTTTTTTACAACCAAGGAGACAAGCAACCATAAAAGGAAAAATATCCCTGAAATCAAGATGTAGAAATAGGAAATACAATATTTACATCTCCTCCCATAAATCAAGATGTAGAAATAAGAAATACAATAGTTACATCTCCTCTCTAGAAATAGGAGCACAAATTCCTCCAACACACTTGGAATTGAAGAAAGACCAACAAAAAAAGAAGGAGAAGAAGAAGAAAAAGACTTCTCGGTGCCATGTGCTTATAAAAAACTTTTAAAAGAGCCACTTCAACATTTAAATAAATTAAATGGAGTTAATAAACGAATTTGATTGCATCGATTTGATAAGTTTTAAGACTTAATTACACTTTTTGAAAGTTGTAATGTCCAATCGTATATTCGCAATAAGTTTAAGACTTCTGATACACTTAATACTAAAATCGATTGTTGACCATAATCAAACACGCCCCATGCTTTCGCCCGATCTTGAATTCGTTCATCACACTTTTTTCTTTCACTCTTCGATATAGTTCATTCTTTCTTCTTTTTTCCATACGTCTTCGCGTGAGGGGGGGGCGCGTCAAGATGAGATGCAACGCAAATACAATGCATGATCCCGCAATTTCTGGTGGGGGAATGCGGTCGCTAGCGAAGTGTGTATGGAACACCACGATTCAAGGGAGTCAATGAACGACACATCAAATCTCTTAATCAAAACTTGAATGGGGTGTCCGGGGCCGCGGGCCTCTCCGAGTGGGGCTTACCCACGTGGGACTTGGGAAAATCCAACGAAAGAGCATTCAAGTCCTCCTTCTTAGTACCCTGAGACGGACAAATGATGACATGTGAATTGCGATTCCAACGTCCACGCGGCTCGAAGACTAAAAACTCAATTGGTGGTCCAAATTTTTTTTCTTTCTTCTTTTTTTAATTTTTGTTTTCATACGATATTTCACGGAAGAAGGAGAAGGAGGAAGAGCAATCAAGAAACAAATTTCATTCTACCACGTGATGAAAGTTGGGGATTTGATGGGTGTCCATTCTTCACTTCCCTATTCATTTCCCTTCCTCGGACTCTCTCTCTCTCTCTCTCTCTCTCTCTCTCTCTGCGTATATATAAAGCCTGCCCTCCCTTCTCTAGCAACCACCTCATAGATTCACTCTCTCTCTCTCTTTCTCTCTCTCTCTCTCTCTCTCTGTTTCTCTCTCTCTCTCTCTGATAGCCAAAACAAAACACGAGGAAAAACAAAAACCCACAAGCACACCATGGACAACAATGTTGAGGAATACCAGCACTATTGGGAGACCAACATGTTCTACCAAACTGAAGAGCTTGACAGGTTTCATCTCTCTCCCTCCCTCTCCCTCTCCCTCTCCCTCTCTCTGTCTCTCTCTGTATACACACACCAGAGCACACCCGATCAATTGATTAGAGCCTACCCTATACTTGCCTCTAGATCATCACATCAGAAAAGTTTGGAAAATTATGACAGTTGGGTGGACGAGGCGATCTCTGGGTACTACGACTCGAGCTCCCCGGACGGGGCGGCGTCCACGGCTGCTTCCAAGAACATCGTGTCGGAGAGGAACCGAAGGAAGAAGCTCAACGAGAGGCTCTTCGCATTGAGGGCGGTGGTGCCCAACATAAGCAAGGTGATGACGTTGATCCCCATCTATTACAATCACAAACTACACATGATATTTTGGTCCACCCTCCTCCCCCTCAATAATTGAGACTTGAGAGTGACGTTGCTCTGTTTTTGCTCAACTCGAGACTGTAATCACGTCTAATTTTGGATTGAATCTAACGGGTATGGTAATTCCACTTTTGGGTTCAGATGGATAAGGCGTCGATCATCAAGGATGCGATCGACTACATCCAAGAGTTGCACGAGCAAGAGAGGAGGATCCAGGCCGAGATTTCCGAGCTCGAATCCGGCAAATCGAAGGGGGGCCCCGGCGGGTACGACTTCGATCAAGATCTTCCGGCCTACTTGAGATCCAAGAAGAAGAGGACCGACGCGTTCTACGACTCCGGGGGCTCGCGAATCTCCCCCATCGAAGTCCTCGAAGTAATCTCTCCCTTCTCCCGCTCCCTCTTTCTACCTCTCCGTCTTGCGACCTCGGTGATGTTGTCCGGGCTGATTCTGATTCTGGGCTTGCTTATTTTTCAATCTTGAACAAGAATATGATTAGTTAATTCTCCCCAGCTCAGTGAGCTGTCTCAATAGAGGTGCGAATCCGAGAGTTTCCCCGGGTTGAAATCCTCGTGTGGATTATAAAATTGGGTTGGGACAACAGGCCAGCCCCGAAGAACATTAATAAATAAGATACGGTTGGATATTGTAGATGATGTTCATCATCGAATTGAAGGGGTCAATAATGGATTAAATTACGATATGCAGCTGAGGATCACATACATGGGAGAGAAGACTCTGGTGGTGAGCTTGACGTGCAGCAAGAGGACGGACACGATGGTGAAACTGTGCGAAGTGTTCGAGTCCTTGAAGCTCAAGATCATCACTGCCAACATCACTGCCTTCTCCGGCCGGCTATTGAAGACAGTCTTCATTGAGGTCACTCTCCTCTCTCTCTCTCTCTCTAGAATTTCGCTTTTTTTTTTGTCTAATAGAATTTCAGATTTTAAAAAAGAGAAATAAATATATTTTTAATTATAAAAAACAGGGTAAATATCAGGGTCGTGAATGAAAATTGAATTACTGAACCGGAGCCCTTAAAAGGCTCAAGAAAAAGAAATAGATAGAAATTCAATCCTGCAATATTACTTTCTTATTAATATTCTTTTTTCCATATGTAACTGAGTAATTTTTCATCCTTTATTGGTCTGGGGTAACTTAGCCTTTGAATTCGAATCTGAACCTGGGCAGTCCTCTCCTCTATTTTCTGACCATGAACTAAAGTAGATCGTTGATGGTTTGTTGAAAGTCTGATAGGAGGGATGACGTCATGGTTTACTAATGTCTTTGTGCTAAAAGAAAAAGTTGGAGTAAATCATAAATTCTTAATTTTGCTCCTCGTATAAATTGCCTTATAATTCACAACCTACAATTACCATCCTCACCTTTTAAATTGGATTTCGAATTGCATCTTCGATCCGAATAAAATTTACCAAGTTTCCATTTTCTTCCCTAAGTTATCCCCTTCTCAACATTGGATTTCTTTTGTGAGGTCTGGATGTGGATGAGAGCAAATAAGTCCATTTAAGTTGTAGTGATGCGAAGCATAGTTTCTGAAATGTAGGAAAATATTTGATATGGAGAGTAGAGTCGAAGGTTCTTTTTATAATTATCACGAACAAAAGGTAATTAAAGTATAGGAAAAACAAAAACAAAAACCCCTAAAGAGAGTATCAGGTAATCTTGAAGGCCGAATTGGTTTGATGATGAGTTATTGTCACCAATTTTCCAGTGCATTAATATACCATTCTAAGAATAAAGGGGTGTAGCATCATGGGATCTCATGTCATGAGAAATTATGACTCACTCGGATCAAGGAAAAAAAAATTCCTTGGTCGAGATAAAAATTTAATATTTATGAGGTCTCAGTTTTAAAAAATAAAAGAAGTACCGAACTTTGTTAACCAAGCACACTCTTTTGTCAATTAACATATGATGATGTTCAATTTAAAAGCCGGAAGACAAATGAAAACACATTCTTGCCACAACTTCTTGGAAACATGATGGGGCCACTTAGATGTGGCACTGTTGATGTGTAGGCAATCCAGATTTTGGCCAGAAAGAAACAAAACCACTAGAAAAGCACAATGAATTAATTATCACCATACCAACCTCTTCCTTATCTACATTATAATAAGCAGCATATGTACAGACATATATATAAATATAGTTTTCTTTTTGCTTGGGTATATATACTTAATACCCAACATAAGAATATATATATCTAGATGGTTCTCATTCATAGAAAGGGGGTATCAATGAAGAATGGTGGGGTCCTCTGAGTTGGGAACAGATAATGACTTTTACTTTATAGTAAAGTGGGAGCTCCATAATTGGATGTCCAATTTAGGGCATAAACGATATATTTTATATAGTATGGACCGATGCTAGCTGGTCGGAGGAAAGAGAAAAAAGTTTATTTCTTCTGAAAAAGGGATAAATAATATGGCCCCCATCTAATCATATTTCCACTTTAAACGGTGAGGTTCTCTCCCTTTTCCTCTTGCAAGCTCGTTGTCTCGTTTAGGAGGCGTTCCTCTTCTCCGGGGCAAGGGATCTTTCCGATCGTTAGTTTGTGATATATCACACGAAAATTTAAAAGACTTATAAAATAGACTTATAATTTAATGCGTGCCATTTACTCTCTTGTCTAATCCGACGGGTTTTGAGGGATGGAGATCCGTTCTTGAAATATCATATAAAAAAACCGCTCTTTGATGATGCTTTATCAGTCCGTGAAACATCATTTTAAACAATAATATTTTTTTTGTTTTTTTCCTGACTTTGGAATAAAATATGAATTTGGTGTGGGCACCTTCTCATGGTGCCATGACACCACCGATTAGTACCCGACATTAATAATTTTTCACAATGTTTTTAATAATCTAGTGTCACTTAATGATATTTATCGTTAAGTTTAGAAACTTTTCAAGCATCTCAATTCAAGATGATAGTATAGAAACACTTTTTTATATATACGAGATGCAGCAATTAGGAGGAAATATTGGATGCAAATGATGATATTCACATTACCCAGATTTCCACCTCTTACATAAGGTCCATATCTTCTTTTTTCTTTTTGATAAAAGAGATATTGAATTTTCAAATTATTAATTTCCTGTTCGTTATCAACTGAAAATAAAGACAATAAATGACAATTTCATGTCTATTTATACATTAATTGTTTGCTTGCTCATCGGGTAGGTTAGATTGATATTGAGATAGCCGAGAGACTTCAACGCTCCTTTTTTTTTTATTTTATGGGATGAATTAATTACGTGAAACGACCTCTGGATTTAAAAGACAAAAATCAAGATTGTCTAAATCGACCTCATAAGATCACATGACTTATCATTTAAAAATCCATGAAATGGTTGAAATTTCATTGTCATAGTTCACATCATGATCACCAACATATTCTTTTTATTTGTGATATTCCATTATATTTGAAAGTTAATTGCTATATACGAGCTTATCTCAAAATCAAGAGAAGATGAGTCATGATCTCAAAGTCAACCAATTCTTCTTTTTTTTTTTTTTGTTGCACTTCGCAAAAAAAATAACGAGTTTTCCAAGCCTTACACGGTCGCAGCAAGGACTGGCTCACGCCTAATAGAGAAAATAAACCCATGATTTTCCACTAGGGATGACCCATATTTTTTTTAATTAGTGAGAAGGAAGAATAATCATATCTTTTGTTTATTAGTAGTAAGAAGGAAGGCAGATATAATATTAATGTTAGATTCGAAGTTCCGTGGGCATAAATATGATTATATACGCCCACGAGGGGCTCGTGCCCTAATCCTAGAAACGCGTATCGAAACGGTTCACCAAATTCACTTCTTTTGGTCATATTATAATTGATTTCGCTAATAGTTAATTTACCTCGAGTCCCACGCAGGTTGTTTCGTCTCTCCTTCATTTTTCCCCTGTTTATTACGTCTCTTTCGCACGCTTCTTTTTCCCGCACGTTCTCCACATTCTTTGTGTGCCCTAATCTTGGACGAACTAGCTTCATGCTAAATTGCCAATCATCTCTTCCCTCTTTTGTCTTCATCATTGTTGATTCACTGACGCTATGATTAAATTTCGGCATTATTTACTTTATGGAAAATAAATAATTTCAATTTTTTTTCTAAAAATACTTATATGGCTTGAGATAATTAATTAATGAAAATATTTATATTACAATAATAATAATGTTCGTTTATTCGTTGTTATAAGTGGTATAACAATCGATTTTAGGAAAAAAAAAGGACCCTTAGATAAGCGTAGTTGTGATCTACTAAGCCATATTATAGATAAATAAATGAATAAATTAATAGGTCATATGGAAGGCTTGCCCATTATCAAAAGAACTAGACGGTCCCACTTGGTTCCCTTGTTTATGTAATTTTGCCTTTGTGTTCACTAGTCATTGCGTAGCCAGGGCGGCCATTTCTGGACGGTGCGAGTATAAAATGAAAGACGAAAATAATCTAAGATTAGACTTTGATGCTTGGCCATGGAGTAATTAAATATATAAGCTAGCTTGTAAGATCTGGGTGGACCTATTGAAAGATGCGCAGGTAAGGTCATCATTCAATAATTGAGGGCTTGAAGATCCAATTATTGACTCATTGACACGACATTAGGTGGCTCCTAAAGTCTTAATATTTACCAACGTCGTGTCTTGTCCGCTCTTTTTAACTTGAACGAGGCTGGAAGTGCTCCGCGGGTCATCTGTTTCCATCTTCAAACACACTTGATCTCAATGGTTTAGATCGAGTTTGGTCGATATGGGTATGAGGATTTAGGGTTTTAACCCACCCCGTTTATGTGTTTGTCATTTGATGCAGGCGGATGAGAACGAGAAAGATAATTTGAAAGTGAAGATCGAGACAGCCATTGCGGCACTTAATGACCCACAGAGCCCTATGAGCATTTGATCGAATGGCATGAGAAAATCGCCCCAGAAAAGTCTTTCTAGGAATCGCAAGTTCTTGCACGCGTCAGTCTCTCTCTCTCTCTCTATCTCCCCGTGCGTCTGTCGTCATTGTTCCTCGGTATCCTTATCCATGCCGTGATGAATGTATTACCAGTTCCCGTTAGCATAGTTACTCCAAGTCGAGACTACTTGTATGTTGCTCAGCTTGTTTTTGCAAATCACAAAGAAAAGAGAAGGCGAAAAAGAATGTTCCGATGAATGATGAATGCAGAGCGTACGGTTGTTTCTTCTTGATATCACATCTCCACTCCTACTTCCCTTCGTGACATTCAATTTGCAAAATCTACCGCGAGGAGAACCAAATAACTTAGTTTCCGATTTGTGACTCCACAGAGGAAGAAATAAAAAACAATGACTAATCCACAAAAGAGACTCAAATAATACCAAATGCATAAGATGCGTCCAGACTCCAACATCACCTGCTGGCCGAATCTTTCATGACCACTTTAAGAGCAGATTGAGAAAAATGATCGACACAGCCATCAAGCTGAGGAAACTTGAATTCACATAAAATGCCTTGGCCGCTCAAGAATAAGTTTCGCAGTATGTATACTACTCTGAAGCTCATCCCTTCATGGTTAAATTAACACAAACCCGACGTGCATAACTTCACTTTCACATGATAGCAAAGTGGTCGCTAGTAGTTTTTATAGCTACTGATCGTTATAGAGACAGGAACAAACTCAAGTAAACTTTATACATACTTCCCCAAAACTATAAATAATTGAAGGGAAGACAGATCCGATAGAAAGCAACAAGGCAAGTTCGATCTGACACCTCAAAGCCTGAAGCTGCTGTAGCCTCCTAAACTAGAACTGTAACCTCCATATGGCTGTGATGAAAATGACGAAGACGTGTAAGGAGTATCACCCAACTGAGAATATGGCCTCAATCCACTGTCTATCTTGCCATAGCTGCTGGTGACTGGCTCCTTATGGCCATTAATAAATTCCTGCAGACAAATGAATTGATTCAGTCTTACATTTGACACCATCATATTATTTGACTTGGAACATTTGATACATCGTCAAATCAGGATTTATGTGATCTTTCAAATTCTGAAAGCTCTATATAAGAGCACAAGACAAAAGATTGAAGGAAACAGAAATAGACAACATTGATATGGTTGGGCTATCCATTCCTGCAGGCCTAGCAGATTTTGAAGAGGAATTTCACATGATCACAGCTGGTGCGAAAGGAAAAAGGATTCATATTATATAAATAGGCACATACATGCCAAATTTACCATACAATAGTTCTATATAAGATATATTGACCACAATTAGACAGCATTGTTTAACATGCTATATTCCTGCCTTTTCAAAAAGAACTTTAATAATGTGAGTAACTTAAAAACCAAATACAAGTTAAGGAATAAAACAGCAAACAAAATTCACATGCAACGTGCCTGAATCAGTTGTTGTGCTGTCTGAACTTCAGATGTAGTGCCTTTTATTTCCACGGTTATTTCATCGGGTAGTCCTCTGCTCTCCTGCACAGTTAATATGGCCCCACTAGTTCGACGAATATATGCAATGTTAGCCCCACCAATGCCAATGATGTCCTCAGCATAAGTCAGTGGAATTTGCATTGTTTGCACAACCTAAAACAGGAGAAAACAATTAAACTATGCACCAATACAAAGGAAAAGGCAAGAATAGCTTACTGACTTCAATATGAACTCGAAGTCTTTACTTTTTCAACCAGGCAAAGATTGAATCTATTATGCAGTATCTCAGTTGTCATTGTAATCTCACATTTTCAGAAATCTAAGCCTTAAGCCACATGGAGCACAGAAAAAATTCCATTTGGTCTTATCTGCTAGCATATACTCCTTCCATTAAAAGTCTGGACAACTCGCATCAAAGCAGAAAGAAAGCCTTTTGTCTGGTCAAAAAGACCAAGAGACAGAATTTTCAAGCAGGATTCACTCTAAAGACCAACAAAAAGTACATCAACTAATAAACTGAGATTTTCCAAAGCACCTGGAGGTCAAATGTCATAGAAAAACAATCCTTAAACACTTACAAGATGCTTCTAATGAGGGTTAAGGTGAAAGTGCAGTGAAGCAAATTGGAATTGACATTAAAGTGGGCATGCCTGATGACTATAGGGGCATCAAGAACCGAACCAAAACCGAAACTGAAATGAACTGAAATTTCGTGCTTTTTTGATTTAGTTTGGATATTCAAAAAATAACCATTAATTTTTCCGGTTTGGTTCGGTTTTTGGTTGGTTCAGTTAACCGATCCAAATTGAAATTCTTAACAAAAATTGAACAATTAACTTAAAACCTCTCTTCTTTCTCACTTCTTTACTTTGGTTCCAATAAGCAAGACAAAAATAGAAAAACTGGAAAATCGAACTGGAACTGGGTTTTTGATTTGATTCAGTTCAGAATTGCACCTTATTGGTTCAGTTCGATTCCAAACTGAACTGAACCATGAGAGAGAGAGAGAGAGAGAGAGAGTAGTGTGTACAATTGTGTGTTTGGGTATCATTATATGTATTTAATGTGCGTGTTTTAGTTCTTGATACACAGGGAAGTACTGGAGAATATTCCAATATATCCATAGAACTTATAAAAGAATCCTCACATCATATGTCGAACCAGAAATCCAAGAAATAAAAACATGTTTAGAAAGGGAGAGCTGGGAAAATGAGCTTGCTCTTAGCAATTATTGTCAGTGAAGTGGCAGCACCATCTCAATCTTGCACCATCTCAATACTGAGAACTTCACCCCACAGAATGCAAGCATATAAATCAGGTAAATCCAAAATGGGGCAATTGGAAAAGCAACTTTTTCATTATGCCTTTCTTATATTTTCCTTTTGCATGATATTAGTGTTTTATCATCTTATGGTCAACCATGACCGATGTACTGACAGATCCTTGAGAAAAGCAATTTCCAATTACCCAAACTCGCCAAGGGGTTAAGAACCGAAGTGAAATGCCGCAGAGAGTATGTGAGGATGCACAATGAGGAAGTACAATACATCTCCTTATTTCTAAGGCATTCTTGCAGTAAATCAAGCAAGCCTAAATACGATGTCCACTATCAACATGGTGCATATCAGGGATCTCCATCAGCAATATTCAATGAAGGGCTGGAAAGTAGGTCCTGATAAAGCAGGATCACATTCTTCTACTTTCTACAATGGACTGGTCAATACTAGGCCAACTCACAGAGTTTACCACGTAGAGTCCATTATGTAGACTCCAGGCATCTCCTCATTGAGTCATGCTTGCAAAAAACGGCCATCTTCATCCAAATCTAGTAACTTGTTATCCTTCTTTTTTCGGCTATGGAGGTTTTGTATGGAGGAGAGGAAGAATTATGAAAATACTGCACACTTCTGGTAGAAATTTGTTGATGAATGGATGCCATGCTTTTAATACAGCAGATAAGACATTTGTCATAGCATAAATCCTTATAAATATGCTAGGTCTAGGTTCATTTATATAAAAAGAAAGAGAAATCGCTAACCAAATAGGCTGAAGCACCCCATTGCTGCTAAAATACCAAATGAGTCCTAAAAATTTAATGAAATTCAAGAATGATGAAATCATGCTTCAAAATAGATTTCATACAACAGACAAGTATTTCGCTTCTCCAAGATAAATCAAATTATATACTATCCATGTCCCACATTTACATCTAGGTTTCATACATATCGGCATTACAAGAGAGCTTTGCAACAAATCTGGCAAAATTAACTAAAAGAAGCCAAATGGATAGAGAAGAACTTACCTGAGTGACAATAGGAGCACCTGCGCGACCAAATCTTGCTGATCGGATTGCAGATATTGAGGGATCTTGTCCATAGAGTGAAACTCCAGAACGTGCAATCTGCGGCTCCAACTGACTCTCACGATCTATGTAAAGTGATTCTCTCTTTGACGAGAGTGGATAATCGGATGTAATTCCAGTTGGAGCAGCATGCAGTACTGACTTGTCACTCCAAGTCTCAGATGCACGATCTTGTTGGGCTGCATTATTGCACTAATGGTTGGGAAAAAAAATTAGTACTTAAATGCAGAAAAATATACACAATAACTCATCATATGGGTGCACCCAAAGTACAACTCAGCATATGAGGACTTACGCTCTTCTCAAAAAGAGGTAGAACACTATGATCAACCAAGAATTTCCTTAGGTGTCTAACTACTGCTTCTACGGCTTTAAGAACCTTTGACGCCTCTCCCTGCAACTCCACGATTCGCTCATCCGTAGAAGCATAAATTGGCAACTCACCTGCCATCCAAGATGTTTTAGAATAATTGACAGTGTAAAAATCACTGTTCAAAACTCTGCCTGGATATAATGATAAGAAAAAAGGAACTGAGAAAAAAGGAAATACTTGAATCATCACCATTAATTATATTTCATCAGGGAACAAGGAAACAAATGAGGCAACAAACAAAAATTGGGGGGATATATAGAGAGATGGAGAAAGGAAGAAAACTGGTTGAGTTGCTGCACTACCAAATTAGATATAGACGAGAATGACTTATCTACAAACTTTTATGGATGAGTCAGAAGACAAATATAACATAACCAGATAATAGTAACCTAAATCTTCTATTAACAACATTCTAGTCCCACAAGAATGTCCTCCGAGAGTACATGGCATCGTGTCTACAGTTGACTAACATTTGGACCTCTAAAGTATAAAGATCCTGCTCTGCTTTCATATGCTTAGGGAACAAAATATTTTATAACTCCTCAGCCATATACTAAGTAAATACATGTAAACTACCAAGAACCCTCTCAAAGGATATTTACCACCAGAGAAACGAAAGGGCGAATACCAGAGCAGAGAGCAAGTTTGACTAAAATGGCACTGACATCCCAGAGTGACCCTTGTACATACACTGAATGTGTGAAAAAATCTCAGCTTATATTTTTGTATCTCTAAATTCCAGCCCATTAATGAAAATCCTGCTCTGCTTTCATATGCTTAGGGAACAAAATATTTTATAACTCCTCAGCCATATACTAGGTAAATACATGTAAACTACCCTTGCAATTATAATCTCTACAAGATCAAACTCATGTTTTGAAAATGCAAATAAAGGACCAAGAGGCAGGTTGCTTCCTCATACAGAACATTTGACTAGACTACTTCACTCAGTCCACCAGAAGAGCTTCCTAGAACACAAGGTTCCCATAATTCAGGTGTTGGGGAGGTCCAAAAGAGAGGAAGAGTGGGCCACTTTGGCAGGGCACATTGGTGAATGAGCAAACAAAAAATACTAAATGAAGCCTATGAAAGCTAAGAAACAAGACATTTTATGCAAAATGAATAAGTTGCCCATTGTCTTAGAAAAGCAATAACTGTTGACCCAAGAAACAAACTCAAGATCAAACCCAGGCCAGTGTAGACACAAGAAAATGATAAATGAAACCTACAGACAGATGACATGCGATTGGTACCACTATGATCCTTCTATACAATGGCATCGAGAACTGAGCTGAACAAAATGCAAATCCAGAAACTTCTAATTGCTTGTCTCTACTCTGTATTATGATTAGCAGGTAATAGTACCACACTGACAAATTATAGTCCTACGGCAATATCTCCATTCCTGCTGTAACTATGACACATGTCACCTTGACAAGATCAGTATGCAGATACATCAATAATCAGCTACGTCTTATTCTATATTTTTCTCCCGAACCAAATTATCCTCTGTTTAACATCCCTAAATGACTTAATGCTTCTAAATTACAACTAATTTTAACAGCAAAATTCATATTCAAGACTTATTCAAGATATTTTATTCCAGACTTTTTAAAAGAGAGCCAGGAGTACATCTGGATTTAAGATTGAAATGCCAAATAAAACATGCGGCCATAATTATCAAGTAAATTTTTTTGCCAGTTTCCATTTATCAATGTGAGTCATGACAAAGATAGCACTGTCTAAAATTCAGAGGCATGCACTACTATAGAAGCTTACCTTCTGGTAATACTCTAACAGAAGCTCCGGTACCCTCTTGTATCGATTTGATTAGTGAACCTTGCTTTCCGATTAGATTTATTGCTTGAGTGGAAGCCACCAAGAACCGAATTGAACAAAATGCAACTCCAGCAGCTCCAGACAACTTAGCATCACTCTCATTCTCAGACAGTCCACAGACACGTTTAAAAACTCTTATTACAGCATCCATTGCTGGGGAAAGAGGTGCCTCTGGCTCTTCTTTTCCAGATATCAATACCTGCAAAACAATATATAGTAAAGGCAAGATAGGGGAAAAAGTACTTTCCTTAGCAAAATTTGCCATGGTCTGCACTATAGAAATCTCAAAGTTGAAGCAGAATACATACAATGAAATTTATTCATAACAGGACGCAAGTAGCTCGAAAATGGAGTACCACAGTAAAAAAAAAAAAATGTAATAGAACAAATGATGAAGACAAAGCAATGGAACCATGGCAATCAAATTGTCAGGAAATAATCCAAGAAAACTGCCACTGTCTCAAATTATCTCTGAAAAGAAAACCAAATAAAGAGGTACAAAGCCATGTTGTACCACAAGATGCAAAGTGACAATATAAGAGTTCTTTACAATGGACTCCAAAACTGTTGAGGATGTATGAAAACCCAAATCATTTTCAGAAATGTGCTTCAGTTTTAACATTGAAGATGGATAGAAATTAACAATGTCAACAATCTAACTGCTGGTTCCTATCACGAATAAGTAGTGCCTATTTCCACATAAGCCTTCTTTTATCCACTAGGGTCATTTTTGACCCATGCAAGGGAATGCATCCAGAAGAGGATAACTTTTCCTCAGGGATAGGATATAGTAGGATAGTAATGGAATAGGAATTCTATTGTTAATAGCCTCCTATTTTTACTTGGTTTACATGCATAGTGGAAGCAAGGATATGTGCAGGTAAATTACTTTTGTATTCATCAAACTTTGTCCCGACTTTCATGTACCTTACTGGTACTTATTTTTTTATCACAAGTCACTCAACTTTGATTTTCTCTCAACCAAGTCACTTCTTTAGGTTCTGCCAAATTTCTCTGTGATATTTTCCAGTTACTTATCCATGAGTTTGATAACTGTGAGGCTTTATCTATGAGCCAAAAATCAAATCATAGGAGCCCTAAGCCCCAAATTCAATACATGGCATGACTCATAACTAGTGTGGCAAGCAATTAACCACTGACTTCCATTGAGAAGCTCCTCCACTATGGAGGGCAGCATTCTGGACGTGGTGATTGAAGAACAGAAAGCTGGAGGCTATGATGATGATTGCGATTGTCAATGTAACGAATAGCAATAGAATTATAGCCTGATGGGACTCTAATCAAGTTCACATTGCAAATTTTTCAGGAAAAATTGAGGACCGTTTCAGAAGGACAAATGTAGAAAGATGAGAGAGAAGCTATTCCAGTAAGGGGAGATATTAAATAAGCAGGTCCACGGTAAGCAGAGGAATGGACAGGCAAACACCTAAGTGGTTAATCTTCTCAACCAAACAGGAGAAAACCTGTAGCATTTGGGGCAAATCTGCAATCCAAAAACTATTCATCAACCCAAAAATGAGGTTAGATACAGGTTTTATGAAGTTGAAAACAAAAATTACCATCAACGATATTCTTTCCTCAATCACCACAGATACTAGAACACATGAATAACAGACGAAGAACGAGTAAAAGCACAGCAAGCAAATAAATCAAATCCATAGCCGCAAAAGTGTAGCCAAAGAACCCTAGTTCCGTTTTCCTTTCCCCTCCTGACTCAACGATTCCGAAAGAACTGGGATGTCTTCAATTCAAACTCGCTCCACATGAGTAAACCTAGTAAACGACCAGGCCAGCTACAGAACACAAACTCCAATCGAAAAGCAGAAAGAGCAAACCCTAGAAAACTTACAACGCGATCGGGAGTGCCGACAGGAGCATCAAGTACGCGAATGCGAGCGCGAGTCTCCTCACACATCTTCTTGATAAGCTCCCCCTTGCGACCAATAATGCTCCCGACCTTGAGAACTGGCACGACGAGACGAAAGACGCAGTCGCCAGGCCATCCCGGCCACCTCTTATCAGCTTCAGCGGTGGCCTGAGGAACCGCCGGTTGGTCGGCCTCCGCCTGAGGCGGCGGCGGCTCAGTGGACTGCTCAGTTCCTTCTCCGTTGGTCGATGCGTCCAAGATTTCGTTCGGCAAGGCATTCAAATCGGTCACTCCGGAGGCGGAGAGCGGCGGCGATTGTGGCTCGGATTCGAAATTGTCGGCGGAGGGGCTCTCTGCTGATGCGGCGGCGGCGGCGGCCCATTGATGCGGTGAGGGAGAGAGGCGAGATTTTTCGGGTAATGAATGACCTGTAGAAGGGCCGAGGAGGAGGGGCGAGTTGTGATTTTGCGGGTGTCGGGGGGTCCGCCGGATAGTTGTTATTCTTGGCTTAGGGCTGAAGGTTAAGAAATCCGTTTCGCTTTTCTACCTTGAAAACAAAAAATTCACAAATAGCTTCTCGGAAAAGAAATTTAATTTTCTTAGAACCAAGTTAAAATAGACCTGAACAAGTCTTTAAAACACTTAAGAAAGACCTAAGAGCGGGCTTAGAATGAATTTTTTATCGAATGCCTTGGGATAGAGGAAGAATATAATTGTTTGATTTGTAATTGTCTTGATGAAGACATGTCTTTTATTGAAAGTCATTTTTCGATTTTTAATGAGAGGAGATAAATTATATGGTGATTTTGAGTAGGACATAGAGGGGACCGATAGATGTATATCAAGGAAATTTAATCAACGTCAAAGTACACAATACTTTGCTCGAATTTAATCGATGACAAAGCAAAATGATGGAGAGATATAATAATGGAATTGAATCAACGATGAAGATATGAAAGTTCCAACTAAGATATACGCTGGAATTTAATCGATGACGAGATGTTTGGAAATTACAACCATGACACATAAATTGAAAGATAATTAAAAGATAATAAGTTTTGTTTGTTTATTCATCGGGATTCCTATGATGCACAAGTATTAGTATTTATAATATTTACAATATAAATTGTTCATAAGTAGCTATTCTGCTGTTTCAATCATGCCTTCACATCTCTAAGATTTTTGAACTCCATATCTTCACATTGCCAAGTCATTTTATCTCCAAGTAGTTAGGGTGCATTTGGTTCAACTTTGAAGCTGGCTTTCAACTTTCAAATGGCCTTCAAAATGTTGAAAGCCCAAAGCTAGTCCCTACTAGCTTTGAGCTTTTAGCAGTCCGCTAACGGCTAATATTAATTTTTTCCTTCCAAAACTATCCTCATTAGTTCTTCATATTTCCAATTTTACCCCTATTTTTTTTTTTTATTGAGAAAGGGGTAGCCCTTTGCCGGTTCGATGAAGGGTTATGGCCGGCGGCGGCCGTTAGCTGAGGTAGCCCGAGGTCGGGCGACCTCCAGCAAGGGGTGCGTGACTTAGCCGACGGCCACGAATGGCTGCTTGGGTCTCGCGACCTCGGTGGCCCTCACTTGGGTCTCGCGACCTCGGTGGCCCTCACTTGGGTCTCGCAAGGGTCACGTGACAACGGCTGGTGGTCGCGCGACCCTCGCGAGACCTAGGTGGCCACCGCCTGGGTCATGATGCGCTTGGGTCGAGCAACCTCCAGCGGCCCTCAACTAGGTCGAATGACCCTCGCCGTAGGTCGCCCGACAGCAACCGGCACTAAATCTAGCTCACCGGTGGTCGTAGCCCTTCGCTGGACCAACGAAGGGTTTAATCCAATTTTTCAAAAAAAAAAAAATAAATAAATATATATATATATATACACACACACACACAATACCCCTCAAAGCCCTTTGTGAATTTTTTTTAACCAAACGCACATTCAACTCAAAATCCATTTGCAAAATTTTTTTACCAAATACAATTGCATTTCCTCAAGTAGCTTTGGGCTTTCAGCATTTGCATTGAACTCAAAGCCTTGCAAATGCTGAACCAAACGCAACGTTACTCTTTCAAAATCACGTCTTGATTCTCCACGGTTTAGCCACCTTGACTCTCATTCAGGTCGTTACTCCTTCAAATTAATTTTCTAATCACGATTTGTTGTGCTCTATTGCCTTATCCGTAAACAATTTCAAATTCGAATGCCACTATGTCCAAACTTTGCACCCGCACTTTACTCACAAAACATTTAGTTTTCAAATAGTTTCTTACCCAATCAATGTATTCCAATGTTTGGTTGTCCAAATTTTTAACTAGGATAGGATAGAATATGAAATCTAGAATTTTTATTATATTTATATACTATTTGGTGAATCACAATAATAAAATTGGATATATTCACATCAGATTATGTAAATTATTTGGTTTAAATGGCATTTCTCTGTAAATGAACCTAAAAATTCACAAACGGAGATGGTAAAAATCTTTTACAACACCTTGCCTAATTTATTTTTATTTTATTTTATTTTTACTCTCTTTTATAATTATTTCCTTTTTTATTTCTTTTTCGCCTTCCATCATTCTCTAATAAAATTTTATTAAATAGTAAAATATGCTAATTTACCTAAAATTTTAATAAATATAAAAATATATTTATATTTATGTATTGAATTTATATTGTAAGATAGAATTAAAATTGAATACATAAATAAAATGAGGTTAATTTTTTAAAAATAAATTGTATTTTTGTTATTTTGAATTTTATGTTAGAATTCAAATACTATTTATATTGAAATATGATTTTAATTTTTTAATTTAATAAGTTTGTTATTTGAGAAAAATGACTTTCTTATTTTACATATTTTAAATCATATTTACCCTTATGCCACCTCTCTCATGGGATAATTTTATCTGGCATATATTCCTCTTATATCCGACTTTATTCTATCTTAAGTATGCACAAAACATAGGAAATAATGAATTTTATCTTATCTTGAATTTTATTTGGAGTGCCAAAGTAGCCTTAGAATATTTTGAAGTTGACAAAATAATCCATGATTTTTTTTTTTTATGATGAGCTTGATAAATGAAACACATGTTTATATTTCAAGTAATAGCTCCATCAACAAACTCAGCACCGTTGATGATGATTCAAGCCAAGGTAGAATTTTGGCATATGTGATTCGATGGGTCTAGAAATAAAATTTTCAATGAAAAAGACTACCGATCATGGAACTAATTAAGGAGTTGACAATTAACCATATTAAATGCTGGATTTAAGGCCGAACAACAACATCCTAAGGTAGTTGTTTACCGGTCAAGGTGGGTGCACGAATTTTGGAAAGCCTTCATAGTGAGATTCTCCTATCCTGAGTTCTATATCCTTGACCGGTGGCTTGTCCTTTAAGTTTTGGTGGTAAACTTCGTTGATCCCAATCTTCATCCTTGTTTGTGGCACATCCTTTATATCTTGGTGGTGGTTGTATTCTATCCAACACTTATGCTTGCCCATCGACACCCATCCTTACACACCATTCCTATACACTTAAATAGAAAATTTTCCCTATTCCGGAATCACTCGCTCATAGATGTATCAAGTTGGTATTAAAGCTTATGGTTGAACTAGTTTTGAATGATTCCTTTTGTAATCAACTCATAATCAACATGAATGATTCAATAGCAAGAGGTTTAAGTCTGGAGTAGCACACTATGAAAGGCAAAGGGTGCTATATAGAATGTCCAGCAACAAATGGAGTGAGTCTTCAACCTTTTAAAGGATATAACAAGACAAAGACAACCAACAAGGCATCCTAACAATTGTCATCGATGTGACGATTTAGATTCTCATCAAAGTTCAAATGGTGATTCCAATTCCACTAAAGGTAATTCCTAGTGATTCTAAATATCAAATCCAAACAAGAAGAGGGAGGCATGAAGAGAACAATGGTAAAATCAAGGTGGAGTTGCTTGAATTTAAATGTAGTCTCAATCTTGACTACTTGGTCGATTGGTTGCACACAATTGAAAGAGTTTTTGACTTCAAATCCTTTTCAAATGAGAAGAGATCTAAGGTTGCTATCCTGAAATTGACAAATATGCTTCTTTTTGGTGGGAGATTTTAAAGCATTGACAAACTAGAGAAGGAAAATGCCTAATTGAGTCTTGGAAAAACTCAAGAAATTGATGAAATGAGATTTTTGCTCAACAATTATAAGCAAGATATGTTCCTTAAGATGAATTCCTTAAACAACAAGGGATGAACATTGAAGAATAAATCAGAGAGTTTGAAAAGTTCAAGATGAGGTGCAAAGTTCTAGAAGTTCTAGAGCAAACCATTGCTTGATTTCTTGATACCATGGATATGAAATTGCTGATTTGTTCAAACTTCAACCTTATTGGTAATTCGAAAATGTATGTAAGTTGGTAATGAAAGTCGAGAAGTAATTGAAGAGTAGAAAGAGGTTTTCTTCTAGAAACAACAAAGGGGACATCCTACCTTAAGGGTGCTTCCTCTAGTAAAGCCAAGAGTACGTTGACCAAAGATAAAGACAATGAGAAGTCTATGGAGCTTGCTAAAGAATTCCCCAAGAAAACTGATGGTGAAGCAAGGAAATGCTTTAAGTGCCATGGCCATGGGCATTTACAAGCTAATTGTCTTAATTGGAGAGTTATGACTCTTTAAGAAATTGAGAAGTTCAATTTGGAACTTCATGAGACCAAGAACAATCTAGAGCAAAATGGTCCCAAATATGGAAAGGAAGAGGAGATTTTGTATAAAGTTGATGATGGTGAGTTGTTGGTTATCAAAATTGCATTACATGCCAAAGTTTCTCTAGATATGAATGAGCAAAGGGAGAACATCTTTCACACCCGTTGCATTATAAATGAGAAGGTTCATTCGGTGATTGTCAAATGGCGGGAGTGCACCAATATCACTTTGACAACCTCAGTTGACAAAGTAAAGCTTCCAATGTCTAAACATCCTTAACCGTACAAGCTCCAATGGCTTAGTCAAGAAAATGATCTTAAGGTAACCAGACAAGTTCTTATATCATTTTTGATTGGACAAAATTATCTAGATCAAATTCTATGATATGTGATTTCTTTGGATGCATGCCACTTGCTATTTGGGAGGCCTTGGTAATATGATAGAAATTCCATGCATGATGACCGTAAAACACATACTCTTTTCATAAGGAATGAAAATGCAGCATTCTTGTACCCTTGAAATCAACCTAGGGAGGGAAAACACAAGCAAGAAAAATCTTTTCTTGAGTGAAACGTAGAGTTGAGAGAGCCATTAGTAAATAGAATAATGTATATGCTTGGCTTATGGTCGAGAAAAAGAGTGAGAAAGAGTCTTCTAGATAAAATAAAATGCATTCATTTTTGAAGGAATTTGCCACCTGGATTACCTCGTATAAGAGGTATTGAGTATCACATCAATTTGCTTCTCGGTCTTGGTGCTTCTCTACCAAACAAACCAGCTTATTGATGCAATTTGGAAGAGATAAAAGAGTTGCAAAGACAAGTCAAAGAACTTAGCGATAAGGGATATGTTTGAGAAAGTACAAGCCCATATTCCATTCCAACTCTTCTTGTGCCCCAAAAGGATGGTTAATTTAGAATATGTGCCGATAATCGAGCCATCAACAACATTACCATTAAGTATAGGTACCCCATATAAAGACTTGATGTTATGCTTGATGAATTATATGGTTCTACTATCCTCTTATAGATAGAATTGCTGAATTGCTATAACCAAATCATGATGCGAGAAGGAGATGAGTGGAAAACAACTTTCAAAACTAAAGGAGACATTTATGAATGGCTGGTACATTCAAGCTATCTAATGCTCCAAGTACCTTAATGAGACTCATGAATAAGGTTCTTCGTTCTTTTATTGGTCGATGTGTTGTTGTACATTTTGATGATGTGGCAGGAACAAATAGGAGCATATATCTCATTTGAAATAGGTTTTCAAAGTCTTGAGAAACAAAAACTCTATGCTAAAATGGAGAAATGTCAATTCTTCTCTCCAAGCATTGTTATCCTTGGTTAAGTGGTTCTTGAAGATGGGATCTCCATAAGTGAGCCTAAGGTGGAAGCTATGAAAACTTGGCCTATTCCGAGTCCATTTCTATGTAAAGAGTTTTCATGGACTTGTTTCGATCTATTGATGGTTCATAAAAGATTTCAATACCTTTATGACTTCAATCATTGAATGCATGAAGAAGAGTTCTTTCGAATTGACAAAGACTACTCAAAATGCTTTTGAGGTAATCATGCATAAACTTTGCGAGTCCCTTATTCTTGACATTCTTAGTTTCGATAAAGCATTTGAAGTTGAATATGATGCTAGTAGAGTTGGCATCGGTGTTGTTCTTGTACAAGCCCAAAAACTTTTAGTGTATTTCAATAATAAGTTGATAGATTCAAAGAAAAACTATTCGACTTATAATAAGGAGTTATATACCATTGCTAAAGCTCTAGATAATTGGGGTTATTATTTGAGACTAAAACAATTTGTTCTTTATCCTGATCATGAGGCCCTCAAGTTTATTCATGGCCAACGTAAACTCAATTCAAGATGTGACAAATGGGATTCTTGGTTTCCAATTGATAAAGAAGTTTCATGAGCATATTCGATTCAAGATTGAGAAGGTCAACAAGTCAAACAAGAAGAAAGCCAACTAGCATCGAAAGAAGGCTCAATTCCAACTAGATAATCTTGTATGGGTTCATTTGAGGAAGGATAAATTTCTATCTTGATGAAAGAACAAGCTCATGCTTAGAGCCAATAATCCATTTAAAATTATAGAGTGAATTGGTGACCATGCATATAAAATCAATCTTTTTGGAGAGTTCAAAGTTTCGGCAACTTTTTTATGTGGGAGACCTTTCTCCTTACTTGGAGGACAAAAATCTCTCAAATTTGATGATAAATCTCAAAAAACTCGGGAATAATGATGCGAAAGCATCCAACTTAGCTCCATCAACCAACTTAGTACCATTGATGATTATGCAAGCTAAGGTAGAATTTGGGTATAACATTATTCAATGGGTTAGTGACATCCTAAAATTTGATCCCCATTTAGGAGATGATGAATGGTTTAATTATCAATGCATAGTCAGTAGGATTAGACCCTAAATTGATTCAAGAATTGTTCTTGAGTCAAATAACATATTGGGAATGGTTATTGAGGATTTAGACGTGTACGACCAGAGAACTCCACCATGGACAAACCGCTCGACCATAAGAATTGATGAGGAACAATCTTACAATGTTATAGGCCGATCTAGGAATGGTTATAGATCAATTTGACAATAGTGTATAATCGAATTGTGAGTGATTCCACACGATTACTATACTAATTGTGAACAACCCTAAACCAATTCCAAATGATCATGTACTTTGGAACGAGCAATTGATCCCTCATGATTATATGACAACATAGAATTATCCATGAATCGAAAAGTCACAAATGTGGATTGATATTGAATCAACCACGAGTCGAACGCGTGAAACCCCTAAAAGCCATCCATTCATTTAAATTGTATTAAAATCGCATTTGATTGATTTTAGCCACAATGCATAATTTGGTTATGGGTGTTGAACTTTAAGGAATTGAAGACAATCATGTTAGACATCGCCTCATTAGTTGCCCTAATTATCAATTAAGCCATAAATTTTGGAATAAGGATAAATGGGCTAAAATTGGAGACCACAAGTGCCCACACACAAAGTGCAGCCCAATGGGCCTCTCCCCCATTAAATTCTACCAAGGGGGGCCCATCAAGCCCATCTTGCCAAGCTTGAGCCCATTTTTGCTAATTCAAGCCCGTTTTTTACTTTTAGAAGTTGTACACTATTTGGCTATGTGCATAAATAGTGTCATTAATAGTGCCTGAGACCAAAATTACAATTATACCCCTAATGATCTTCTAGAAGCCATCATTGAAGGGTGATGCGTGATGGGAACGAAGAGGTGAGAAATTCATTTCTTGGGTAGTGTCTTATGGAAGGAGTGAATGGATAAACATGTATTTGGATATATGGAAGATGGAATGTGCTAATGATTTCTATTAAAATGGGAACTTGCTGGAATGTGGAATGGGGGCAAAAATGGAGTGTATTATGGATGAAAATGAAGCTAGGATAGATGTAGCTCACCACCAAGGCCTAAAGGAACAATTTACTAGCCAAGGATAAAGAACTTAAGGCTCACCACCATACAAATGAATAAATAACCAAAATTTGAAGGAAATAACTCTTTTTAAGAGGAAATCTCATGGATTGCATATCAGGGATGTCCTCCATATGAATTACATCTCTATTTATAGCCATACTAGCACATTGTACTAAGACTCTTACAATAAATGTCAGCACACTCTACTTTTTACATCTTAGCCTAGAAATGAAGACTAGCTCCCATTTTTTCAAACTTACAATAAAGACTCTTTGAAATTCTAACCTTGCATTCAAGATCCTCTAATGTAAGAAGACAAATTGAGCACACTCTACATTCATACTCTTCAGCCTAATAATGTAGACTAGCTCCCCATTCTTTCAAACTTGCAATAAAAACTCTTTGACATTCTAGTCTTGCATTAAAGACTCAAGAAGACAAACATAACACACTAAAGGAATTAAGACACAAGAAGACAAACATAGCACACCATACAAAGAGAACACATCCATTGCTACTTTGGTTTTGCATTTAAGCCATAAATCATAGGCAAATGCTATCTTATGTGCCCCGAATCCATTGGACCATGTTGAGAACGAATCTACCACATGCTTCCATGATTGACAAATTGGCTTGATGGATTGATAAAACTTGAGTTGGGTTAGGCATATGATCATTGGAAGATTTATGTTTTGCTGCCACCGCATCATCCTCTCCGGGTTGTTTGAGATTTGTCCTCAAATCTGAAAAATCTTCATCATCAAAGTAAAGAGAAAGGTCTCCCACATTAAAAGTCTTTGAAACTCCAAATTCTCTAGGAAGATCAATCTTATATGCATTGTCACCGATTCGCTCGATAACTTTAAATGGGCCATAAGCTCTAGGCATGAGTTTGTTCTTTCGTTGAGTTAGAAATCTTTCTTTCCTCAAATGAACCCATACAAGATCGCTCGGTTGGAATTGAGCCTTCTTGCGATGCTGATTAGCTTTCTCCTTATAAGACTCATTGGCCTTTTAGATCTTGGATCGAATATGCTCATGAAGTTTCTTCATTGATTCCGCTCTTTCTTTGCCACCAAAGTTCACTTGCGAGTTGGATGGAATTGGAATCAAATCAATCGATGTGAGAGGATTGATTCCATGCATAATTTCAAAGGTGATTGACCAGTAGTATAACTCGATGATTGATTATAAGCAAACTTAGCATGCACAAGCTTCAAATCCCAATCTTTTAAAGACTTGCTCACCATACTATGAAGAAGAGTGGTAAGGGTACAATTTGTTACCTCCGTTTGGCCATCAATTTGAGGATGACAAGTGGTGTTGAATAAGAGCCATGTACTAAGCATCCTCCATAGTGTCTTCTAGAAATAACTCAAGAACTTGGAATTGCGGTTTGACACAATGGTCTTTGGTACTCCATGAAGGCGAATAATCTCTTTGAAATATAATTCAACAATATGAGATGCATCATCTGTCTTGTGACATGGCATGACATGAGCCATTTTAGAGAATTGATCAACTACCATGATGGCATCTTTTCCCCTTTGAGTTCTTGGAAGAGCCACAATAAAATCCATACTAACATCTTCCCGAGGCTGCAATGGAACCGAAAGCGGAGCATACAATCCCTAATGGAAATGGCTCTTTGCCCTTTGACAAGTGGCACATCTTGAGATGATAGCGTGCATGTCTCCATTCATCTTTGGCCAATAAAAATGCTCTTGTAGAACCTCAAGAGTTTTGTTAATGCTGAAGTGACCAGCCAACCCTCCACCATGTGCTTCTCAGATCAATAGTTCTCTAAACAAACTTTTTGGCACACAGAGTTTGTTACCTTTAAAGAGGAATTCATCTTGGATTGAATAAACACCATGAGTGCCATGCTTGCAATCATAGATGATGGATGAGAACTCAGGATCTTCAGAATAAAGTTCTTTCATCAATTGGAAGCTAAGGATCCTAGAATCCATAATGGTAAGCATGGAATATCTTCTTGATAAAGCATCCGCTACAACATTAGTGTGGCTAGGTTTGTATTTTGAGACAAAGGAAAAGGATTGAAGAAATTCTACCCACTTAGCATGCCTCGAAATTGAGTTTGTGCTTGTTGCTAATAAATTTGAGAGCATCATGATCAGAATGAAGAACAAATTGTTTAGGCCTCAAATAGTGACTCCAATGATCAAGAGCTTGTGATGGCATATAACTCTTTCTCATAAGTAGAGTAGTTCCTTCTTGATTTTGTCAACTTCTCACTAAAATAAGCCAAAGGTTTTTGGGCTTGGACAAGAATAGCACCAATGCCAACTCCACTAGCATCGCATTCAACTTCAAATACTTTATCAAAATCTAGAAGAGTAAGGATATGAGACTCACAAAGCTTTTGTTTGACAACTTCAAAGGCATTGTGGGTAGCCTTTGTCCACTTAAATGATCTATTCTTCATGCATTCAATAATGGGTGCCATAATGGTGCTAAAGTTTTTCACAAATTGTCAGTAAAAAGAGTTAAGACCATGAAAGCTCCTCACATCGGAGATGGACTTTGGAGTCGGCCATGACTTCATTGCATCTACTTTGGATTGATCTATGGAAATCCCATCCTTGGAAATTACATAACTAAGGAATATGATGCTTGGAGAGAAGAACTCACACTTTTCCTTCTTAGCATAGAGCTTTTATTTCCTTAAGACTTCAAAAACTTGTTTTAAGTGAGATGAATGCTCATCCTCACTCTTGTTATACAAGAGAATATCATCAAAATAGACAACCACAAAGTGGCCAATAAATGGATGAAATACCTCATTCATGAGCCTCATGAAAGTGCTTGGACCATTAGAAATGCTAAATGGCATAACTAACCACTCATAAAGGCCTCCTTTGGTTTTGAAGGCTGTCTTCCATTCATCTCCTTCCCTCATTCCGATTTGATGGTAGCCACTTCACAAATCAATCTTGGAGAATGCCGTAGAGCCATACAACTCATCAAGCATGTCATCAAGCCTAGGTATGGGATACCTATACTTAATGGTTATGTTGTTGATAGCTCAGCTATCCACAAACATTTGAAAAGAACCATCCTTCTTTGGCACAAGTAGGGCTGGAACCAAACAATGGCTCATGCTTTCCCTCACGTGGCAATGAACTCGTCTACTTGCCTTTGTAACTCCTTGATTTCTTCTAGATTGCATCGATAGGTAGCCTTGTTAAGGAGTGGAGCATTGGGAAGCAAGTCAATTTGATGTTCAATACCTCTCAAGGGAGGTAATCCAGGTGGTAATTACTCCGAGAACACATCTGCAAATTCGTTTAACAGGAAATGCATTTTTGGATGTATGGGTCGCTACATCTCACTCTTTTTTTTCTACAATAAGCAAAGCAAATACATTCTTTTGTTTATTGATAGCTCTCTCAACCCATGTTTCACTCAATAATAGGTTTTCCTTACTTGTGTTTCCCACCCTAGGTTGATTTTTGTGGATTAAAGATGGGCTTAATAGTGCAAGAGCGATGTGTTTTTATTCCTTGTGGAATGAGTAAGTGTTTCTATGGCCATCATGAACAGCTTTCCTATCAAATTGCCAAGGCCTTCCCAACAATAAATGGCATGCATCCATAGGAATAATATCACGTAGGACCTGGTCTTGGTAACTTTTGCCAATAGAAAATGATACAAGAGCTTGTTTGGTTACTTGGAGATCACTTCCTTTGTTAAGTCATTGAAGCTTGTAAGGTTGGGGATGCTTAGAAGTTGCTAGCTTCAACTTCTCCACCATTGATGTGGAACCCACATTGGTGTAACTCCTACTATCAATGATCAATGTACACACTTTCCCATTAATTGTGCAACGGGTTTGGAAGATGTTCTCTCTTTGTTCTTCTGCATTTGCTGCAATCATGGTGTGTAAAGCCCTCCGAATGACCAGCAACTCGCCTTTATTGGCTTGTGCTACAACCTCGTCTTCCTTCTCTAATCCGGAATCAATTTGGGCTTGTTCAGCCTCTTAAAGCTCAAAATTAATCATCGGCTTGCAAGTGCCCATAACCATGACATTTGAAGCACTTTCTACCTCCACTTTCTAGTTTCTTAGAGAGATCTTTACCCAACTTGGCAGACTTCTCCTTTCCTTTCTCTTGTTTTGGGGTACTCTCCACCTTACTAAAAGAAGAACCCTTAAAGAAAGATGTTCCCCTAGTTGAAGGTTTCATCGAGAACCTTCTCCCTCATTTTAGTTGTTTCTCCATCTTTATGGCCAGCTTGCAAATATCTTCAATGGTCCAATATGGTTGAAGCTCAATCAAATCTTGGACTTCCTGGTTTAATTCTCCGAGAAAACGAGCAATAGTTTGCTCTTGTGCTTCCGATATATCACACCACATAAGGAGTTGTTCAAACTCCCTGATATACTCTTCCACAATCTTCCCATGTTGCCTAAGGGAGTTTAGCTTTAAAAATAAGTCTTGCTTATAGTTGACGGGCAAGAACCTCTTTTTCATAAGCTTCTTGAATTTTTCCCAAGACTTGACTATACTTTTTCCTTCTCGAATTCTTTGATTTTTTTGGTTTTCCCACCAAAGTGAGGCATACTTTTTAAACTTGAGCACATCAACCTTACATTTCTTTTGATCCAAGTAAGATTTAAACTCAAAACACTCGTTCTATAGCATGCAACCAATCAATAAAATCATCAAGATTAAGACTACCTTCAAATTTAGGTACATCCACCTTGACGTTGCGATCGTTGTCCTTGTGCCTTCTTCTTCTTCTTCTAGCTTGATAGTTCCGAGTCACTATAATCACTTCCTGTGTTGTTGGATTCATCATCAGAACTTGGATGAGGATTGTTATAGCGTGGACGATTAATGGGAGGTCCTTGCGGTGGAGCTTATTGTCTTGTTTGGTTCTCCAAGAGGTCGCGAACTCGTTCCATTTGTTGTTGGAGTTGGTTTAGGTACAATCGCATCTTTCATTGTGAGTTTACTCCAAAGTTAAGCCCCTTGAAGCTGGTTCATCCATTTGAGAATGTAAATATCAAATGGAGAATGGAATAACTCATCCAACTACTTCAACCTAGAAGCTTTGATACCAACTTGATGCATGATGGGAACGAAGAGGTGAAAAATTCGTTTCTTGGTTAATGTCTTATGGAAAGAGTAAATGGATAAACGTGTATTTGGATATATGGAAGATGAAATGTACTAGTGATTTCTATTAAAATGGGAACTTGTTGGAATGTGGAATGGGGGCAAAAATGGAGTGTATTATGGATGAAAACAAAGCTAGAATAGATGTAGCTCACCACCAAGGCCTAAATGAACAATCTCCAACCAAGGATAAAGAACTTAAGGCTCATCACCATATAAATGAATAAAGAACTGAAGTTTAAAGGAAATGACTCTCTTCAAAAGGAAATCTCATGGATTGCATATCAAGTGTGTCCTCCATACGAATTACGTCTCTATTTATAGCCATACTAGCACATTGTACTAATACTCTTACAATAAATGTCAGCACACTTTACTTCTTACATCTCAGCCTAGAAATGAAGACTAGCTCCCATTCTTTCAAACTTACAATAAAGACTCTTTAAAATTCTAACGTTGCATTAAAGATCCTTTAATGTAAGAAGACAAATTGAGCACACTCTATATTCATACTCTTCAGCCTAATAATGTAGATTAGTTCCCCATTCTTTCAAACTTGCAATAAAAACTCTTTGACATTCTAGTCTTGCATTAAAGACTCAAGAAAAAAAAACATAACACACTAAAGAAATTAAGACACAAGAAGATAAACATAGCACACCATACAAAGAGAACACATCCATTGCTACTTCAACCTTGCATTTAAGCCATAAATCATAGGCAAATGCTATCTTATGTGCCTTGAATCCATTGGACCATGTTGAGGACAAATTTGCCATGTGCTTCCATGATTTGACAAATTGGCTTGATGGATTGATGAAGCTTGAGTTGGGTTGGGCATATGATCATTGGAAAATTTATGTTTTGTTGCCCCTACATCAAAGGGTGAGTCATTTGGCCTAATTATTGGAGGTGGTGGGCGCCATTAAGAGGAAATGAAGAGGAAAATGCTAATTTTCCATCTATCCCATTTAATACTCTTAATTTCCCTTCTAGAAACCATTATTGGAGAGAGAAGAGAGAACAAATCTTGGTTTACTTAGAGGCTACCTTGGATGCCCATTGAAGAGGAGAGAGGGATGGACTTCATTTTGGTATGTGTTTCTTCCTTGCATTAATGGGATGGGATGTAAATATTTTGGGTGGAAGACTTTTGCTATGTATTTGCTTAGTGGAGAGGGTTTTAAGGATAGTATATGCTAGGTAGATAATAGAATACTTGAGTGCGTTGGATCTTATTGGTCATGCTTGAAAAACTACACATCTCTCTTTATTTTCTCATTTCTCTCATTTCCCTTATTTTCACTCTCTCCATCATGCATCCTTCTCTCTCCTTCTCCCTCTCCTTTGTCTTTTGTCTATCACCATTCACTACTACTGTCCACCATCGTTCATTGCATACCACCACCATTGCTTCACTACCCTCATGCTGTCACTGAGCCGTCGTCCTTCTCATTTCTCTTCATTCTTTTGTTCTCCTTAATTTCAAACCAATGTTGTAAGTGACTTAACTAAATTTTGACTAGGACGTTACGATGCACGGGTTAGAGTGTAGATTGGTTTAGGTTTTGAGAATTCATGGTTGTTTGTGATGGAATTGTGGAGTCTGATGAGGAAAAATATTATTGTGGGTAGACACTTCCTAATAGGTCACCCATCCTGAAATATTAAAGGAAATAGAGTTTATATTACTACTAATAGCATACATGTAATTTCCTTTAATATGTATGCCGTAGACTCCTGTTATAAATAGGGCAATTTCTTTTATAATTGTAACGCTGAAGCTTTGTAACCCTAAGCTTATAATACTGATATTGATAGTGAAGAAATTGTCTAGTGCAGCACCGTGGTTTTTTCCTTCTTGATTTTAGAAGGGTTTTCCACGTAAAAATTCCTCCTTACCCTCTTTTTTCTTCTTTGTTTTTATTCTTCGCATATTCGTGTCCCCCAACAACTGGTATCAGAGCCTAGTTTTGGCGAAATAGTGGGAGCGAATATGGACGAAGGAAAGGTGAAGATTGATCGATTCGATGGCAAGGATTTTGGTTTCTGGAAGATGCAGATAGATGATATGCTGTATCAGAAGAATTTGCATCAACCTCTGTATGGAGAGAAACCAGAATCTATGAAGCAAGTAGAGTGGGAATTGTTAGATCGACAAGCTCTAGGTTTGATTCATCGTACATTGGCGCGGAATGTTGCTTTCAACATTGCCAATGAGGCGACAATGGTGGATTTGATGGCGGTGTTGTCTGACATGTACGAAAAGCCTTCTGCATCAAACAAGGTATATTTGATGCGTCGTCTTTTCAATCTGAAGATGGACGAGGGTGCTTCTGTGACAGATCACATCAACGAATTCAACGTGATCACAACTCAGTTGAGTTCGGTAGATATCAAATTTGATGACGAGGTAAAGGCTTTAATTTTATTATCTTCTTTACCTAAAAGTTGGAGTGCAACTGTGACTGCAGTAAGCTGTTCGTCTGGTAAGAAAAAGTTGAATCTTCAAGTAATCCGAGATTTGATTCTTAATGAGGATATTCGCAGAAGAGAATCGGGTGCTGCCTTAAATATTGAAGGCAGAGGGAGAAGCAATCAACGTGGGCGAAACTGGTACCATGGTAGATCAAAGTCCAGAGGGAGAAGCAAACCGAGACCTCGTGGTGAAATTATTTGCTGGAATTGCGAAAAGAATGGACATTTGAAACAAGATTGTAGAGCCCCAAAGAAGAAAATTCAATATCGAGATTGAAATCAAGATGAAGAAAAATCTGTGAATGTAACTTTTGAAGAGACTCAAAATAGTGATGCCTTAATTTTGAGCATTGATAATCCAATTGAGTCGTGGATTCTTGACTCAGGTGCGTCGTTTCACTCTACTTCATGCAAAGAATTAATGCACAATTTTGTTGCTGGAAAATTTGGAAAGGTTTATCTTGCTGATGATGAACCTTTTGGATATTATGGGAAATTGTGATATTTATATAAAATCTATTAATGTATATCAATGGAAGTTGCATAATGTCAGATATGTTCCAGGACTTAAGAGAAATCTGATCTCTATAAGTCAACTAGATAGCACAGGTCATAGGACTATTTTTGGGGATGGCTCTTGGAAAATTGTTAAATGTGCTCTGGTTGTAGCACATGGAACAAAGTTAGGAACGCTCTACGTGATTGAAATCAATAGAGAAACTGTAGCAATTGCTCAATCAGAAATTGATTCTAAATTATGGCACCGCAGGCTTGGACATATGAGCGAAAAAGGAATGAAGATATTAGCATCTAAGGGAAAATTGCCTAATTTGAAGTCCATAGATATTGGTCTATGTGAAGATTGTGTTATGGGTAAGCATAAACGTGTTAGTTTTTCGAAGATTGGAAAAGAACCAAAGAAAGAAAAATTAGAGTTGGTGCATATAGATGTGTGGGGCCTAGCTCCTGTGCAATCCCTTGGAGGCTCGCGCTATTATGTCATGTTTATTGATGACTCCACCAGAAAGGTATGGGTTTATTTTCTAAAAAATAAATCTGACGTGTTTGTTACTTTTAAAAGATGGAAAGCTAAAGTGGAGAATGAGACTGGCCTAAAAATTAAATGTTTAAGGTCTGATAATGGCGATGAATATGATAGCAAGGAATTCAAGCAATTTTGTGCAGAGAACGGAATCAGAATGACAAAAACTGTTCCCAATAGACCGCAGCAAAACGGAGTTGCTGGGAGGATGAACAGAACTCTGAATGAGCATGCAAGAAGTATGAGGCTGCATGTAGGATTACCCAAGATGTTTTGGGCAGATGCAATTAATACGGTTGCATATTTAATTAATAGAGAACCTTCAGTTCCACTTGATTTTAAGTTACCAAAAGAATAATGGAGTGGAAAGAAGGTAAATCTTTCGCATCTGAAAGTCTTTGGTTGTGTTTCCTATGTCCACGTAGATTCTGAAAATAGAGATAAACTTGATGCAAAAACTAAAAAGTGTTTTTTCATCAGATATGGTTCTGATTATTTTGACTATCGGTTCTGGGATGAACAAAATAAAAAAAATAATAAGAACTGCTGATGTTACGTTCAATGAGAACATGTTGTACAAGGACAAATCTGTGGTGGAATCTAGTGTGAAGGAAAATTTAGTGGAGAATACAGAAATTAAATTGGAAGAGAATTCTAAAAGTGTTCTGATTGAAATTCCTAAAACTGTTGCTGAACAAGAGTCACGTACACCTGATCCCACTTTGAGAAGATCTAGTAGAACACGTAAACTTGTATAGAGATATTCTCCATCATTGCATCATTTGCTTTTGACTGACGCTGGCGAACCAGAAAATTTTTCGAAAGCAGTGCAGGTTGAAGATTCTGTTAAGTGGGAGTTAGCAATGCAGGATGAGTTGGATTTACTCGAGAAAAATAAAACTTGGGTGTTAACTCGATTACCAGATGGGAAGAAGGCATTGCAGAACAAGTGGGTGTATCGGGTCAAAGAAGAACCCGATGGCAACAAGAGGTACAAAGCAAGGTTAGTAGTAAAAGGGTTTTAGCAAAAAGAAAGAATTGACTATACATAGATTTTTTCTCCAATTGTGAAATTGACTACATTTAGGTCAGTATTGAGTATTGTTGCTGTAGAGAATTTACATCTAGAGCAGCTAAAGGCTAAGACTGCATTCCTCCATGGTAATTTGGAGGAGGATATTTATATGGTACAATCGGAAAGTTTTCAAGATCCTGTAAAAGAAAATTATGTCTGCAAACTGAAGAAAAGTTTATATGGCTTGAAAGAGGCTCCTCAACAGTGGTACAAAAAATTTGACACATTTATGTGTGGTAACGGGTTCACTAGAAGTGACATGGATCATTGCTGTTATTTCAAAAAATTTGATGACTGCTATATTATTTTGTTGTTGTATGTGAATGATATGCTCATTGCAAGATCTAGCATGAGAGAGATCAACTTACTGAAGCAGCAATTGTCAAAAGAGTTTGAGATGAAGGACTTGGGCGCAACGAATCAGATTCTTGGGATGAGGATCACACGGGATAGATCTAAAGGAATTCTAAAGTTATCTCAAGAAAAGTACATTGAAAAAGTGCTTGACAGATTCGGAGTTTAGAATGCAAAGCCCATAAGTACTCCTTTAGGAAATCACTTCAAGCTCTCAAAGGAGCGTCACTAAAGATGAATGAAGAGCGGGAGTATATGGCTAAAGCGCCTTATGCATCAGCTATTGGTAGTTTAATGTACGTAATGATGTGTACTAGACCAGACATAGCTCATGTAGTGGCAGTTGTGAGCAGATACATAGCAAATCCAGGAATAAAACATTAGAAAGTTGTAAAGTGGTTATTAAGATACCTGAAAGGCACTTCAGGTATGTCATTATGTTTTATGAAAAATAGTGCAACTTTACAAGGTTTTGTTGATGCAGATCTTAGTGGTGACTTGGATTATAGGAAGAGCACCTCGGGTTATGTTTTTACTTTAGGTGGCACTGCAATCAGTTGGATGTCTAGACTTCAGACTTGTGTATCTCTCTCAACCACTGAAGCAGAGTATGTGCCTATATCTGAAGTTGGTAAGGAGATGATTTGGTTAAATTTTTTTTTAAGGAAATAGGTAAGGAGCAAGATAATAGTGTTCTTTTCAGTGATAGTCAAAGTGCTATTTGTCTTGCAAAGAATCTGGTATTTCACTCAAGGACAAAGCACGTTGAGTTAAAATATCATCAAATTCATCAGTTAATAGATGACGGGGCATTGTTATTAAAGAAGATTCTTGATGCAGAAAATCCAGTAGATATGTTAACAAAGGTTATCACCACTGAGAAACTGAGGCTGTGCATTGCCTCAGTTGGCCTCCATGGTAAGTGATGAGGGGGGCCGCCGCACTAGAACAATTTGGGTTGAACAGATGAAGACTTTAAAAAATTATTGTTGTTTTTTAATATCAGCCTCCAAGTGAGAGATTGATGGAATCGTGGAGTCTGATGAGGAAAAATATTATTGTGGATAGACACTTCTCAGTAGGCCACCCATCCTGATATATTAAAGGAAATAGAGTTTATATTACTACTAATAGCATACATGTAATTTCCTTTAATATGTATCCCTAATAGTTTAAGGAATCTATGTTTAATCTTTGTAAATGACCTATGTTCTTGTTAAGCTAAGATCAATGGTCTATGTGTTTCCTTGGTTGGTTATATAGTTGCAAGAAGAAGTTTATTTAGGCTATAACATGCTTGAAATCATATGTTTGGTCTTGCCCTGTTTTTCTTCTTATGACCTTGTTGTGTTCAAGGATTTGTTTTACAATATAATGCAAGCTGAATTAGCTTTCAATGTCTCATGACTTTTGATCCTCACCTCCTGAACTTTTTCTACAAAAAATTTCAGAATATAAAAAGGTCAGTTGATGACTTTGTCAAGTCCATCAAAATGTAATGAATTTAAGAACTTTGCATTTTTTTCAAGTTCTAGTCCAAATGTCCATTCATATAGTGATTATTTGCAATGAAAACATTTTTAGGCATCATATGGATCCTTCTAAAGCTTTAACCTTGCTTGTTTGGCGTATATGGATGCGCTTAGTGCATGATGAATGAGTGAAGTGACCTAGTGTTGAATTACTAATTGTTTGTTTGGATAATAATCAAAGTCTTCGGACTTGCATCTATGTTTACTTTCAAGCTCATGCATGTGATTGCTAAGATGTATGCATAGGTGCAATGCATGTATTCATGGGTCTTGAGCCATACCTAGAACATGAATTTAGAGACTTATGGTATTAATCACCTTGGGTGAACACCAAGGTGATTAATTACCATAAGTCATATCTAAAAATGAATGAGTAGGATCATTAGCATGGCTCGTTGCATGGATAATCAAAGCTGATCTCAAAGCCATCATTTTTTTTAGGGATTGATTTGTTCAATGATTCTTTGATTTCATTATTTGGCATGTAAGATTGTGTTTGTGTGAATTGTCGTTAAATTCAAGCACCATAGTAGGATTATAATATGTTTAAATGGGCAGTCCTTTGAAGGCGATAATCTCAAAATGGTAAAGGTTAATGTCCAATCTAACCATTTCTTCTTTGTAAATGGTGAGTAGTTGATGTCCATTCTAACCCATTCATTTGTATCATTCATTCATTAGCCAACATATGTGTTGGATTTTCTCTTGCGATGTATGAAAACCCGACGAGTTGCGAGTTCTTTCTTTTTCTTTGCTTTTCTTCTTTTTATGTTAGGATTTCATGATTAGATTTACCACTTCTCTTGGACATTTACTTACCACACTTTAAATTTCATTAGTTGCCTTTCTTTTTCTTTTTGATAGAAATAAAATGGAATGAAATCGATATCCATGCATGATAACTCTTTTTGATTTCAAATTTCACGAAAAAGTAAAAAAACAAGTATGATCACCTTAGGTAACACGATGACTATTAGGTATCGAAAGGGCATTCATAGAAATATTAATGTAACCCAAATCCCTGAACCCTTGATCTTTGGTTGAGTAGAAATTAAGGGAAAACTTCCGAACCTTAATTAGGCTTTCTAGTTGACCCCCAAAAATGAGGCTAGTGGTGACTCCTAAAGTTTTATATTAGGTTGTCTAATCAATTTTGATAATAAAATGAACCCATCGAGCAGGGTATGAAGGTTTGGAAAAGGTTTACAAGCTATGATTTAGCATACTCAAAAGGGGTGCTAAAAGATGAATTGATGCCATCTTTTTTGAAGTACCATTTGAGAGAGCTATCATAGTGGAAGTACCCTTGAATTCGACTTTCACACATGATCTCCTTTCTTTAAGGCATACCATTTTTGGGGAAGTGAGTTGTGACACCTTCCCGCTATTGCACAAGGTATGGGTTTAGGAGAACTCACATTTGTGTAGACCTTAATCATAATAGGTTGAAACTAAAAGCCAAAGTGATGATGCCTTTAGTTGACATGACTCAAGTACGAGCTTGTGAGAGAAATACCTTAAATTCTATCCCTCCTAACACCAACTTGTCACGTTGAGGGGTAGGTCGTGATAGTTGGCCCTGGGCATCTCACTCCAAAGCATCCCGGCACCCAAGGATTACTCACCTTGTGATTTAAATTGAGGCATTCTAGACATATAGCAAGGGTATCTCAACTCCAAGGCATCCCAATATCAAAAGGTCATTAGCCTTGTGATTTAAACTAAGGCATCCATAATCACAAAGCATGAGCATCCTACTTCCCATGGCATTATCAAGTCATTGACCAATGGACATCTCTTAATTAATGTTCATTACAACATTTCCACACTAGAGTCTTATTTTTGATGCTGCAACACTACAACTAGCATACATTTCCTCATCCATTTCATATTTCCACATGTCATTTACACAATTCTTATACATCATACATAGCTGCATGCACCATGCATCCTTATAGTTCTTGTGCATACTCAATTAACTCAATATACCCACACACATGACACGACATGTCATGACCCCAATCCCAAGACTTGTCTCAAGAACGCGGCCATTGGCAACGTCCCAAGCTCATCGTTGTTCCGTTTCTTTTCTTTTTAATAAGCACATACGAAAATGTGTACAAGTAAACTCCCAAATAAAATAACAACAGGAAATTAGGGAAAGCACAACAAGAAAATAAACTATTGTCAATATTCATTACATCAACATATTTTACAAGCCATTCTCTATGGTTATTCGATTTCAATATCTATTACATATTTCTTTCTCTAAAAGCTAGGCAAATCATATTTCCTCTAAAATTGCCTTGGCCTCAAGAAGGAAAGACTTCCATATCTACACACTTGAGAGAATAAATGAGTGAGTTTGAGAAAAACTCAGTAAGTAAAACCTTTAATTCTCTACTAGGGGGACATCTCATCATCAAATCTAGTAGATATGGTACTTGCAACATAACATCGATGACATATCAATAACAAACTCATTGCTATATTTGATGTGGGGGCAGCAAAACATAAATCTTCCAATGATCATATGGCCAACCCAACTCAAGCTTCATCAATCCATCAAGCTAATTTGTCAATCATGGAAGCACATGACAAATTCGTCCTCAACATGGTCTAATGGATTCAAGGCACATAAGATAGCATTTGCTTATGATTTATGGCTTAAATGTAAGGTTGAAGTAATAATGGATGTGTTATTTTCATATGGTGTGCTTTGTTTGTCTTCTTGTGTCTTAATTCCTTTAGTGTGTTATGTTTGTCTTCTTGAGTCTTTAATGCAAGACTAGAATGTCAAAAAGTTTGTATTGCAACTTTGAAAGAATGGGGAGTTAGTCTACATTATTAGGCTGAAGAGTATGAATGTAAAGTGTGCTTAATTTGTCTTCTTACATTAGAGGGTCTTTAATGCAATGTTAGAATTTCAAAGAGTCTTTATTGTAAGTTTGAAAGAATGGGAGCTAGTTTTCATTTTTAGGGTGACATGTAATAAGTAGAGTGTGCTGACATTTATTGTAAGAGTCTTGGTACAATATCCTAGTATGGCTATAAATAGAGATGTAATCCATATGGAGGGCACGCCCGATATGCAATCCATGAGATTTCCTCTTGAAGAGTCATTTCCTTCAAATTTCGATTCTTTATCCGTTTGTATGGTGGTGTCTTAAGTTCTTTATCCTTGGCTGGTGGATTGTTCCTTTAGACCTTGGTGGTGAGCTACATCTATCCTAGCTTTGTTTTCATCCATAATACACTCCATTTTACCTACATTTCACATTCCAATAAGTTCTCATTTTATTAGAAATCACTAGCACATTTCATCTTCCATATATCCAAATAAACGTTTATCCATTCACTATTCCCATAAGACACTATCCAAGAAATGAATTTCTCACATCTTCGTTCCCATCACACATCAATACTACAAACATGTGTGCACTCCGACACACTTTCCAAAGCATACTTACCTTCGATAAATCCATATAACATACATATATACATATCAGCATACATAAAAGGTTCATTAATCATTATCCTAGTTCAATTAAGGGCATCTTAGCTCAATCGAGACATCTAGCTTCATGCTAGACATCCTGGCTCAACCAAGGCATCTTAACTTAATCGAGACATTTCAAGGCTACCTTAACTAGGGCATTCGAGCTCAACCTAGGCATAGCTCAACTAGGGCATCCCAATTCAACCAAAGCATCACCCCAAATGCCATGTGACAATGGTCTTCTTTTTCATTTAGTGATCACATATCATACAAACCGATTTCTTTTCTTTTCTCTTAACCGACTCGCATACAAAATCAAAACTCCGTATCTAATAATACATAAGAAATTTCACATATGACTTCTCGCATCAAATTGTCACATAAAAACATTCAAGAATATTATCACATAAACATCACTTAAGAACATCACATAAAACTTACACAAACTCAAAAATAAGCTCCAAGGCGTGATTTTGAGAAAAACACTTTTGTCTTTGGAAAACATTTTAGTTTTGAGAAAAGGTTTATGTCGACATGGATTCAAGGTTCAAAACTTGAATCATAGACATAACACTAATCCACTAGACTTAATATTAAATTGGTACGCCTCAATACCATCTAATATTTAAGAAGTTTCGATTTGACGTGCCATTGTCATATGTTCAATGCCAACGACACCTCTTTCCAGCACTTAACATAAGATCGATTCTCAACAAAAATCCAAAGAAATGTAGAGGTTCCTTTGAAAAGACAAGAACAAAACTGTCATAATCAAAATCATGCATAAGCAACAACAATAAAGCAAGCAACTTTGAACTGCTTTCAAACATGCAAAACATTGCCCTAAACAAGACTTAATGAATTTATTGACTTGTCTCATGCTCTAAAATAACTCATGGTGCCATGAATCAAAACCCGTGACTTGGATAACTACGTTTAAGCACTAACCTAGACCCTAAACTTGTCTCGGGACAATATGCTTCAATATTAACCAAGAACAAGAGAGGTTTGGTTCTAACATGCTTCAACTTCACATCCAAGTCCAACGAAACTTATGTTTTCATCATTGGGTCAAACATGACTACTAATAGTACATTATGAACAAATCGCACAAATGCACATAATTTCTTATGCATAGCTTACACAAGTGAGCACACAACTAAACTCGATGACGTAAGCTATAGCCCTAGCCAAGAGTTAGGGATTTGACTTACCTACACTTCAAGGATGGTGACCTCATGATATGCGAATGAGCAGCAAGGCAAAATGTGGCCGAAAGAGAGAGAGAAAACATGCAAGGGAAAGAAGAGAGAGAAGTGACCAAGGGATGGTGAGAATGAAGGAAGTGGTGTGTGGGGAAATGAGGAGGGTGGTGCCCTATTTGTTCTCCAAGGAAGATCTCATGGCAATGATGACTATCTTCATTAACTTCCTCTTCAAGGTGCACATCATAGAATTCACTAACCAATTCTCTTCATTTAATGCTTAACTTGCTCTCCAAGTCATTTACGTTCTAGAACTCTCTTTTTGTCTCATGCCAAGAACTACTTACTAATGGGGTTCAGTTTAAAACTTGTTTAGAAGGGCAAATCTAAGTAATCATTGCCAAAAATTCTATAGATGGTGAATCACCTCTTTGCATTTAATGAAAGTAATCATAACTATGGCGATTCACACCCCGTATTAATGAACTACAAATCAAGTTTTATTAAATGCTACTTGCTCATCAAGCCATTTTTGTTCTAGATCCTTCCATTAAATGGGTGACTCATCCAAATCATCATTCCGCTCATTTAAGAGCCTAAATAGGTAATAATGAGCCTAATTGACAATGTGGTAGTCTCTCATTTAAGTGACACCTAAGCTTGGATCTTTGCACATAAATGCCAAGATTTTCAAGCAATCAAGAAGATCATGCTTGATCTCTAAGGTTCACCTCTAGGTAATGATGCCCTAGATTAGTTAGGACACCTCAACCGGTTCATGATTACTGCATTTATGTTTTTCGGCTTCTTCTTCATTAACAATCCAACTTATCCTATAGGAAGATTCTAGAACATCTTTTGCGAGAAGACTCTGGATCATCCATTCCCACTTTCAAGTAATGATAATCCAAAAGATCACACCTAAATAATTTCATTTTGGGACTTAGGTGGAAAATTACCAAAATACAATTGGTTCATGATTACCACATTTAAGTCCAATGGCAACTAGACTTTTAGGGAAAATTCTAGAATTCTACTCGGATGGAAAATTACCAAAATATCCCTATCCGATCTCAAAATTACCATTTTGGAACTAGAACATTTTTGTTCCTTTTTTATGATTGGCGGCCCTTGTATTGGCCCTATAGTTGACTTGGATCGGCTCATCCATCAGTCTAATCGGTTTTGGGTTGATTTTGGTTAGCACTTAGTGCCGGGTCACAACCAAGCACGGCTTGACTACTCGATCATGGATTGGTATTGGGCTAGGCATAGGGCATGTCCTACCTTGCCTTAGCTAAACCTCAACTTACCCATGATATGTCTCATGCACTCCTTTGTCGATCGTCAGTTGTCATGTAATTGCGTGGAACCGATTGATCCGCAATCGATGCATGATCGAATGGGATCGATTCATGACCTACCACAGTTAATACATGACTGAGAGGAATCATCCACAATGGGAACGTGATCTTGCAAGCTCGATCCATGATTATCCCTTGATTCATGTTGATACATGACCATCCCACGACTAATTATTATGGTTGCACAATCAATTTAGAACATGGCACAACACAGTTAGGGACAAAATATTGCATGACATTCTCGGTCATAGGCACAGATCAAAGAAATAAGCCTTGTCCATGGCCGACCCTTGATCCATCGACACCAACTCATGATCAATTCCCATGGTCAAATTTTGAGGATGTTACACACCACTCATGTCCAAACTTCATACATATACTATCCATGGCATATCAAATTATCCTCAATCATGCAACATACCTTTCTCTAGTAAGAACATCTCAACATATCCATAAAGACACTCAATGTTATCCATCGAGCATAATTGAGTTCCTACGTACAACTTTGGAAATAATTCTAGAAAGAATAGTATACAAATCCGAAAAATTCCCAAATTTTAATATATAATGGCCAAGGATAAATCTATATTTCTTATGGAAGTCGATTTCAGTTCTTTCTGCATCAATAGCATTAAATCACATTAAATAATTTGCAAAACTATTTCAACAAGTAGAATACTCATCCCTAAAAGCAAGATTACTTCAACATCCATACTCCATCTTTTACTCTAAAATTTATATATGTTATATTCTAGGATGTGTTGAACAACTTTTGTAGGAAAACATTTTGAAAATCAAACCAAAAAAATTTATAAAAATTCGACAAGCACTTAAGGTCACCAATTTCCAATTCTAGGCAAAATACCATCACAAAAATAATGGAGTAGTAAGTTGACTACCCTAGTTCCAAAAATTGTAAATAAAATATATATTACAGATTATGGTATTTGAACCATTTTTCATGAAGAAAGTCATTGTAAAACCACACTATATTTTAAACTACAAAATTGACAAATGTCAAGAGTCAAGTGAACACAGATTCCGAATTAGCTTTTACCTCTTCTTTCTTTGTACTAGATATGACTAGCACCTAGAATACTCAAACAATCACATATGCACAACTCTACGACCACTCTACATCACATGCATGTCAACATTTCACCCAAAATCCATCACCTATAAGCTAAAACCCAACTAAATCAAACCATTTGCCTCCGACTAATGAGAGAATGATGAAGCTTAATACCAAACTTCTCCCTTACCCAGTTTTTGTGCTTAAAAATATCTTCTTGGTGGGTGGTCTTGAGGTTTGAAGCCCTTAAGTGTGCTGGAACAAGAGAGAAAATGGAGAGGAAGGTGAGGGGTGTCTTGGGTGACAAAAGAGAAGGAGCAAAGGAGAGAATGAAGAGGAAGGTGAGGGGTGTCTCGAGTCAAAATGATGTGATTGTGGGGTGCAATGCAAGCTTTCTCAGCTTGTGTGAATTGTTATTGATGGATGAGGGGGCAAAGATGATGATAATGCTAGGGTTCGAAGGGTGTAGGGGTGGAAAAATTGAAAGGTTCCTTGTTTTTCCTTGCATGGGGAAACCAATGGGATTTTTGTCCCTTTTACATGCAAGGCTTTTAGGGTTTTTGATTTTATTTAACTAATATACATTTTGAAGAAGATCCATCTAACTTAATCACAAACTCTATTCCTAACTTGCCCTCAAAGATTTTCAAGCCACAAGAAAGTTGAGGTGTCCATTTTGGTCATTTAAATTTTAAAGGGTTATGCTAAGGTCACAAGCAAGGCACATTAGCAATGTACAAATTCTTACACAATCTAGTAGTATGAGGGTTAGTTTAGGATTAGTCAAATAACCTCAAATTATTATTTCTAGTTTACAAATGTATAAGTCCTTTAATTGTTTTATATGTCACATGAAAGTGACATTTCCATTCAAATCATAAGAAATCAATTCTCTAAGATCATCTAAATTTATGCAAAACCTAAATAGATACAACCATGGTCTATCCTAAACTTACACCAACACATCTATAACTTTCCCACCCAAACAAGGCCTTATGCATGCACACGACCCATCGAGCCCAAACCTTAGCCCAATACTCACCATATTAGGCCCAAACTCGTGGCTCAAATTCTCAGCCCATCGAGCCCCTTTCATGGCTCATGCACGGGCCACTAGGCCTACTACTCAGCCTAATTGTCAATCCTCTTAGCCCACATTAGTTTATGCATAATACTAGAATCAGAAGTTTCAAGGCGTCACAGATCCCAACCTTCATCATTGGTTGGTGGTGCATCCTCTATATCTTGGTGGCGATCATATTCTATCTAGCACTTATATTCATTCATGGACACCCATCCTCATACATATATTTAGAATAGATTAGAATGACATGAAATGAACCATTCATATGTGATCACCTCCCTTAATCGAAATTGCATGAAAAAGTGAAAAGAAATGCATGGCCATGTTAAGTAATGAAACACGCTAATTAGGCACAAAAATGGTGCTAATAGTAACATTAGCATAATTTAAGTCCCCAAATCCTAGATCTCTAATTGCGTAGAAATCAAGGGACAACTCCAACCCTCGATTAGGCTCTCTAGCTAACTCATGAAAATGAGGCTAGTGGTGACTCCTAGATGATATTTAGATTGTCCAATAACAAATAAAAAAGAATTGTTGTGTAAGGTATGAATCTTGAAGAGACTCACCATGAATCTTAAAGTGATGCCATCTTTTGGTGAAGGTTCTTTCAAGAGGGTTATCATAGTAAAAATACCCCTAAACTTGCATTCACGCCCAATTTCTTCTTCGTAAGATGTACCGTGGTGTCAAGGTCAAGTCACGATAAACTTTGCTATCACAAGAGGTTTGGGTTTGGGAGAACCCGTGGTTGTGGAGAGTCAAACTCAATCGGTCAATATTAAAGATGAAGTAATGCCATTTTTGGAGGATGTGACTTTGAGGGCGACTTCAAGATCAAATACGTCTAAACCCCTCCTTTGTGCTGTCCATCAAAGGATCCTCAATTTAAAACACCCTTTTGAGTGTGAAGGATGGGTCATGACAATAGTGTGATCTATCATGTTGATTATTTGTAGATTATAACCCAATTATGACTGTTAGTCTTGAGAGTAAACATAGGCTTAGGGATAAGACCAAGCCAATATCAATCTCAATGTAGTATCTTCTATCTCTTTATTATTAACACTCCTGATTTCATAATCTATTTATCAACACCACTCCTCATTACGTATTAGTTCATCGACAACTATTGGTAAAGTATTTTTGGTAACATGTTGTATTCTACAAAAGATCTTCATAGTTTCTCATTCAATCTATTCATCCCTCTCTAGGTTGTATTTTAGCTCTAATAGGATTGTGGTCTAATCTAATTATCACTACCATATTAGGTCTTTAGGGAAATATATAGGATGGGGGTAAAATCATTATTTCACGTAATAGGTCTGTGACCATCCTACCCCTTAGATGAAGATGGTGGTCTATATTGATCACCAATCATAACATTAAGCCTATATGGGAGCAAGTGCTATGTTAGGTTGAGGTATAATCCCAACAAGCCTTGCATTGTTGACATGAGGTATTGGTCCAATCAATTGTATATTTTCCACATTTAGCAATGGCACTACTAAGCATTTTGATTTATTAAATTGCTAATGTTATTCTCACCTAAGTTGACCTAAATAGGGCTAGGTAAGTTACTCCCCATTGATAGTTATGACCCCACTATTCTGGAAAACGCCAATAACTTCAGGCCTTTGTAAAATTTTAATAAATGGTGCGAGTGGAGTTATATGTCCTACAATGCTAAAGGTAACTTGAGCAAATGTTGATGAAGGAACATGCCCAATCGGTGTAGAATCCACTTGCATATGAATTAATTGGCTTAAAGCTCTAGGCTTAGGAATAATCTTATGAAGGAGATAGACAACCATTATTTTGACCACATCAATGAGGTATTTCATCATTTGGTTAGTCGTTTCATTCTTGTGCTCTTGAAATATCCTTCTTATGGTAGCCAACAACATAGGACTTGACTCCAATTGTCTTCTCTGCTCATCAATAAGTTGTCTTGAGATGTTGACATCTCCATCTTGCTCTTGTTCTACCACTGACTATGAAGTCAACATCCTATCATGTCATTACCAGGTTGCATCAATGGACTTTGTTGATTCCATATTCTAACCATTATACTTTCTCAAATCAACCACATAAGTTCTGCTAATCATGCCAAAGATGTTCATTGGAATTAATCAACTATGAAACTTGACAACGTAAAGATGCAATGTTGGAATTTAATCAACAATGATAAAGATACACGTTGGAAACTAATTGATAATGCGGATATGAAAACTACAGGTAAGAAACACACTAGAATTTAATCAACAACATAAGTCTAAAAACTATAACTATTTTGTATAAATTTAAAGATAACATGTTTGTTTGTTTGTGTACAAGGGGGGTCTCCAACAAACGAACACTAGTATTTATAGTGTTTATGACATAACTGTCTAAGAGTAGTTCTTTTATAGTTATAGCCATGCCTTCAAGTTCACATCTCCGAGGATCTTAGGCCCACATTTTCACAACTTTATGATCTCATCTTCAAGTGGTTGTTATGTGTTTTGATCCTTCATGTCCATATATATCGACTCACCCATTCTTGCTCTATGATTTGCCAGTCTCTATAGCTTCACTCATCATTGATTTCAAAGTCAAAATTCTATAATTGCATTCTAACACTCTTTAGATATTTATCGCTCTCTTGATCTTTCACTCAATAATTTTTATCAACCCTTTTAATCAATATCCTTGTTGACAATCGCTAAACATACCATAGATTATTGATGGTCATCGATGTACATCAATATTGATAACATGTATTAGGGTCATCAACAATGGCTTACATGTTTTAATAATAACTTATACACTAGTCACATGCCTATCCATATCGATGATCTAGTCAATTATTTGTGCAAATAGAATGTCAAAATTTATCTTTAGGCTAATAGACCACACCCACCTACAAATAGGAATGCCATATAAGAGTGTTAAGGAACGTGTCCCTCAAGATCACCATCACTGGGCCTATGAGCGCACTTCTCCATGTGAGGTGTGGTGCCTCACCTTAAGAGGCATGCTTCTGAGGTTGAGGAGGATCCTCCTTAGGTTGATGAAAAAATTTCTAATCTTTCTATCTTGCAAATCCAATGTCTGATTCACGTGCTCTTTACATCATCAACTAACTTGTTGTGAAAGGTTTCCTGACAAAGGAGCATCGGATCCTATTGATTAACCTACAAGCTCAACTCTTATTTCATTGATTGAAGCAATTGATTTGCTATTCATGCAAGTAAAAGCTAATTTCTACTACAATTTAGTTATGTTGGTTCAAGGGTGAAGTTACCGATTATGGGACATTGCTGTCAATTTATGAAGCTTGTTATCAATTGTGAAACTCCCCTACAACAACCTAAGGATAGGAGGCTACTTTGGTCAATTTCTACTACTATTTAACGACCTTCTATGATGACTATTCGGCTTCCAAAGTTGGTGCACAAATTTAGCCTCTTATCGAGTTTAAGTGCATCTAATAATTAGGCCCATGCATCTAAGTCTCTTTATTCACAGCTTTTATGAGTCTTTATTATGCTATTGTTTTTAAGAGTAATTATTAGGTAAATTCCCAGGAATCTATTCAATTTCCAAGAATTCGAAAAGTCTTTACTTTTGTTTAGCGGTATCTCTATAAATATATGTGTAATCTCATTGTAAAGGACAGATAATAATTCAAGTATATGAAGTTATGAGATTTCTTTCAATGTGAGTGAATAACTCCTATCCTAGTTTCTTTATCTTTAAAGAATGGATTATTCGTTAGTGGTGAGCCAAGAAGCCCTTTATACTAGCTGGTGGTTCGTCATTTAGGCTTTGGTGGTGTGCTTCTTTTCCCGAAATCCTTTATCATTGGTGGGTGGTTCATCCTTTAAGCCTTGGTGGTAAACTTTGTTCATCTAGATTATCTTCCTTGGCTAGTGGCGTGTCTTGTAACCCTTGGTGGTCATCATGTATTATTTTTTATTTATGCTTGCCTATCAGCATCTATCCCTACACATTTTGATCTATCTATATTTTCCTTCAACATCACTCAAAACACACTCACTTGCCCTCACAACTATATCAAGTTGGTATCAAAGTTCAAGGCACATCATGCCCAGGAAGGCTCGAACACATCTTCCATGACAATAGTTCTTAGAGGTCCTAAGGTCGAGTCTTGATAGCACTTTTATGAGACTTATGAATGAAGTTCTTTGTCCATTTCATGGTTGATTTGTTGTTGTACAATTTGACGATATTCTTGTTTATAGTAAGAGAAAAGAGGAGCATGTATCTCATTTAAAATAGGTTTTTAAAGCCTTGAGGAAGCATAAGCTATTTGCAAAGATGGAGAAATGTCAATTCTTTTTTACAAGCATCATACTCTTAGGATACGTAGTATTGAAGGGATGGAATCTCTGTCAATCAATTCAAGGTGGAGGTAATAAAGACTTGGCCTAAGCCAAAATTGATTCCTAATGTGAGGAGTTTCCATGGACTCATGTCCTTCTACCGTTGGTTTGTTAAAAATTTCAACACTGTCATCATGCCCATTACGGAATGCATGGAGAAGGGAACCTTCAAATGAATTAAGGTTGCCCACAATGCTTTGAAATCTTAAACAAAATTTTTGTGAGTCTCCTATCCTTTTTCCTTCCTGATTTTGATCAAGCATTCGAAGTCAAATGCTGGAGTTGACATCAGAGTTGTTCTCACCTAAGCTCAAAATCCTCTAGCATATTTTAATTGTTGACACCTAAATTTTGACAACTTAGTCATTTATTTATTGCATAAAAAATTAGCGATTAATTCTTAATTCCTAAACAAAAATATTATAACTAAATTGCATATCATAGAGTTTTAAGTGCATTTATTAAATAGTTTATATTTTCATTAATTGAATGAGCATTGGACCGGTGGTAGACGGTTTTAAGCTTAAAAATTGAGCAAATTGAAACCTTAGAAGGGGGCAAAATTGGGTCAACACTAGGAGATAGTGACTGAAATTCACATGAGAAACGTGCCAATTTGAGCTTAATCCAATCTTAGCCTATATGATTTAAAGAGTTGTGAGCTTAATTCAGCCCATTAGTGTTTAATTATTATTTTAACCTTAGGTTATTAGAGCCCATCACTTTAGAAAGGCTTAGGTTAAGCTCACAATAGTGAAATAAACCTAGGTTAACACTATAAATAGAATGTTATGCCTCACAAATTAGGGGTTGGCAAATTAGATCTTCATAGCACATAGAGAGATATTGTGAGGTAGAAAAGAGAGGATCTTTCTCAATGTCTTCCATGGTCGCACATCCACGGAGTACTTTCGTTCATGAGGGAAGAGAGGGTTAGCTACATTGAGAGAAAAACACACCAATACCAATTTAGAGGTGAAGAGAGAGAAGGATGAACGTGAAGAAGGGACCACTCATTGGAGGAAGAGGAGTAAAAAAGGAAGCACTTATCCACAAGGTTTGACTGGTGTGCCTAGGGACACCCATGAGATCAACATACGCACGAAGAGAAAATTTCTCTTTTTCCGGTCGCTCCTGACCATGCAGCTACTTTGATGTCCAAGCCATGGCAATCCCTAAATCCCTAAAGAGCCTCGACACTCTTGGTCATCCGAGTTGTTATTCCACCGCCGTCTTGCTCAACCATGTCTAATCGCGCCTATAAATTCCACTTTCTTGAAGGTTTTACCAGCCATCATGCTCCTTGCAACATCGTGATTGTCCGGCACTTCCTAATCCAACATCGAACCTCAAGTCGTGCCTCCAGCAACCTCACGGCCACACAACATAAAAGGACGTCAAAAGGATTTAAGAAATCTCTCACTTTCCTAGGGTTGGGTGCTTCACTTTCAATTAGATCTACTCACTGGGTTTGATGCCACAAGGTTTCATCTCATCCAATGATGATCCAGCACATCAAACATGCCTACATCAACAAGTCAACATCTTCATGGGCCCCTGTTTCTATGCAAGACCACTCCTTAACCAACATTTAGCTATTTTGGTGAATTTCAAGTTCCTAATGAACATCCGAGCGACACAATAGTAGCGGTCCAGCAAGCTCTTGGTCAACAATTGGCATAATCTTGATTTTTCTTTTGCAGGTTTCCCAGCATGTCTTTGTTACAACTAGAGGTGTCAAAATGGGTCATAAACCCATATTATGACTCACTTTTAGTTAAATGGGTCAAATATGGGTCAAGTGAAAGTTAAATATGGGTTGAGTGAGTTATTAGGTAGACCCATCATCTCTCTCCTTCCATTCACCTCTTTTATGCGTTCTCGACCTCCGTTGCCGATCTCGCTATCACGCCGCCATCACCATTGTATTTCAATTTAGAGGTATCCACATTTTTTTATATACTAATTTTTTATTATTTAATTTACTTTATAAATTTGATGTGAAATTTTTATTCAAATAATTTATATGTGAAAATTTTAAAGTGGACTAAATAAGTGGAAGTAGATTTTCTTAAATTAAAATAAATATTAATATGTGTTGGTAATATGGATCGAGTATGGGTCATCAAATTTACATTGCATGAAAATGGATCAAAACGAGTTAAAAATGAGTCGATGTGAGTCGGACCATTTTCGACTCGACCCAAACCCGACCCAACTCACCCATTTGACACCTCTAGTTACAACTAAGCCCCACCATGCTGAGCTCACTAACCCCCGACGTCTCGTGAGCTCACTCCTCTGCCTCGAGGAGCCGATTGCATTTGATTCAAATTCAGAACCTAAATCTTCATATTAGGTAAGATCCTTATCTTTATTGGATTTGAGATATTTGTTTTCTTGATCTATTTGATTGATATATTTCATAAAATATTTCATTAGATAAGGTATATCCAACAAATCCTAAAAAATCACCTCAAGTTAGGAAATTTTCCTAAATTATTAACAGCATGCTTGGATGGCCATTCAATCTCTAACTATGAGATATGATACCCAGCGGCATGGAAAATCTTTCATTCTATCCATAACAATTTAGATATGATCATTGATTTACTTGTTTTCCAAATTTAATGGATAACCTTCCATCAAAATCCAAAACCATTTGGATATGATCGTTGTTTTATTACATTACCAAAATTAAAGATAGATAAATATAGGTTTGTGCATTGCATTTTCTAACCAAATATTTATCCATTGTTTGATTGCTTTCCTTAAAAGAATACCAAAAAAAATATTGGAATTGAATGATTCTTGCTAGAATAGTGTTTGTTTTAGACTAGATTGAATGATATTAGACATTTTTAATTTCGAATTTTTTATTAAAAAAAACACAAAAAATATCATGCGCATGACACATAGAGTTTGTTTGCATATTGCATGACCTTTAGAATGTTGCATGTTTAGGATCATTTAAATTAAAATGTATGACATGTTAGGATAGTAATATTTAATATTTTCCCTTCATTAGATTAAGTCATTTAATTAATGTTACATGACATATAATTTTGCATAATTCAGTTTATTTAATTATATTTCACATGTCATGTCAATATAGATATTTTGTACATCATTGCATTTGCACTACATGCATTGCACATAGATTAGTCTTCATTAAACAAGTTAAAATCTCAGTAGCAAAAAATCATTGAGTGATTGCTTGTTAATTGAAAATCACATTTAGGGCTATTGATGTGATTTTAAGCTAACATTGCATATGTCTTCATTGCTATGAGGTGAGTTCTACAATTTATTTACCTCTTCATTGGATGTTAAATTGGTGGTTTGGGCACCCACATGATCATATCGCATGTTAAGGAGTAATAAAATGGATTTAAGCTACCTCCAAACATTTTTCAAGAAAAAACACTACCAAAATGGCATTAAAAAAATCTAGTGTAACCAAGTCCCCATACCCATAATCTATGATTTGTATGAATAAAGTATTTCTTTAAATACTTTATTTGGGTTTCTAATCAACCCACCATAAATCGATTAGTGATGACTCATCAATAAAAATGATTTATATGTTAAGAACTTAAACCCTAAGTTACAAATTGATAAGGACTTAGGAGAGCCTGAGTTAGCTTAAGCTTAATAGTCCATTACCTGAACTCTTAGGTGATGCACCTTGTGAGGGTGAGGTTGCGACATCAATGAAAAGCTCATAAAATTGAGAAAGAATTATTCTACCTACAATAAGGAGTTTTATGTGATTGTCAGGGCTCTCAATCACTAGAGTCATTATTTGAGGCCCAAACAGTTTATTCTCCATTCCAATTATGAGGCGTTGAAATATATAAGCAACCGGCACAAACTTAACTCGAGACACACTAAATGAATAGAGTTTCTTCAATCTTTTTTCCTTTGTCTCGAAGTACAAACCTAATAAACCTAATGTTGTAGCCGATGCCCTATTGAGAAGATACTTGATGCTTACCATTTTGGATTCCAGAATTCTTGGTTTCCAATTGATGAAAGAACTCTATGTTGATAATCTTGGTGTCTCATCAATCATCGGCAACTGTAAACAAGTGAGTTCAAGGTGTTTATTCGATCCAAGATGGATTTCTCTTTATGGGGAATCGATTATGTGTGCCAAAAAGTTCTTTCAAAGAGCTATTGATTTGAGAAGCACATGGCGAATGAATTGCCAATCACTTCAAAATTAACAAAACTCTTGAAATCCTTCAAGAACACTTTTATTAGCCAAAGATATATGGAGACATACATGTCATCATTTCCTAATGTGCGATGTGTCGAATGACAAAAAGTCATTTCAATGAGGGCTCTATGCTCCCCTTCTAGTACCTATATAGTCTTAGGAGGATGTAAGCATGGATTTTATTGTGGCACTCTCAAGAACTCAAAGGGGCAACGATGCCATCATAGTGGTTGTTGATCAATTCTCAAAAATGGTGCATTTATTCCTTGTCACAAAATGGATGATGCCTCTCATGTTGCTAATTTATACTTGAAGGAGATTATTCGTCTACATAGGTTTCCCAAAACTATTGTGTCAGATTGTGATTTCAAGTTCTTGAGTCACTTTGGAGGACCCTATGGAAGAATTTAGGCACCAAACTCTTATTTAGCAAAACTTGTCATATGTAAATCAATGGTCAAACTAAGGTAACCAACTGCACCATCACTACTCTACTTTGAAGCATGGTGAGTAAAACTTTGAAGGAATGGGATTTAAAGCTTGCACATTCTAATTTGCTTATTGATCATCAAGTTACACTACTGGTCAATCACCTTTTGAAATGGTGTATGGAATTAATCCTTTTATGCTTATCGACATGATAACAGTTTCATCCACCTCACAAGTCAATTCTACCCTAGTGATTTTGTCTGGTTGCAATTAAGAAAAGAGATTCCTAGCTCATCAAAAGAATAAGCTTATGCCTAGAGCTAATGACCCCGTTAAAGTTCTTGAAAGAGTTGACGACAATGCTTATAAGGTTGATCATCCTGGAGATTATGGCATCTTAGTAATTTTTAATGTTGGAGACTTCCTCCTTATATTAAGGATGAAGAGCTATCATATTTGATGGCAAATCTCAAACAACCTAGGAAGTTTGATGTGGGAGAATTAGATACTATCAATCAACGCATAAGCTCAACTCTTATTTCGTCAATTGAACCAACTGATTTGCCATGCAAGCAAATGCTAATTTCTACTATAATTTAATTATATGGGTTCAAGAATGAAGTTGCTAATTATGGGACATTATTGTCAATATATGAGGCTTGATATTGATGGCAAGACTCCTAACATCAACCTAATGATGGGAGGCTACTTTGATTGATTTCTACTAATATTTAACAAACTTCTACGATGACCATTTGGCTTCCAAAGTTGTGCACAAATTTAAAGAGTCTTATTAAGTTTCAATGCATCTAATTATTGGACGCACGTATCTAAGTCTCTTTATTTGCAGCTTTTATGAGTCTTTATTATGCTATTGTTTTAAAGAGTCATTCCCCAAGAATTTGTTTGGTTGAAGAGTTTTTGTTTTTGTTTAGTAGTATTTCTATAAATAAAGGTGTAATCTCATTGTAAAGGATAGACATCAATTTAAGTATATGAATATATGAGATTTCCCTTAGTGTGAGTGAATATCTATGGAGAGTGAAATAACTCATATCCTGGTTTCTTGATCCTTAGAAAGTGGATTATTTTTCAATGGTAAGCCAAGAAGCCCTTTATTCTCATATGGTGATTCATCTTTTAGGCTTTGGTGGTATGCTTCTTGATCCCGAGATCCTTTATCTTTGGTGGATAGTTTGCCATTTAAGTCTTGGTGATGAACTTCATTGATCCATTATCTTCCTCGACTAGTGGTATGTCCTTTAAACCTTGATGTGATCGTTTATTATCTTTTATTTATGCTTGTTGATCAACATCTATCCTACACACTTTGATTTATCCATATTTCCTTTGACATCACTCAAAACACACTCACCCACTCTCAAACTACATCATTTCCAATGAACTCAACTTTTCATAGAATAAGTTGCACAAGATCACAAACCCGAAAAGTTTTGGCCTAAAATAAATTTATGGGCTTAGGAATAAGAATTGGGCATCAGGTTGGTGGTTGACACTCCTAAAATTTATTATTCGCCATATCTAAGAGGTCTTGAAAGTTTCGATCAATTTAGAGACCCCTAAATATGGTTTCAGGCACCATAACCTAAAATGGATATAGGAAGTTCAACTGAAGTTTTACTAGCAAAATCTTCCTTATTCAACTTATAATCAACTCAATTCTATTGTGATCTTTAGTTTGATGATGTGCAATCGAAATCAAGAAGTCATGAACTTCCTAATGCTACAATTCACAAAAATGAGCATTGAAAGATCAAAAATCAATCATTAGATTCATGTGGCAATAAAGGTATTAAATGATTCATTTGAAAGAATGGAATTTCTAAATATAATTCAAAAGAAAAAGAATCAAAGATTACGATCCTCCAATGAGAAGAACCATTTTTTTTTTAAACTTATAATGAGAATTGTATCTCTTCTGGTCAAATCTTAGTCAACTTTTGGTCAACTCTTGGTTAATTTTAGAAATTTTCACAACTAGTGGCTAAATTTGTGACATCAACAATAAGTACGTATAACAATGTATAAGACTCAACCAATTCTAGCATTCGATTTGGGTGACAATATAGGTATTAAAAGAATCACATTAATGAATAGAACCATTTTCTATTTGATAACATATTTTATGCCTTGCATCTCTTCGATCAAATTTTAGTAAGCTTTTGGTCAACTCTAGGTTAATTTCATGATTTTTCAAATATGGGGATAAAATTTGTTATGACTACAATAATACATATAACACAAGGTACGAGACTAAGCCTATTTCTAGCATTGGATCGTATTGTTGAGATAATATTCCTTTCCTTGAAAGACATAGAGGGTTTTTAATATTCAGAAATCCATCAATTCATAAATGTGAATGTTTCCATTATCGAGCTGCTATATGGCACTTCGACATCAGTCTATGGATGGATATCCTCTGGTTTATGTTAGCCCATATGTGACAACACATCTTAATAAATAAACCTTTTGTTTATTCCACAACCAAGGATAATTGTTATTCTCATAAATAACTAAATGTGTACACCAAAGTGAGAATAACATTACAACTAAATAAGAGTTTCATATAACAAAGATCGTTCATACGACGACAAATTACATAATGAGACCTATTTCCATACTAGCTACATGATCATTATACTTCATTGGTGGCATGTCTTTAGTCAAAAGATTGGTTATCAACAATTTAGTGCGAATGTGTTCGGTGACCATTTTATTCTCCATAACACGTTTCCTTATGGCTAAATACTTTATGTCAATATGCTTACTTCAACTACCACTTTTAACATTTTTAGCTATAAAAAGTACAACCGAATTGTCACAATATATCTTTAATAGACTAGAAATGGAACCGACAATTCTAAGCCTAGAAATGAAACTCTTCAACCATGCACCATATGAGATAGCCTAAAAAAAACAAAACACGAACTCAGCCTCCATAGTGGAAGTAGCATTCAAACTCTACTTTGCACTCCTCCATGACACAACTTTGCCAACTAATATAAAAATGTATCAAGATGTTGATTTTCAAAAATCAACGCAACCAGCAAAGTCCTCATCCAAATAACCAACTTCTTCCAAGTTATCAGTCCATTTATATATAAGCATGTGACAATTAGTACCTTGAAAGTATCTCATCACTTTCTTTGCACCTTTCCAGTGGTCTATGCTCGGATTACTTTGATATCTTCCCAACATTCCCATAGCAAAAGCAATGTTAGGTCGAGTGCAAATCTGAGCATACATTAAGCTTCCGATAATAGAAGCATATGGAATATTCTTCATTTGTTCCATTTTTAGATTATTCTTGGAGCACTAGTTCAAATTGAATCTATCATCCTTCACAATGAGTGCTATACTTAGTGAACAATTTTTTGTTCAAAATCTCTCTAAAACCTTATTGATATAGGTTTCTTAAGATAGTCCTAAAATTCCTCGAGGTCTATCTATATGGATTCTAATGCTATTGACATGAGATGCCTTGCTCGTATCCTTCATGTCAAAACTTTTAGAGAAGAATTGTTTCATTTAATGTAACAACCCTTATCATTGGTTGCAAGTAGAATATCATCCACATATAGCACAAAAAACAAATTTTGCTCCCACTAACCTTCTAGTATATACATTGATCCATGACACTCTCTATAAAACTGAATGAGGACATAACATTATGAAATCTTAAGTACCATTGATGGGATGCTTGTTTCAAGCTATATAAAGATTTTTAAGTTTGCACACCAAATATTCACATTTACTAGAGGGGAATTTCTCAAGTTGTTTCATGTAAATCTCCTTCTCTAGTTTCCCATTAAGGAATGCCGTTTTCACATCCATTTGATGTAATTCCATGTTAAAATGGGTGACCAATACTAAAATAATACGAAGAGAATCTTTCTTAAATATAAGGGAAAAGATCTCTGTGTAGTGGATTCCTTCATTTTGAGTGAATCATTTGGCAACAAGTCTAGTTTTATATCTCTCAATATTGCCTAATAAGTCATTCTTAGTTTTGAAGACCATTTACAACTAATGGCCTTCACACCATCAAGCAACTCAATCAAATTCCAGACTTAATTAGATGCCATAGGACTCATCTTTTCCTTCATAGCATTGTACCATAAATTAGATTCATCACTACTCATGACTTGTGAAAACGTTTCAGGATTATTCTCGACTTCAATATTATAGTCAGATTCTTGTAGATGTACAATATAATTACTAGGAATTGCTTATTTCCTCATTCTAGTAAATCTTGTTAATATTGTATCAACATTCTCTTAAGAAGCATGTTATTCAACTAGTTGTTCAATAGTTTATGGTACTTGATGAATAACAATATCTACCGGATCAATATCAGTAAGTTGTGGAACTTCAATGGTATGTTATTCAATAGCCGGTTGAGTTGTGGGGGCATTATAAACAATAACCAACTAAATATTTGAGGTGGAAGATTGGGTATATGAATGATCCTTTTCAGGAACAAGTTCCTTCAAATAATTGCTCCCACTAATCAAGTCATTTTCAAGAAACTTAGCATTTCTTGATTCCACAATCCTAATAGTGTGAGATGGACAATAGAACTTGTACCCCTTGGACCTTTCGGCATATCCAATGAAATACCCACTTATAGTCTTTGGGTCAAACTTCTTTTCTTGTAGATTAAAAACTTTTACTTCAGGCGGGCATCCCCAAACGCATACATGCCTCAAGCTCGATTCCCAACCCTTGAATAACTTAAAAGGCATCTTTGAAACAGCCTTGGTTGGAACTAAGTTCAATATGTACATTGTCGTTTTAAGAGCTTCAATCCACAAGGACTTAGGAAGTTTAGAGCTACTAAGTATACTTTGCACCATATCTAATAAAGTTCGGTTTCTTCTTTCTGCTACACCATTTTAGTTCGAAGAAACAAGCATAGTGTTTTGACAACTATCCTATTCTCTTGAAGAAACTTCGCAAATAAATCATATGCTTGTCCATCCTCAGTGTATCTACTATAAAATTCTCCACCTCTATCTGACCTCAAAATCTTTATTTACTTACCATATTATTTCCCCACTTTTGCTTTAAATACCTTAAAGGCATCTAGCACTTCATACTTATTATGAAGCAAGTAGAGATACATGTAATGTGAATAGTCATCAATGAAAGAAATGAAGTATTTTTGATCATACAAATCTATATCCAAACTACAAATATCCATATGTATGATTTATAATATGTATGTACTCCTATCGATTCCTTTCTTTGTCATGTTGGTATTTTCCCTTTATGCAGTCCACACAAGTATCAAAATCAGTAAAATTCAAAATATTAAGTACCTCATCATTTACTAATCGTTTAATTCTATCTATGGAGATATGTCCTAATCTCCGATGCCACAACATAGAAGAATCTTCATTCATAGCACATCGTTTCAAACCAAAATTATCATGAACATACATTGCATTATAATAGACATTATCTTGCAAATTAATTCAAAAAAAAAACTATGAGACAGTACTATTCCCAACAATTTCAAATTTTAACAATAAACAAAAGTTTGAATCTAAAAAATGAAAAGAGTAATCCAAATGTACAAGTCTTGAAAATGAAATTAAATTTCTAGAGAAATTAGGAATACAAAATGTCATTTCCAAATTCAAAACAAAGCCACTATTGAGAACTAAACTATATATCCCAATAGCTTTCACATGCGAACACATCTTGTTTCCGAATAGATACTTTGTTCACTTCCCACTAGCTTCATGTGGTCTTGAAAACCTTGTAAGGAATTCGAAATGTGGATAGTAGAATCAAAATCAATCTACCAAATGTTGTGACTCATATCAGCCATATTAGATTCAAAACAAACATAAGAGATTGAGTCATGCCTTAAATCTGACGCAATCCTTCTTCATATACCCCTTCTTTACATGTGGATTCTTTCTTAATGTGAGCTTGGAGAGGTATTTTACCTTTTCCTTTCTGCTTGCCATGACCCTTATTCTTTCCTTGTGTTGCCAAATGAGCACTTTCTCCCAACTCCATAATTAGCCTTTCATCCTCTTAAACACGCATGGTTATGAGTTTATTAATTGACCATTTATTCTTATGTGTATTATAAAAAAATCTTGAAAGGTGTATATTGTTGTGGGAGTGTTCAAAATGTAATACACAAGAAAGGACTCAAATATCTCAACCTTAAGGTTTTTCAGCTGAGTTGCAATATCTATTATCTTCATGATGTGCTCATGCACACCTTTAACACCAGTGAGCTTTAGAGATGAAAACTTCATAATCAGGATCATAGCATGCACCTTTTCAGAACTCTCAAACTACACATCAATGACCTCCAATAAAACCTTAGCATTGCTATACTAAATGATCAAACCACGGATACTAGGAGACAACTTTGTCCTTATAAACATCACACTAAGGTAGTTGGACCGCTTCCATTATTCATAAAGGGCTATCTTAGATGTCATATCAATAGGAGAAGGTGGTTCGACTTTTCTTATAACACTCTAATTGAAGAAGAATTAACTCCTTCCAAATTTTATAGTTTTCACCATTTAGCATGGAAACATTACTCTTAAATTTAGAGAAATTCATAGGTTGCAAAACTACATATCAAATAATCATGCTTATGTCACAAAATATGAGGCAAAATTTACATAAATCATGTTTTACCAATATAAAACATGGCACAAAATATGAATCGCATAACATAAAAACTGCTTGTGGACTAGTTTTTAATTTAAATAAATTCATAATAATTTCATGAAAAACTATCATATTATATTCCTTTTATTAATCCCTACGGGTAAATTAAGAAAAATAATATGATATTTCAACCTAGTTAATCATATTAATAGAATGAAAATTCATGTGGGATAGAATTCATATTATTAATAAGATTAATTACAATTAATGTCAATTTTCAAATATGATCTGGAGGCTCTTAATATATAATTTAACTAATTAAAGATGTTGTGGCTACTCTTTAATTAATTAAAATATATTACTAGACCTTTAATTTCATGCATAAAATACACAAAAATACATGAAGGGTAGAATAGTAATTTAACATCACAAGGGCATAACAGTAAATACCTTAGCTAATGGTAAAACTATAAATTAATGTACTAATGGCAAATCAGTAAATTATTCATTAAGGGGCAAAATTGTAAATATAATAGCCAATGGCAAAATCGTAAATAAATTGATCAATGGCAAAATAGTAATAATAGTCAAGAAAGGGGAAAAATTGTAAATTATAAATGGCAAAGGGGCAGAATCCTAATAATAGAGAAAAGAGAGGGTTAGAAGAGTAAAAGCAAAATGGCAGCTGCGTGTCAAACATGTGCACGCTTATCACACAGGTGTGTGCGATGCACGCTCCTAGAAACTGATGCATGCATGGCCAGCATGCGCTAGGCAATTGCGCAAGTGCAAGTGCATGGCACGTGAGTTCCAAGCGCCTACAACCGCAACACACGCATGGACTCCACGCACCATCTTTCTCGCTGACCAGCTTGATTCTTAGTTGTTTTTCGCCATTTCCATCGTGCTTCCACTACCCATTTCTTCCGATAGCCCACTTTAGACTAAAATAATCCATGGGTGTCGGAGAACACATCGATACGACCACATGGAACCAAAATTCGGTGAAAACGACCAAGAAATTAGTTCAAACCAAGCACAACTCCCCTTATGCAAACCATTTACCATAGTGACTTCCACTGTCCAATTAGCCTTCAGCGGTCACCAATAAGCTGGATTAACTTATTGCTATTCTTCCCCATGGTGGTGCGACCATACTAGTCCAAAGCCAAGCGATGGGTCACCAAAATTTCACCGGAAATGACAAATTTCTCTCTTGACCCCAAAATGCCAATTTACTGTTTATTTAAAAATCCAAAGAATACACCCAAAAATTTGCAAAAATGAAGCAAAGGCACTTACACGCTTTGATACCAAATATTAGAAAATCAAACTGAACAATTCTACTCTTGCTTGAAAAACAAAATTCAAGCACAATTAGAATCTCACACGGAAAATAGGATCGAAAATAAATCCGACTTCTAACCTTTGTTCGAGTTAGCATTCATCGGAAATTCATAGCAACTTGATGGTGATTTGACAACAATTACGGGTGCACTCTACTAACACAATCCCCTCATGTACTAATGGTGTATTTCTAAATAAGAAATTTTGCATTAGACCTTGTGATTGCCCTTACAAAATGAACGTTTGTCATTATAAAATGTCTCTCGTCAAGGCAATTACCGAATGGATGGTTATCATGAAAATGTATGAAGTGTGGAATAACTGTTCATCAAAAGTGAAAATGTGGGTCAATATCAACGGTAAATTTTATTTAAAAATATACCTCAAAAATATGGGATCACATTATAGAAATAACATTGTGTTGGTCAAATTTGAAAAGAGAAAACATATATTCAATCTACACTCATTTTGAAGTAGTTTCAATACAAGCTGACCATACAAGTGCTTCCTAGATTCAAACAACCACTGAATTCCTTGGTTTGCTTCGAAATGATCCCTTGAAATGCCCACGAGATGATTCACAAGGGTGTTATAGAAATAGAAAGCAATCGAGAATTGGGGAAAATGTATTATACTTTCTTGTCTTCATGATGTACAATTACAATCCAATTTATTCAATAAAAGATAAAACTAATCAAGGAAAAAAAAAGTATAGAATAATAGAAAAAATCAATTTCCTAATACACAATATTCTAGTTTCCCATCAATGAACTAATCGGCATCAATTAGAATCAGTATCTTGGCAACGAGATCAATCCATTGAGGGAATAATATCTTCAACACTTCCTCTCAAGCCGATGGCCTATATACATCAAGGATGCCTATCTTGCTTAATAGGTACGCATGTTGCCTCTAACACGGGGTGTAGTGAGGATGTCCATGGGCTTATTCCGTCGTTCTTATCCCTCTTGTTTTGATTAATCCATCTTGAATATTATCTTGGATGAAATGGCAATCAATCTCTATTTGTTTTGTCCTTTCATGGAAAATCGAATTTATTGCGAGTTTGAGTGCAACATCATTATCACATAATACTTTAAACCAAACTATGTCAAGGCTAGTCTTGGTCATTGCTTGATATTCCACTTTGGTAGATGATAAAGAAACGGTCAACTATAATCTTTGTTTTCCAAGAGAGTAATGAGTTGCCCAATTTGATGCAAAACCCTACAATAAATTCTCTAGTCATAAGACAAGTAGCATAATATTTATCACTATATGCTTTCATCACCATGTTGCTTTCGCGAGAAAGTAGTATTCCCAAATCTGGACATCCCTTCAAGTACTTCATGACCTTAAGTGCAACATTCATGGGAGATTGCTTTGGACTATGCATGAACTAGCTGAGAATCTATATAGCATAGCATATGTCGTCATATGCCATCATCGCCATGTTGCTTTCGCAAGAAAGTGAAATTCCCAAACCTGACATCCATTCAAGTACCTCACGACCTTAAGTGTAGCATTCATGTGAGATTACTTTAGACTATGCATGAACTGGCTGAGAATCTACATAGTATAGCATATGTTAGGTCTAGTCATGCTTAAATATATGAGTTTCCCAACAAGTCTTTGATAAGAAGAAGGATCTCTAAGTAAATGGTCATCGTTCTGAGGCAATAATCCTTTGTCATATTCAACCATTGTTAACTTGACATTCTATTCAATTGGGATGACAATGTTTAGGTCCCAATAGTCTTGCTTCTGATATGATTTCAAGGACAAACTTCCTTTAGCCAAGACAAATTCCCTTATCTAATCATGCAATCTCTATCTAGAGAAAGTATTTGGGAGGAATACTTAGTGTAAAATGGAGAGTGAAGATACTCTTTAAATTTCTTAATTGCATTTTCATCATTTTCTATAATGAATATATCATCAACATATATAAGTAATAAATTGATAATGTACCTTGAGTCCATGTGAATAGGGCATAATCATTTGGATTGCCAAAACTTTGCAATTGTAAGTGCAGTAATGAATTTTGCATACCACTAGCGAGAAGTTTGTTTGAGTCCTTATAGGGATTTACGAAGATGACATACCTTATTCTCCCTTTGTCTGCGTAAACTAGTAGAAGATCCATGTAGATTTCCTCTTCTAGATCCCCATGAAGAAATGCATTATGAACATTCATTTGATGAAGTGGCTAATCATGAATAGTAGAAATGGAGTGAAATGATCGAATGGTGACTTCCTTCACCACTAGAGAGAACTTTTCGATATAATCAAAACATTCTCATTGTGTATACCCTTTAGCCATAAGTCTTGTCTTATAGCATTTGATGGAACCATCTGCCTTATATTTGATTTTGTACACCCACTTGCAATCAATAGATTTTCGATGAGGGGTATAGGAATAATATCCCAAGTCTTGTTTTCCATGAGGGCTTGTAATTCATTTGCCATTGCTTTATGCCAATGAGCATCTTGTGCAACTTCATCATATGAAGATGGTTCCTGTCCTTCAACTATTATACTAATGCAACACATCTGCTCATGTGAAAGATAAGCAAAACTAACATATGACAAGACAGAATATTGTGTACCAAATTATTCCAATGTAGGACAAATATAGTCTATTGTCCATGTGGGTGGTAGCGTAATATGACCGGAACGTCAAGGAGGAGCTAGTACAAAAGATGGAGTAATTCCATGTGATGCAAAAGAAACATCACCCGTAGAGGTAAGTGATTGAGGAGTTGTAAGTAACTCCAATGGGACTTCATTGGAATGTTGGGAGTTGCATGATGATGAGACCACATCATCTTTAGGAGCTAGTTGTGTCATGGGAGACAACATAGAAGGGATCATCATTGGTTGCTAAAGTGGAAGATCCTCTTCACTCAAGAATGGGCGGTGATCACTAGTTGCATTTATTCCTCCATGAGAAGATAATTTGTCATGGAAAGGAAAAACATCTTCATGGAAGATAACATCTCTATTGATAAAGAAATGCCCAATAGATGGATCATACACCAAATATCCTTTGTAAAGATGAGGATATCCCATAAATACACACTTAATATCATGTGGATCCAATTTGCTCGGAGAGCCCACAATAGATAGACACATAACATAAACAACCAAAGACACAAAGATGATGAATGTCTGGACCTTTCCCAAAAAGCAGCTTGAAAGGAGTTTTTCCATCAAGGGCTTGAGATGGCATTTGATTGATTAAGTATGCTGCCATGATCACACGGTCTTCCTAGAACTTTTTTGGAATAGAGGCTTGATATTTAAGAGCATGGGCAACTTCTAGAAGACGACGATGTTTACTTTCAACAATACCATTTTGCTGGGGACATATATGTATAGGAACTCTCATTAAGGATGCCATTGGCAATAAATAAAGAAGAACATTCATGATTGAAAAATTCTCAAGCATTACCAGTGCGAACTTGCTATATAGATTTATGAAATTGATTTTTAACAAGGGTGAAAATATTTCTAAGCCAGGAAAGGACTTGAGCCTTGGATTGCATTAGAAAGATCCATGTGGCTCATGTATGATCATCCATAATTGTGAGGAAGAAACGAGATCTATCATGATGTGAAGTGTGATAGGGTCCCAAGATGTCCATATGTAAGAGAGAAAATGTAGGATTAGCACATGAAGTGCTTTGTGGAAAGGATAACTGTGATTGTTTAGCCAATGAACAGATAGGACACTCGGATGACAAAAGGAGGCACTATGGCCTAAACGTTAATGAGATAAAAGAGTAGTTTAATTGATACTAACATTACATGAGGTGCCTTTATTGAAGAGAAAATGCATAATATCAAGATTTTTAGGAAGAGCAGTCCAAAAATAGTCCCCCATGATTATTACCCAAACCTATCAATTTTCCAGTCGAAATAGCCTAAAAGATGCGAGTGTCAAAATTGAAATGGGCCCGACAGGAGTTGTCTTCATAGTTTGGAAATTGAGACAAGATTAAATTGGGAATTGGGAATGAATAAGACATTTCACAAGGTGATTGATGGATTAAGCTGAACATTTCCAACTTTGCTAACAAAAGTGTCGTCTTCATTGGGAAGATGTATTGAAGTATGCAAAGATGATTTATAAATGTTGGAAAGTGATTGCTCATCGTAAATGATGTGATCACTAGCTCTAGCACCTGAATAAATAATCTATTACTCATTTGAAATGAAGCTCAAGCATTGAGAATTACTTGCATAACTACCCATTTTATCCTATGTTCCTAGTTGGTTTAAAGCCCTCATAATTTGCTGGAATTGATCTGCACTGACAGGTTGTTGGGCTTTAGGTGAGCTACAATTGAAATTTCCCATTCCTTCTTTTCTTGATCCTCTGCCTTGTCATGTAATTTCCGACAATTTTCTTGAGTATGATACGGATGTTTGCAATAATCACAAAATTTATCTTTCCTTTTATTAGAATTATGCGATTTGTTGGAAAATTGTGGACCATTAGATCCTCTCCACGTGGGTGTTGACGTGGCTCATTGTGCACCGTCCAATCTAGGCGCCGCAAGGATGAAGCCAAGATCGTCCAATTGAGCAGAATAATCCAAGCCGTTGAATGATTAAATCGCGGCCGCTCGATCCCATCGTCAGCCGCGCGTGTCCTGAGCCATCAGATGGCTTGATTAAGTCTCGTTTTTCCGTCGTAGAAAAGGGGTAGCCTCCTCCTTCTTCCTCCAAATCTTGGGTTCGAGAACTTCCCCTTGCTGAGCTTGGGGAACCTCCACCCCCCGAACTCCTGTAAGTGCCATGGCTCAATCTCGCCGCGAGAAGGTGCTCGTCTGGCGTTGCCTTGGCCGCAACGATGACACGATCCCTGACCTTGAGGTACTCCGACCGATGATGCCAAAAGTTGCGACTCCTCTTGCACCGCAAGTTTGTAGATCCGGCCAAGCGAAGGGACCGGCTGCATGGCGAGAATCTGGCTGCGAAAAGGCAAATAGCTTTCATTTGAGATCAACAAAAAAACATGTGACCTTCTCCCTTTCTCGAATCGTTCAATATCGAGGGAGGGTTTCCTCTTGCCCTTATAGTTTCTCTTCGGCCATTTCTAGCTCATTCTATAGGGCCGAGAGCTTGTTGAAAACTGTGAAAATAGATAGATTTCCTTGCTTTAGCTCTAATAGGGCTTGGGTTATTGAGAAAATCTTGGCCTTATCGAGCCTTGCCATACATTCGCGTATATTTTCCCAAAATTTTTAAGCATCTTCGGTCAAGGGTAGGGGTGTCAGATGGGTGGATCCGATTGGATTTGGGTAGGATCGAAAATGATCCGACTTATATTAACCCATTTAACCCGTTTTGATCGATTTTCATGCAATGTAAATTTGATAACTCATATCCGACCCACACCCAACCCAACTCATATTATCGCCACATATTAATATTTAACTTAATTTAGAGAAATCTACTCCTATCCATTTAATCCACTTTAGACTTTTCACCTATAAGTTACTTGAATAAAAAATTTCACATCAAATTTATAAAGTAAATTAAATAAAAAAAAATTAGTAAAAAAATAAAAAAATAAGAATACCCTTAAATTGAAATATTTTTGGAAAAAAAAATTTTAAAAAATTTTGAATTTTGAATTATTTTTAAAATTAATTTATTATTATTTCTTTTCTTTTCTTTTTCCTTTCTTTTTTTTTCCCTTCTTTCTCTTTTCTTTCTTCTTCCCTCTACTTCCCCCTTTTCCTCCATCGACGCTATCCGGCAATGACTGGCCAAGACTTGGGTTGGCAAGCTTGAGCTCGACCAAGGCCAGTGAACTCGAGGCTTAGCTGATCTAGGCGAGCCCGAGCTTGCCAACATTGGCTGAGCTCAAGCTTGCCCGAATCTGGCAAGCCGCGAGCTCGCCTACTCAAGTTTTATTATGGCTGGCAAGCTTGTGGCTTGCCTACCTAGATTTAGACGAGCCGGAACTCAACCAAGGCCAGCGAGCTCGCAACTTACTTGCCCAAATCAAGGCCAAGCTCTTCTAGCAAGCTCAGGGCTCACCTAGGTTTAGCGAGCTGTGAGCTCGCCAGGCTGAGCTCTACTATGGTTGGCAAGCTCGTAGCTCACCTGTCTAAATCCAGGCTAAGCTTCGACTGGTGACGAACGGGCTCACCACTTGCTTGAGGCTAGCATCGACGAGCTCAGGATTGGTAATAGAGATGGTAGGATCGACAATGGACGTTGGGGCCTTAGGACCATGGATTCAAAGAGGGTTGCCCTAATAACTCACTTAACCCATATTAAGATCCATTTTTATTTTTGCTTTATTTTTCAAGACTCGTTAATAACTCATATTTAACTTTCACTTGACTCATTTGACCTATTTAACTTATGGGTTTATGACTCATTTTGACACCTCTAGTCGAGGGTAGTCTAACAACCACTTCTAGGGTGAGATACTTGATGATCCACGTTCAGACAAGCTGGTTACACTTCATCCAATGTCATGCTAGTCGCTCATCAAACAAGACCGGCACAATGCTATTGATGAACCCTTCTTATCCTTGATAATGAGTGCTTGCTAGAGCTCTTGAGACCAAATAGAGTAGTTCTCCTGTCCTAAGAGCTATTACGAAATTAGGTAGAGCTTTGGGCCATAAGCAGTGGTTGTATATAGAGGTCCCCCGGCACTAGCTAATCGCCAGAGGTAACTACGAAGGGAAGGAAACCGCGTCCCAAGCCCTAGGAGGGTAAGACCGCTAGACCTGAACCATTTGGGTTCGAGTATGACCAACCTAGTCCAGATCCCAAGTTGGGCTCGCTGGAGGGATTTGGGTCGTCTCCTGGTCCATTATTTTCCGCATGGGCCCTCTCCAAATGGCCCATAGGATTCTGGGCGGATTGGACTTGAATAGAAATCCATTAAACATATGGGCCCTGAAAGAATTGCCCTGGATTGGGCTGGGGAAGCCTCTGTTGGGCTGAATTGAGCCCAGAGCCCATTTCCCTGGATTGGGCTGGGGAGGCCTGATGTTGGGCTGAATCGAGCCCAGATCCCTTCATTTGTCTGGTTCTCTTCCCCCACAGTTGGTGGTGGATCTGATGGTAGGTTTTCCGACCTTTGATCGTCGGAAAAACCTTCTAAATCTTCAGATATTGTTGACTTCAAAGCTTGATTTTTGGGCATGATTTCGCCCTTTGTGGGGGTGTTCTGACCAAAAATTTCTCCACGGGTCGGGTGTGAAGAAGGATAATGGAGGGGAGAAAATGTGTTCTGCGGCTACAGAAGTAGTGCACGGATAAAAACAGTGCTGTGTGGCTGTATAAAATAATGGAGTGCACGGAAGCTAGTTTAAAAAGGACGCTTTGATACGATTTCAGAGAAATAGAAAGTGATGGGGAATTGGGAAAACTGTATTCTGCTTTCTTGTATCCATGATGTACAATTACAATCCTATTTGCTCGAGTTAAATTGAGGATTTCGTGAACTGAGAATTTTGAGGTGAGCCGTGGATTTTGCAACACTAACCAGGAACTTTGCGAACTAAACTTCCACGAACGGCTTGAACCCAACTCGGTTAAGTGATTACTAAGAATTCCCTTGAATTGGAAAGCAATTTCCGATTTCGGGCGAAAGGAAGAGAGTATTTTGGGTTAATGGGTCTTCTTTCCCCTCTTTTCTGGGTCTTCTGCAGCAAAGGAGTTCCGATCCTTCAGTGACGGCGAGTTTCCGATGTCAGCGACGTGTCCAACGCGCTTGTTTGGCTAATTGCGGACATGATTTTGTACACATCAGCGTCGTTAGTCAATTCATTTGCCTAATCAACTTATTTTGATGTGAACACTTAAAAATGAGTATTTTGTCTCTTGTGATAGTTTGGATTTTCTTCAATTGAAAAAATGAAAAATCTTTATTCCTCAAGTGAAAGTTTAGGAAGTTTCAAGGGAATTTGACTCTTAAATCGTTTGAAAAATCCCACTGATGCTATGGTGTCGAATACATATAATGACAAGTCTATCTTTACTGAAAATTTAATGGATCATATTTAGACACCCGTAAAAATTAGGTTGACTCATGAAGTTAGTGGCACATATAGGCCCTCTCGAATTCATTTATAAAGAAACTTGTTAAAAGTTTAGATTGCTTGTATATGTTTTATCTCATTTTTAGAGGAGGTCATGTACGTTATATTTATATTTATTTTATATTTATATTTATATTTAATGGTTAAACCTGTCAAGATGAGTAATAAATTGATTTCTTAAATTGTATATGATAGGTAGGGTTATTATATAAGTTAGTTATATATAATTATCATAAATGGTTTTAAATATAACATGAATGGATTATAGATGAGTTTACAACTTATTTAAATTCAACCAATCTCCATAACTCACTCTTAATTCTCTATTTCCCTTATTTGATTTCGTTCTCACTCATTTCATACTTTCATATCAATTTGGATATAAATTTTCCTAATTACATGTAAAAGCATTTTAACAATGTATCGAGTTTGATATGTATAGATTAAATAAATTTATATTACATAAAAATAAATAAAAACTAATTAAACTATCTATTTGGGTTGAATAATTTTTTAAATTATCTATTTGGGTCGGATTTTTTTATCCACCTCGATGGATCCATTTAATAAATCTAGTAATGGTACGGAGTCCAAGATAGAAACATTAATTTATTAATACCTCAACCAATGAACAAATCAAAAATCTGATTTCAAGTCGCCCCCTTCAGCCCAGTCACCATCCACTGTCTTGTCCTTCCCTCAATAAATACAGCATACTGCCCTGCCTTGAAAATTGAGAAACAAGAGTCGAGCATTCGACAACCTCATCGAGCCGCGTTCCCTCCTCCAATTTCTAATACCCGCCAACACCACATTTTCCACGACACACAGACCCCAACGCGTGCCGAATGTGCGGTCTGACGAAGTTGGCTGTCCCTGAATTTCAACTCACGAGCGTGCCCCCAACATCACTTTACCCGTCAGAGACTCAGAGTCCCGATTTGATCGCCTATTCTATTTTCATCGAAATTTCTTTGCTCCAGCGGAAAAGAGAAAGGAATTTATATTATGAAAATTTTCGAATTAATATATTTATAAAATATTATTTCAAATTAATTTTTTGATTACAAAAAACTTTAATTTAGTACATGTGATATATTTATCAAAAATAATTACAAAAATTCAAAATTGATATACTTGTGAAAATTTAATGAAAATTAATTTTTTGATTACCAAAAGCCTTAAAGACAGATATATTTTCTATTAAATTGGATTAATACTATAAAAAATTAAAAAATAGGTATAATTATGACAAACAAAAAGAAAAATTTCAAATTAGTGCATTAGTCAATTGTCACATGTCATTTAATTTAGCAATTTGACTATAAAATTTAATAAAAACTAACAAAAGGTAAATTTGTCACAAATATACCAATTTAGATTAAATTTGTTAAAGATATACTAATTGGGGTTTTTGGGATGTCAAAAAATTAATTTTGGTTAGATTTATGATAGATGTTAAAAAAGGCTCCAAAGGGGAACTGAGGCAAAATCAATTTCTGTAAAGCTAGCATGAAATAGAAACGAAGCCAATTAAGGTACTTGTGAGCAACTCCCTCATTTAGTGTTTCAAATATCTAATCAAGCTGTGTACAAGTTAAAAATTACTTAGATTGAAGTAATTCTTAGCCAATCGCTGGGACAGCCCTAGTGGCCACCCTCCCCACATGGGAAGAGTGAAGTAGAAAGTTCGAATCACCACCTTTTTCAAAGGAGTTAGAATGAAGACCATTTAGTTTCAAATGTGCGTTCGATTTTACACCATGCAAGGAGGCAGGGTAAAAATCTGAGAATGAGAATTAAAGTAGGAGTAAAGTAGGATTGGAAAAAAGAGAGTAATTCCTAGCCTAATCGAAGTGTGTAATTTTTAGATATATCATATTATGCATCACTTTCGTTATACTATTAGAAATCTTGCTCCAGGTTGACCTCAAGTCAAAGCTAAAGTTGAATATCAACAGAAAAGTAATCAGCTTATTGAATCAAGTCACGTTGAACCCAAGCATATTAAAAATTAACTAAGTCATGTTTGAGCTCAAGAAGTGAAAATTATGGGTCAACATGATCCGGGGTGGGCGGTTTTCATCCTAGAATCGAGAACTGCTTACTAAGGATTGGTTTTGAAAATTAGAACTTAGAGTTGCCAGTTAATTCCACGGATCCATCTGAGAGCTGGACCACTCTGATTAAGTTCTCGAGTGAGTTCATGGAACTTATTCCACCAAGCTTCACGCACTCAGTACAAGATTTTCCAAAATAAAACAAAAAACTTCCCTATTTTTAATTGCAAGATTAGTAAAAGATTGAATTCATATTAAATGTTGAGAGTTGAAAGGTGTTGAGCTTGAGAGTCAACGCCATGAATAAGAGATAGAGAGACAACTCAAACAAGGTAAGAGTGAGACAGGACAAGCACTCTAGTTAATGGGTGATGAACTTCAAATTAGGGATTTTAGGATTTTCATTTTTCTTAAATTTTTTTGTTAGAAATTTTCCTTAAATCATAAATATATAACTAGTCCAATCCAGGGGACAAGTGGGCGGTTCTAAATCTAGAACCAAGAACCGGACTAGTTCCAATATGGTTTCAGACATTCTAAGTGGTTCCGATTTTTTTGCACACCCCTAGTGAAGATCGATTAAGGTTGAATCAAGATATCAAGCCCTTCAAGCATGAAATATTATCGACTCAACTCAATTTGATTACGAGTCTAACATAAAAGATAACTCGACTTATTCAATTACAATTCTTACAAGAATAGTGTAACTAATGCAAACCTGCAAAACTTCAAGGAATGGTCAAACTATAGGATGCAACAAATAAATAGACATGGATTTGTCAACCAAATGTTAATAGTCAAGCACTTGACAAAGTGGTAAATTAAGACTTCTTGCACTTAAATGTTATGTCAAGATGTTATAATTTGTCGATTATTTTTTGTTCTAACAAGGATGAGCACTGGAATTGGACCGAATTGGACCAAATCGGTTGGTTTTGGGTGGTTTTTGATTCCTAAAATTTGGAACTAATGATTGTCAGTCCAATTTTTGATTCTAGGTTTGGATCAAACCACTTGGACTGATTGATACTTTCTTTATTAGCAATTTAATGACACTTGATCATATTTTATCACACCTTTGGCATCTTCCTACTGAGATTGTCATTGATTAACTTTCCAAAACACTAAAAAGTAAGAGTTTTGACTCTGTGACAACCCTTATAGTCTTTTGAAAATTTTGGGAAAAAGAAAAAAAATGTCACTAATGGTTCTTTGATTAAGTGGTCTAGTTTGTGATTCTATAAATTGGAGCAACCCTTTTGGTCCAGTTCCTGATTCCAGGGTGGGAATTGATCCACCTTGATTGATCACCTCTAAATTTTATGGCCCGAACATTTTATCCTTTTATTTAGTGTGCTCAAGTGTGGCCCTAAGTTAGGCCTAAACTAGAGACCCATCTAGCATGAGTCCACCGGGTAATAGCCTCGAATTGCAATGTCTGCTCCAACCATTCAATTAGGAGTTGTATGGTGAGGGATATTGGCAACTAAAGGTAGAAGAATATTAGAAATGCTAAAAGTTGTGTACAAAACCCATTTTAGTGTAAAAAGTCATGTACGACACTCACTTTAGTGCAAAAAGTCTTTGTCGACTTACTTAAGTGTCAAATCAAATGAAAAATGATCATTTAAGTGTTAAAAACAAGAAATTTTGGCCAAATTGATTACATGGCATTTATAAATAAAATATAACATGACTCAGCAAATTTTTTACAAACTCTAGTCCACATGACATTTCCACGTGGTGTGCTTGGCAATGAAGTGGTCCCTTTTTAACAACAATTGGTAATGAAGCAATCACTTTAAATAAAATTTGGCACTTAAATTATCACTATTTATAACTTTTAGATGACATTGTTCAAAGGTTATATATTGACTAGAAAAGCCAACAAGTGATGCAGAACTGAGAAATTAATAAAATATAGTCACATCAAATTTCCGGCAACTCAAATTGGAGTTGGCATTTAAGTAATCGTTTTTTTTTAAGTACTAAAAGCATTATACACAACATTTGACACTTATAGTGTTCTTCTCTTGGCAAATAAACGTAATTGCTAATATGGTCATATCCAGTATTGTATGTGCTAAGAGTGAGTGTGGAAAAGTAGAAAACATTTTCTTCAATTTTAGAAGATATTTTCCCTAATCAAAGCATTTTCCATAAAACAAGCTCTGGAAAATCTGAAAAATACTTTCCTAAAAATTATTTTCCAAGAAATGAACAGAATATTTTTACTTAGTTAATCCCCTTACATCGAGACAAAGCGATGGGGAGAGATAGAACCCGTGAGCAAGTATTAAAGGGTAGATATCTGTGGTTAGGAATATGCCAACTAAATCGTAATGAATTTCGGCTGAATTTGCCAGATAATTAAATCACTTTCCTATTTTACATAATTTGAATGGTGTAGTAATCAAAAATAAATAAAATTGAAGTCTTATTAACAAGCGCCATCTGGACACTTACCGATCATACCTAATCATAGAATTTTTTTCATACCTAATCATAGATTTTTTTTCCCACATGATATTCATAGATGAGGCGATCTTATATGTTTTGAACTGTCTTAGCAGTGATAATTTCTTTCACTGGTTGAATTTTCAATTGGACCCATCTAATCAGCAATTTTGTCTTCTGCTTGTTGTGACTAAAATTTATGGAGCAATTTTCACATGCCATCAAGCCATGATCTTTGAGGTGTGCAATTGGATTGGGTTTACCCGAAACCCGAACCGGCCCACCCTAAAAATAGGATCAGGAACCGATTCCCAGTTTGAAACCAGGTCCGAGAACCAATTGAAACCGGGTCCAAGCAAAAACCCACCCATAACCGGACCGGTTTTGGAATTGATTTTTATCCTATTAAAAGAAATAAAATCTTCTCTATGTAATGCTTTTAAGTCTCTTTGTTTTCAAATAATTGTTAAAAAAAAAAAAAATCTCTACCTGAATCAAGTTAATGGAGAATTGTTTTCAAAGAATAATTAAAAAAACTGTTTTCATGCATTGTTTTTTTTAATGGTTTTACATTCAACTATTACTATAGTCACTGGACAAGTGTTATAAACTATTATAGTACTAATTAAAGCATTCTTAGTCTAACTCAAAAAAAAAATGTCCTCTTAATATCAGTTCCATTGCATACACATGAGCAGACGTATTAGATTATATCAGAAATATTTATGAGAATGAGATCCATATTTGTTGCAAATTTTTATATATCGTTAGGATTTTTGCTTTGTCTTATAATATTATGAGGATTATATTGTTTTTTTGAGAATTAATATAAAATTCGAAACCGTATAGAATATCGAAAGATTGTAAAAAAAGTCCTAATGAAAATATGGTTAATCCTGTTTCCGAATCGAAAAAATAGGGTTGGGTCCAAAACATGATCCAATAAAAATAGAATAGGATACAAGGTCCAAAAATGGAGAATTGGTTATGACAGGGTCGGGTACAGAGTTCAGGTCTGGACTATATCCACCTTGGACCCGAATCACCTCTAACTCCGAGCTGAAATCCAAAGACCAGATGACTCTTTTTAATTTGGCCTGGTTCTGGTAAAACCTTAAAACTGTTTCCCAGATGCTCAGAAACCTCAGCATTTCTCTAATGTAAAGCACCTCGGGGTATTCTCTAAAAATCAAAAGAAGAGACATTTTTAGCCTCCCGACCGCATAGCTGGAGATTGAGAAATCCAAGCCAACCATCTCGACACGAGCCCCGTGGCCGTGTCCGTCTCCATCTGTCGTCGCCTCTGTCGTTCGTGGTTAGTGAGAATCGCATTATTGCCGAACCTGCTCACACCCGTGAAATCCGACACGCTTCTCCCATTAATTACGCTCCTGCCACCCTCCCCTTCCTCCTCCTCTCCTCCTCCTCCTCCTCCTGCATCCCTGACGACCCGCGGGCCCCGCCCGGGAATCTACCGCTGTCGCTGATTATCATCTCCGACCGCAGATACAGCAGATCCGACGGCTGCACGTCGCTCCACCTCTGACGGCTTTCCTCGCCGGAGACGATGATCCGGTGCCGTAATCTCCTCCGCTCCTCCGCGCTCGTCCTCTGGTCGACGGCAGCGGTCCCGTTCTCGTCTTCGGTCAACAGCAGCGCGTCTTTCCTCGGCCCTCGGTCGAAGCATCCGACGGCCACGGCCTCGCTCTTCTTCCTCGCGCCGCGGGCGCTGTCCACGGACCTCCTCATCGTTGCTGCCGCCGCCGCCGCAGCATCGCCGCTGTGCCTCTTCTGCCTGCCGCCCCTCTCCCCGTCGGAGTGCCTGCCCGAGAGCCGCCGGGTTTCCAGAGGGTCGCCGGCGCCCGCCTCCTCGCCGATGTCCACGACAACGCTGTGCTTCTCCTCGTCGTCCTCCGCCGCGTCCCGCCGCGGAGCCGGCGAATCGAGAGAAGCGTTGGGGTCCCCCACCAGGAGGACGTCCTCCGGATCGACCCGGTAGCGGCAGAGGGGGCAGGTGGAGTGGGCGTCGAGCCACGTGTCGACGCACTCGACGTGGAAGGCGTGCTTGCACTTGGGGAGCAGCCTCAGTACCTCCGGCGGGTCGAACCGGGTCAGGCAGACGGCGCACTCGAGCCCCTCCTTCTGTCCCCGCAACGACCCGAATCTGAAGATGGGCAGCGACTCGATCACCGACCTGTCGATGCCGGAGTTCTTCCTCGCCGCCGCGGCAGACGACGAAGCCCCGGCGGCGCCGTGGCTCCTGGGGTACCCTCCGCCGCCGCGGCCGCGCCTGCAGTGCTTGGCGTAGAGGAGGAGGAGGAAGGTGACGGAGAACATGGTCGTCAGGACGCCCACTATCACGGCGACGCTCGGCTTGAACGGAGGAGGAGAAGGAGGCGGCGGACGCGGACGCGGAGGCGGAGGGACAGGAATCGCCGCCGATCTGCGGTCGTCGACATTTAATGACGAGGCGAGGAAGAAGGAGAAGAAGATCAAGACGCGAAAAGGGAAGGGCTTGAAAACGGCGAGCGAGCTCATGCCCATGACCCTCGCTCGCTTGCCTGCCTTCTCCGGGCGTCGTGCGTGGTCGGGAGCGATTTCTCACCTCATGAATCAAGGACCGAGAAAGGAGCGACTGGTTGCGCGCGAGGCTCGTTCCATAAAAAGATCCCCTTTTCTATTTTCCTGCGGGAGACAGGACAAGAAAAGGCACATCTTCATCTCGAATTCTTCCATCATTTTAAATGGGATCGAGAGGATGACGAAAGAACATGGAACAGAACAGCATCGCTGGACCCAAATCAATCAATCGCTTGAAGAGAGAGAGAGAGAGAGAGAGGCTGATGAAGGGAAGGCTCAAAAGGCCCTTATCATGTCACTGTGATGTCCAGAGGGAACGGCTGATACGACAGCGGACGAGGGGACCTCCTTGGAAAGCGACGGGTCTCCTCGGCTCCGAGACCTCTTCCTTTCTCAGATTCTTATTTTAAAATGAGAATAATAATAATAATGTTGATAAGTTATTGAGATTCTGGAATTCTGGAACTGAACACGTGATGCATCCACATTTTGCACGAGATACGGTCCCCCTTCGCCTCCTCCCTGCTTCGTCAATGCTGGGCTCCGGTTGTTGGAATTCCTGTCCTTTTCACGTGAAGTTTTCATTAGGAGTAGTTGGTTTATGGTTCAATTTAGTTTCAAAGTGGAATTGGAAATCAGATCGGGAGGATTGGTGCCCAATTTTAGAAATCAGAGATTAAATTGTTTGATCCTAGGATTAGAAATCAAACCGGATTGTTGTTTTGATTTGGTCAAATGGAATTGGCCAAAAAAGTAATTGTGCATAATAATAGAGAGTGAGAAATCTTAAGGTATTGATAGAAATAATGATTAGTGAAACTTGTGATACCATAGAATGAGATGGTATTTAGTGCATATTTTACAATTTTTTTTTAAAAATATAATAAAAAAATATATGTTGTCAATCTAGTTTGATTCTTCTTGGAATCGATAATCAGATCGCTGGACACCATTTTCACTTTTCAGAACTAAGAATCGGATAAACACTCTTAAGAATTAAACCACAATGACTAATTAGGTCCAGTCCAGGCGATTCACGATTTGGACAGTTCGTTGTATGTACCTTAGTATCCATCGTCTTCCTCCTCTTCTTCGGTTCTTTAGCTATTCTGCTTTAATTATTTAATTATTTTTCCTTTTCATAAATATTTCCGTGCCTTTTACTCTTCCGGTTCGCCTTTTTTCAGCTTTTGGGCAATGAAATCCGCTAATAACGTCTTGGCTCATTGGAGTAGAAAATAGTCAGACCTCCTCTTTCGTCTACAATCCAATCTACCGTAATAAAACATTTATTCATATTTTATATAATCTAATTTCATATTCCCGTGTCGGCCTTCCAATTTACTATCATGTCCTCTTCCCAACAAATGTTGGGTCTAACTCAACGAAAATCAAGCATCTATAGCAGATATTTGTATTTTATCTACATCTAATCACAAATTCGAGTGTTGGCCTTCTAAATTACTATAATGCCCTCTTCTCATCTACTGTTAATAGACCTATGCAGTCAAATTCATTTGAACTAAAAGTGTTAAAGCTTTGTGATTCAAATTGAGGTCACAAGTGTTCAACCTCAAAATATTATTTCACGCTCAATGATGTCCTATATTCTAAGTGGCTGAAAAGATCCTATATTCTAAATGGCCAAGAGTTAAGGAGTTTCATGCTTGGCTCAATACTAGAGCACTCACCGTCGAAAGTTGGCATGATATATTGATTGAGTTCGTAAGTAGATTTACTGGAAGCTTAAAAGATGGGTGGAGAACTATTCTTGATCGAGACCAAATGATATTTTTGCTTTAAATGGATTTCCGTCAAATGATTCGTGTGAATCACCATTTCTTTATTGGTAAACTAGAAGACCTTCTTAAACTTAGGAAAAGGAAATTCTTTGAGAGAAAATGTTGCTCATTGTGAAAACAACTTGTGAATAGGCATTTCTAGGAAATGCTTAAGCTATTTGAAGTAGATATTCTCGTTCTCTATTCCAAAAGAAAATGAACAAGTTGTGGAAAAATCCCTTCAATCTAAATAGAAAAGAATTACTGATGTTCCTATTAGGAACTCCAGCAAGAGATTCATCTTGCCCTTAATGATTTCTATATCCATAGAAAAGCTTTTAGGAGTTATCTCCAAAGTAACAAAGAACTTTAACAAGTTTGCCAAAAACCCGAGTTAAGAATCAGGTGCTCAAACAAAGATTCCCGCAATGATCTTTCTTGTAGAGACTAGTGCAAGAAACAAAGACATTTCAAAAAATTCTCCTAGGGACACAAAATGAGAAGACTCAAATGGAGATTCCCATGAAAAAGAAGCTCCAGACAAGGTTCTACTAGAAAGTGTAAAAAATCCGACGATGCTATATCTACAACAAGAAATGCCATTTTGCCAAGAATTGCCCAAAAGCAAAGGGAAAGACTTCTCATTTGATTCAAAAAATAGATAAGGAGATTGGAAAATCATTCCAAGACAATTATCTTAAGTCAATATTCTCTTTTGAAGATGAACCCACCGAATATGCCATGTGTGCTATTCAGATATAAGCACAAACCAGCGATATTGAAAGTCTATTTGAAGAATTCGAGGAATTTTCTTTTGCTCCCCTGAAAAATCCAACCTCCCCATTGTCCAAGAACCCTGTACACACTCATTCCATTCTCATCTAAATATGACAAACCCATTTTTGTCATTGCCCTTGTCGACACTAAAGCCAATGCTTCTATTTTTGATACCAAGTTCAAAAAACTATTGGACTTCATACACAATACTTTAACTTTGCTTCTAGAGATACCTTCGCCACAAGAGTCCGAAGCAAACCCATTACTATTTAGTTCTTTCCCCAATGTTTTATTACTACCAAAATCCTTTGCTCTAGCTTATTGGATAAAGATATTATCATTGGTTAGGATATCCTCTCGCAAATTCCTACACTCACAATTTTGCCCAACGGATTATGATTTAATGAACAATTCAAGGAATTTGTGGACATCCAAAGATTTTTCAATAATTAGATAAACGTTTTAGACCCTATATTGAAAATCCTTCTTGAGGCATGTGTCAAACCCCATTCAAACTTTGTCCAAAAATACCCTCACCCTCTTTGGAACAATCTTGATTTTTTCATCCATCTCCCATGCAAGAAAAATGAGGATGTCAATCCCACCAAAGCCATCCACTTAGGTATGAATCCATAACATCTATTTCTAGCATAGAAGGAATGCTCAAATTTGCTCCACTAGGGACTAATTGAACCATCATATTCTCAATGTGATTATGAAGTATATTATGTAAATAAGCATGCTTAGCATAATGGAGGAAAAGTGAAGTTGGTTATCAATTATCAACCTTTCAATTAGTTCTTGCAAGATGATAAATTTCCTCTGCCACATCATAATTCTTTGTTTTCTAATCTTACCCAAGCCAAAATTTATTCCAAATTTGATCTTAAAGCTGGATTTTGGCAATTGGGAATTCTTCTTGAAGACAAGTACAAAACTAGATTTTGTATCCCAAATTAGCATTTCTAGTGAACGATGCTCCCTTTTAACCTCAAGATAGTTCCTTCACTATTTTAAAATGTCATGTGTAGAGTTTTCCAGCCTATCTTAGCCAATGCTAAATTTACATTGATGATATCCTCCTCTATAGTTCAAATGAGAATTTTCATTGTAAATTACTAACTTAGTTTACAAAGTTGGTATGAAAATATAGGATTATGTTAATACATAAGAAGATGATTATTGCTCAAAAAGAAATTGAATTTCATGGGATGTATCTTAAAGATGGCACATATTATCTTGGTCCTCACGTTGCCAAAGAATAGCAGAAGTTTTTGGATGAACATCTTTCCCACAAGTAGGTCCAGCAATTTTTTGAGATAGTTACTTATCTCAAATTTTATCCCAAAAATCACAGAGTTTGTGACCACATCAAACTAAGTCTTTTGCAGACTTAAAGAAATTTTACAACATCTCCCTCCATTGCAAATTCCTTCTACAAGAAAAAGAATTTTCCAAACGGATGTTAATAATGAATATTGGGCTGTTGTTCTCTTTGAAGAAATTGATGGGATGTGGAGAGTTTGTGGACACAACATTAGAAGATTCACACAAGCAAAATGCATTACCACTCTCCGTTCAAGGAAATCCCAAGTAAAATATGGCATTGAGAAATTCGAGTTTCATCTTATAGGATATCATTTCTTTGTGGAGATGGATATGTCTTCATTCTCTTAGATGTTGAAGTTCAAGTAGAAGCAAGTCCTCATTCTCAGCTTCTCAAAGTATTCCTTTGAAACCAAATATATTGTGGGAAAAAAAATACTTGTTGATTTCTTGTCTCGGTCAAAAGAATTTAATGCTACCACATCCATAAACATGTATGTGGCAAGAAAATCACGAGACAGTTTCAAAGACCGAGAAATAAAACCCAAATGGCCTTCATAATTGGATCAACCAGAAATCCTTAGGCTTATCCAACACAATGTTCTCTTTGAAAATCTTGGAAGGTTTATTCTTGCCTAGATGGATTGCATCCAAAATATCCATTCATCCGTCCTTCGTCTTTCTCCTCGGATAAGGAATTCCCAAAAACATTCAAATGGGTTTATTGGTACTTGTTCAATTTTTATACCATTTTCATTGAGTTTCCAACAACCAAAATACATCTCATCATTAGTAGGATTATCCAAGGAGAAAGCAAAAATAGATATTGTGGGGACATGCTTAGTTGGTTTAAGCCATTGTGAGCATGGAAAAATATTTTCCAAGTGCAACTCGGAACATGCAGATCTAACCCAGAATTTCATATGGTTATTTTATTCTTTTAGCCATGGTTATTTGTATGGCTTAGTGGAGATAAGTGCAAACTCTAGTAGATGTAAAGTATCCACATATAAACCCCAACCTATTCTAGATGAGATTTTATAACTCTTCCTTGTAAAATCTTAGCTCACCCTCACCAGTATCGAGAATTGCAAAGGATTTTGTGTTAGAACAATCGAGTCATTTCACTAGAAATATGGCCAAAAGATGACAATGATCCTATCTCTTAGGATTATTATGATGATTATCGTGCAACCCGACCAACAATTGATGCTTGTTTAAGGACATACTATAGAATTAATACACAGGATGATGAAGACAATTCTATATTACAAATGTCTTCACAAGGTCCATCACCTCGGGATCATGGGGAGGTCTATTGTTACAAGATCCTTTTGATTATAGTGAATTGTAACTTGTGCTTAATCTTGGTCTCAATAAAGATAGTCCATCAACTTGGGAATTTACCCCTACCTAGCATTCCATCAAGCTCTACTAATGTTCGGACAAGCTATCATTAGTCATCCAAGAGGCAAAGGTCATGTAAAATAAATGTTTCTCCAAAAACTAAAGAAGTGGAAAAGCTCCTCAAAAGCTCAAGAAACAGTATGGTACCCCTACCGACATTCTATCTACTTCTTATCAATTTATAGATGATACATGTATTGAACATCTCAAACCCTAGAAGTTGAAAGGCTTATTAGAGAATACAGCAAGCAGAAGGATGGTGATGGATCAAATAGCTCGGATGATAACTCAAAGGAGCTAGTCCATAGGTACAACCTATGAGAAGAAAGTAAGAGAAACAAGAGGAAAAGAAGTCTGACAAGAAGAAAAGAAGGAAAAGTGGTCTGACAAGCTGAAGAGTTACGTGAAGAAAATTTGCTTTAAACACTATTTATCACTGTTTGGTACTATTTGACACTATTTAACACTATGTGAAAAAGTAAGATAAGAGTCCCTCACAAATGAAACTTCAGCTTGTCTATATAAGAGTAAAATAATTGGCCATTGTTAGCCTTAAAAAGTTTGTAAAAGTTGGTAGTGAACTAGCGCCAATAATTATATGTCTAGCATTTGTCTTATATATAATTTTTGCTTAGATAAGGCAAGGCTTATAATATAAAGGGGTAGAAGGCACTCTCCTTAAAAATAATATTGTGTAGTTTGTTATGAGTCTCTAAAACCCTTTTCTCTCTTTCTTTTTGCCTATTATAATTCTCCAAAACTAGGGATGTTCATATCAATCTTCATAGTATGCTCTTCAAAACATGGAACTTATGCATCAGAATTCTGCCACCTTAGAATTTTCTATGATATGAGTCAAAGAACGAAAAATAATTTGGTAGCTAATAGATAGTTCCTATTATGAAGCCACGGAAGGGTTGTGTGTGTAGGATAGCATGCCTGTCATAAATTCTATTTTCATTTTCCTTGACCCGTATCATAGGGAAATTTTCTTGGTATAAATTGTGTTTGGTTCAATTTTTTTAAGGGATCTTGAGGAAATGCAAAGAAATTTAGCTTAAAAGTTTTAGGAAAATGCAAAAATTGTTTGGTGAATTATGCTCATTATTGACAGAAAAATTGTTTAGTAGATCATATTTGAAATATCACTTTAGGTGATTAATTTAAAATTTAAAATTTAAAATTTGTTTAAAATTGAAATATAACATATGTAACTTTTTTAAATTTAAACATTGACAACAATGTTAAAGATATGTATCAACAAAATCATAAATAAAAAATATAATTTCCTTTTTTTGCTAAATAATCAAATAAAAAAAAAATTACATCAAAGTGGGCTCTATCTCAATTAAAAAAAGAGTAATTTCATTGCAATAAACGTGATAACATATACTTCGAGGAAAGAAATTCATTATCCTTAATATTTACAAACATCATCAACTATTGCCTAAATTTATAGCTATTTGATCACTTAAACTTGCCATATCAAATGTTGTATCATTATTTGAAGCACTATTCTTCTCTTTTACATCATTGGAATCCACTCTATATAAATTGGGATCCATATCTACTATGTGCATCATTCATGGCATTGTTAAGATACATAATGAATTATCTAGATCATCCATTTATGATTGGAGGAACTCATTACAATGCTCAGAAAAAGCCTATTAGGTTCAATGTACAACTATAGCTTGAATCTGAACTCTCGTCTTACAAAGAGTTGAAACACAAGTTCCAGATGAGGGCGGATGGTGCTGCCAAGACTTTCCTAATTACGCCTGAAGACGGGCTTCTCACAGTTTCAAAGCTCGTCCTGAAACCAGTTAGAGACATTAATTAACATCAAGACTACAACTTACCACATGAGAGAGGGGCTTACCACATGAGAGAGGGAGAGGGAGAGAGAGAGAGAGAGAGAGAGAGAGAGAGAGAGAGAGAGAGAGAGAGAGGCATCTCCAACTGAAAGAAATCTTTTAGCAAAATGAAATCAGACATTTCAATGTAAGTCATTTGGTATCTAAGAACAGAAAATCGCAGAAAAGTTTGCTCACATGATAATCATCCAGGTAATCATGGTGAGAGTTGTAAACTGACATGAACAATTTTGAGGCACAAACAAATGAGATTAAACATGAACCAATTTGAATGAACACATGCATTTCTTAACACACAAACAACCAATCAGTTAACTCCAGCTCCTTACATTCAATTGGGATAGATCCACTACAATTCCTCTTAAAGTACCAACTTCTGAGCTCAAAAAACACAATGCCAAAAAGGTTTTAAAAAGTATCAACTTCTCCGCTCAATAATTGGCAACCGAAAGCGAAGCATCATACATTATAGACAAGAATGGGTGTGAATCAAACTCTGAAGCCGTACATGAGCCATGACAATTCCATAAATCCGAAGTACCAACTTGCAGCACAGGAACAGTGTGGAGCGATAGAGAGAAAAGAAATGCAAAGATAAGTTTGGCTGTGAATCTCAAACAATCCAAACCTGAAATGCAAATATGAGTTTGGCTATGAGTCTCAAACAAACCTCCAACTTGTAGCAGAGGAATAGTGCAAGAAAGAAAAAAACTACATATCTAAGCAATCCAAAGATTGATGAAGCAGAGGAATAGCTCGAACAATCTAAAATTGACCCATTCTTCCAACTTGCAGCGGAGGAATAGTTCGAACAATCCAAAATCAACGATCATAACATCTCGATACCCACACATGTCGCATATTACACACCACGAAATGCACATATCTAAGCAAGGGGGGAATTCCGGGATGACCGGAAATGAAATTCACTTCTCCACCGCCTGCTGACTGACTCTTGCCACATCGCAAGCACATCCACCGGAGCAAGATAGGTAGGGAGAGGAACCTACAGTCCAGCGAGGAAACAAGCAAAGCGGGCAAGTAGTCGAGCGAGAAAGGAGAGCAATTAAGCGGTCGAACGAGAACGAGTGAGAAAGCAGAGCAGTCGCTCGCGAAATGAGAGGAGATGTATGCAGAACGAAGCATAACTGGAGAATACGATTTTATTTTTTGAAAGGGCAAAAATGGACTTTCAATAATATTTTAAGGGTAAGATATGCAACATGCTAAAATTCATTAATTGAAGGTTTCGGCACTCTTAAGGCTAGCATTTGGCCTGAAGACTTTGGGAAAGTTTGCCAAACACCCCAGAATTTTCTCAATGGGCTTTGGAGGCCTAAAGCCCCGAGGAAAAGTTGAACCACACGCACTTATAGACTCATTTTTGTATTCATGTTTGATGTGTTAGGTTATTATATGAATTAGCTATACCGACCAAAAAAAGAAGAAGAATTAGCTATATTCAATAAATTGGTCATAAATGGGTTTAGACCCAACTATATGGGTTATAAATGAATTTAATACTGGTGTTAAATATGTTCACAATTTATTTAGACTAACCCATTTCTATGACTCTTCCCTCTCTTGCCCTCACTCAATCTCTAGCTTGCTCACTCCTTACTTTCACATTAATTTGGGTATGAGTTTTTCTAAATTGAGTTAAATATAGAAGTATTTTAGCAAAATTGATATGGTCGGATGGGGGTTGGGTTAGGTATGTATTGGTTTGAGTATAATTTATTAGATTTGTTTTGCATAGAAATATGTTAAAATGAGTTAAATGGATCAGTTTAGGTTGAACTACTTTCGACTTGACTCAAACTCGACTCAACTCACATGTTTGATAGGTTTAGTTGTTAAATCTAACTTAATGAACTTGTTGAAGAGTAACGCTAACTTTTGCAATATTACATTAGTTTCATAATTTTAGAATGATTATGGTTAAAAAGAGGTAGGAGATCGAAAAAACTGATTACTTCCTTGCGTCAATCTTAAATTGGAAAAACCATCTACTAATGAAGCAAATAATCGAACACAGTGATTCAAAAATCTTGCACACTGATATGCTCGTGGACTAGTAAAGAGACTAGGAACTTTGTGTAGTTAACTCTCGTGAGTAAGAGCTGTCATGTACTGGGCATGCGGCCCAGTGCTATGAGAATTGGATGGAGTGGGGTTGTTTAGTTTTAGGTGTGGGGTTCAACTATTACGCTATGCAAAAAGATGAAATAAAAGTCTGAAATAGAGAGGAGAGTTAGAGTATAATAAACAAAATAGAAAATTAGAGCTTTCATATAGCTAGTTTCTTCATCTCTAGTCTCTCGTATCTAGATTAGGAAAACAATACCTGCATGAAAATATTTGAAGGAGCTTTGAATCCTGACAATACTAATTCTTTACCTTTAATTGTATCGATTTTCCATTGCTGTTATAACTCATACTGCCACTTTTTTATTTATAAATTTATCTAATGTAGTAATTTAGTAACCTCTAAGAAACTCAAGCATAAAGCCTGTTAGAAATTTACTTATTGAATTCTATCGGCCATCAACTTTAGTTTGCGTCTCAATTTTTTCCTTGACGCCTTCCTTTCATCAACTTATTGGATTTATTAATTACAACTAGAAACTGCATTGAAAAAGATTATACATAACCATGCTACTTTATATTAAATGAAATTTTTTTCCTCGTTTATTTTCATATATGAAGTTCTTGATAACTTTTGACATAGTTTATCATGATAAGTAGTTGTTTTGGAACATAATGTCTATCAAACAATTTTTCTCTTTACATTAACGACTTTGAATGGCACTTAACAAAGGGATGGGGAAATTTATTTCGGCCATGGCAATTTCGTAATCCATCATAAAAGACTGGTAAGGGTCATATTAAGTCGGTTATCATTTCTATTAGTTGACAAAAGCTGAAGTAGGATGGCAATATCGCAATCCCTTACTCACTATCCACGAATGGCTTGGACGGATGAGACATCGACGTTACAAAAGTTCTTATTCGCACATTTAACGAAGCATTTTAATGTCATATGTTGCCATCTAACTCCTCAAAGTCGTGCAATTGGGTGATTTCTTTGGTGGTCAATATATTTTCCACTAATGGGTGGTTTGACTTGATTTGGGCCACCCATTGTAGGTTTGATCCAACCCAGCCCATAATAGAAATGTAGACACATTTTTTGTTGGGAATTAGACCAAAATTTGATGGGACGTCAACCTCGTTAAAATCTCGATCGAGGGGTACAATAAGGTCATTTTCTGCATGAGTGCCCCAAATCAAATAGTCGGATTACTGGAGATTGCAACTTCATCATTGAAAGATTAACTTGCGATAAATGATGAAATGCACATCATGATTAACAAAAAGCCATTTAATTGATTCGAAATGTTTGTGCTTCTTGCTTTGAAAATGAAATTACGTTCTAGATATGTTAATACAGTCGAAAAGACTGATAGAGTCACTTGTTTTGTAGGGCCAAATTCAAGCATCAGCTTTTGCTTCATCCCTCTCCCGTTGAGTTGCTCAATTTGCTTACGGAGGTCATGATGAGTGGATAAAACCGTATTTTTGGGAGAGAGGTGAGCATTCGAGGTCTACCTGCCGGCTGATATCCTCCAATGAGGCATGTTGTTCATTTATCTCTCCTTCCAAATCTTCGACTGACGTGATCTCCAGCAGGTGACAGTTATACCAGGCGCACTCAACCTCATCTCTTCCAGCAAAAATGGATCGATACTTATTAAGGCTCGTTTGGGTGAGATCTAGTTGGAGTGGTTTGTACTCCCTATCGACATGATGTCACAGTGGATCTTGCTTCCCTGATAAGCGGCAACGGTCTGGGGCTGCCCCATCAAGTTCCAAGAGCAAGAGAGCTTTCCTAATTTGAACCCATATTTTATTGGTAATTTGGACTTGAGCTTAAAAATAATTACTTATATATATATTCTTTTTCTCTTATAATTGATGGATGTAACAAAAGATGTGATGTGTTAATTATAGTAGAATTCTCTATTTGATATAGCTATAGTTTGATGGTGAATTAAAATAAAACATTATGTTTCAAATTTTTGTGATTGTGCAGTGAATCCTGACAAAAAAAGGATCAATGGATGTTAAGGCTCGTCTGGGTGACATCTAGTTGGAGTAAGTCCGACCTTAGGGGAGGTAATGCCTTGTCGAGGGCGCCAAACTGCCAAATCCCTGAGGAGTAATAGGATGGACACCTAGTCAAGTAACGCGTGCAAAGTGGAATCGGGTCCACCTGATGCGCCAGAGGAGTTCCTGGGAGTAATCTTCTTTAAATGATCCAACCATTTGGGAGAAGACATTTTTGGAATGAAACGTGCTTTTTGTAAAAATTTCTTGATAGGGTGAATATGGTCACTAAGCTCAAGTGTCATCATGTTAAAACCGAAATCTTCATGTGAGAGAGAAATCACAATGGCAGTGTTATTACTAGGGGTGAGCATGGTTTGAATGGACGGTTCCTATCTTGAAACTAGGAACTGCTCACTAAAATTGGTTCCAACAAATTAGAACCAGGAATTGTCCATTGGCTCCATGGATCCACCCGAGAACTGGATCTCCAATTTCGTCCAGTTCTTGGGTGGGTTCCATGGAACCAGTCCTATCGAGTTTCATGTATTCAAACAACATTTTCTAACAAGCCAAAGTAAGCAAAAATAAAAAAAAAACTTCATTGTTCTTATTTGCAAGATTAGTAAAAAGATTAGACTCATACTAAAAGTTGAGAGTCGAGACCATGAGTCAATGTATGTTGAGCTTGAGAGTTGAGGCCGTGAGTGAGAGATAAAGAGACAACTTAGATGAGGTGAGAGTGGGATGAAACAAGTACTTAGTTAATAAGTGTTGAGCTTCAAATTAGGGATTTTAAGGTTTACATTTTTCTTAAATTTTTTTGGTCAGAAATTTTTCTGAAAAATTAAATTTATATTTATATATTTCCGGCACTTAGAACTGGGAACCGGACTAGTACCCACTGTATTGGAACCAAGAACTAGACCAATTCCCTTGGGAACCGTTGCTTTTTTGGTCTAGTCCAGTTCGGTTCCGGACAGTTTCGATTTTTTTGCACATCCCTAATTATTGTAGGTACATGTAAACTCCTTGTTTATTTGTTATAAAAACATGAAACGGATAAAACTATTCTTGTTAAGGAGTGCTTGTTTCATTGAAAATTTCATGATAGAAAAAATATTTTTTATGAAAATCATTTTCAAAGAAAAATTATTAGTTTTCATCTGTTTAGTGATTTATGGGAAATGATTTCCTTTTAGCTAGAGTGGGAAGTCGTTTTCCCCCAATCTAAGTTTGTTGCTTTTAGTGTATGGAAACGCTTTCCACATATCAATTAATTTTTTGTCATCCAAACATGGAAAATAATTTTCTTTCAAACAAATGGACCCTCAAATTATATTGGTGAATTTTTTCATCCAACAAGCTTGCATGACTCTGTGTGCAATCAAAGGATTCATGGGGTGTTTGAGATGCGGAAAAATTGGGTGAAATATACTATTAGTGCTTTAATTTGTATACGTCATTCACTTTACTGCTACAACTTTTTACTGACTTACTTAAGTGCCAAAATCGGAGAAAAATTGTCATGCCCCGACTCTCGAGCACGCGACAACCCCTTCTCTTGGTCGATAGAAAACGACGTCCCAGGACTCGTCGACGACCATTCATTTTAATCTTTCGTTATGCGCAAGCGGAATGCGAACCATCCCCAGTCCAACAAACAATCAATCAATCAATCAGGGATAGAGGGATGAACAGCAAGAACAACCATCACTACTCATTTATACAAATTACTAGATTAATCAACGGAGGATCGTTTTCCGATTTACAAGCCCGACAATAAGGGCCGATCCATCCTCTAAGTCAAACCAAAAAGGAACTAGGCTGGGCTAATCTAGCTGTACAAAATGAACCCTTGGGTTCAGCACCACGATCACTCGGACCCATTGGACTCGACTCCGTCGACATTCTTGGAGAAGCGGGGGCAGGATTCTCCACTGCGGGTGCACCATTCTAGGGGCCTGAAAATGGTTAACCATGACGGGTTGAGATAAAATCTCAGCGAGTTCTTCCCCTAAGCCCCGGTTAGTACACCAACTCAACCTGGGGTATCTCTCGTAACCACCCCTCACTCAACCCAACCACAAACAACCAGCAATCAGCAATCAAACTACGAGACAGGGGTCAACCAACAAACAAAAGTCGGTTCGCATGCAACCTTACCCGGTATGCCATACCCTGCACGTTAAACCTCATTCAATGCAAGCAATGCAACCGACAATTGAATAGTCGGTTCGCATGCAACCTTACCCGGTATGCCATACCCTGCACGTTATAAGTCAGCACAATACAAGCAATGCACATGGCCGATAGATGATGCAGTTCATCAATCACATGCGAGTCGCGTCACAAGCGATCTCACCTGGCTATTGCCATAACCTGCACGTTATCAATTCATGCGTGCGTGCCATAAATGATGTGATCATCTCATGCATAATCGGAACCAATGATGCCATGTTTTCTCATGCACTCTCGCATCCACACGTGTTCCGATTATTACTGCCCCACAGGGCTACAACCAAGGCGTAACGGCGCTACGGCGCCGTTCCTCCGCAGAGGCGCAACTGTGCCCTTATGTGCCCAAAAGACGTCAAGGGATACTCTCCCAAGACCGCATGCCCAACGAACATCAAGGGATACTCTCCCGAGACCGCATGCCCAATGAATGTCGAGGGATACTCTCCCGATACCGCATGCCCACAGAACGTCAAGGGATACTCTCCCAAGACGGCATGCCCAAAGAACGTCAAGGGATACTCTCCCGAGACGGCGGGTTCAATTTAGTGATCACGCAAGCAAACCATCACAACCCACTTATTATCTTTGAGCATTAGCCAATGCACACATGCTTGCATATGAAACCTCAAATCATTTCTCACAAAAGCGGTCCATTTCCGGTGTCCCTCGGACAAACCATTTTCTTTCTTTTGTGAAAATCACACAATTTAAGCGGATGCTTATGCAATGCCACATCCAATTCACTTCATATGATCAAGGCACATGAAATTATGCACAATTTCAGTTCCGGATGAACAGTGCCGTGAATGAAGATCAGTGAACGATGCGCGTGAATGCGATGTCGTGAACAGTGCACATGAACAAAATAAATTCCGAATTTAATAAATAAATAATTTAATTCAGAAATCACATAATTTAATCAATAAATGCAGAAATTAAATTAAATAAATAATTAAAACAATTAATCAATTTAATCAAGCAAAGCATGCATAATTAGCACCAAACACACAATTAGGCCTAATTAAGCACAATTAAGCATAAATAAGCAAGATTAAGCTAAGCTAATCTTAATCCACTATCTAACCACCTATCCTAGGGCTAATACACTTAATTAAATACCTTAATCAGCCCTTAGCACTAATTAACCCAACCCTAAACAAGTTTAGGCACTAAATAGGGTTTAGGAGCTAAACTCACCCGTTAAGCGGGCCGAAGACGCGGACGCGGCGGCGGCAACGTAACAGGCAGTCCCTTTTTAAGGCCAGAAGAGCCGTGTGTGGGATAGCATACTTGCCATAAATTTGCAGCTCGAGTTAATGAATTAGTTTCATAGAACCTCTTATGCTGGGGACTTCCACCACAGCGATCCAAGGTGGTCCCGGGGTCGAAACAGCAGCAACAACCTCTGCTTCCCACTGCAACCTCAGAAAACAGCACTGCTTGAAGAGAAAGTGGCTGACCGGAGTTGAACGGGCTGCCCGGAGCTCCGGCGAGCAAGTGGCCGGTGACCGGTGGCTCCTGGGGTTGTGGGGGAGTTGTGGGTGGCTGGTGTGGGCAGTAGGTAGGCCAAAAATGGAGAGAAACGGAAGAAAAGCCGAAGCTGCACAGGAGGCGCTGCACAGTGACGGACGGAGGACCGCCGACTTCAGGCGGCCGTACGGACCGGCCGGAGGCTTCGTTCGGCGAACGGCCGACGCCATCTGAACGATTTTTCTGTTCTGAATATATTGATAGGTGGCACGGCCCAAGATTCCACCGGGAAGGCCATGAAAAACTCCATTTTCGGCGAGAGGTCAGAAGCTGAAATTTCAGGAAAGCAAGGGAAGAAGGGGAAAGAGGGGCTGCGATTTTGGAGGGCTGAAGGAGGAGGAGAGAGAGTGCATTGAGGGCTGCTTCTAGGCCTCATCAATGCCATTAAAGTCTTGGCTCAAGTCCCCACAAAACATGACATCATCTTCTCTCTATTCCTTTGACTTTTCTCCAAAATATCCAAGGGCATTTTGGTCATTTCCACCTTGCACATTTCCCAATCTGTCCTTTGGCTGAAAATGAAAGGCGGGCCTAGGAAACGGGCCGGAAAATGAATAGGAACGGGCTCGGGAATTTGTTGGGCTCGAATCGGCTCAGATTTAGACAACGGGCTCGGGAGGGTTAACGATCGGTTTTGGCCCAACGGCTCACTCGTTGTCTCAGTCTTCCACGGTGGCCATCCCGCCTTGGGCGTGAGGCCCTCACTGTTCTTGCCCGGCCCACGTCCTCATAGGCTCGATTCCTCGGTCCGAAAATCCCTTTCCCCAAAACTCGGCTCAACTGACACTGTCGACTATCAAGGAAGTATCGTCCAAAAGTCCGTCCCGGACGTTCCCGAAAATTCGAAGTCCAATCTTGGATTCTCATGCCTTGTCAATTTTGCCCAAATGTCATTTTGGTATAATTCGGGCGACGGGCGGCTTCGAGGATTCACGCGTAACCGACTCGTGCCAAACCACGTTCAAGACTTCTCGACACATGGACGTCCTTGACGACATGAAATTGCGAAGGATAGATTCTTATTTCAAAGTACACGATTATCAAGGATCGACATAGGGCCGTTCGCGGGTTCAATAACGTAGACGGAATCACCCGCCGTCCCATTATTTCTGTCCACGAATCGACTTCTATTCATCCTTGAAATCGGCCTGCATGACTACGGGATCGTTCTTACGCAAGTCTCACGGTCGAGTCGTTTTCCCAGTCAAGTTCTTTAGTCGCACGAGTTACGTCCTCGCAGCCTTTCCCCTCAAGGTCGGTATCTCGGCAATGATTGGGTCCGAGCGGAATCAACCAACAATGCATTGGCGAAATTCACGTTCACTTATCCCTAAAAGGGCTCGAATTTCAGGACGTCACAAAAATAGTCACTTAAGTATCTTCGACAAGATATTCCAACCAAAATTAACATGTGTTTTTTTTATTTACATTTTCTAGTTGATGAGGTAGTTAACATCATTTAATCAACTTTTTGCTAATCACATAGAAAAACTTTTTTTTCAGTGTCAAAATTTTTGAAAAATAATTTTTTCAATGCCAAATTTTTGTTGACATTAAAAAAATGTTTTTAAAAAGATTTGGCATTTAAGTGATCCGTGAAAAGTTGATTAAACGATGTTATTCGGTATCCACGTGGTCTGGGAAGTCACGTCAGCTAAAAATATTGATAAAAACATCTATGTAGGATTTCTGACCAAGCAAATTAGCAATAGTACTAAAAACGTAGTTTTTTAAAAAGGTTTTACACTTAAGTGAGCCGCTGAAAAAGTTATGATATTAAAGTGCGCGCTATATACAAATTAATGCACTGGCAATGTACTTTTCCCCGGAAAAATTACAGAACGGAAGAATGCTGACAAAAAAGCACTGCCAGACTCCCGCGTGCGTCGCTGAGTTAAATATGCATATCTTTCGACTGGAAACGTGAGGGGGCAAGTGTTGTCGTGAGCTTTCCAATTTTCTCCATTACAGCAGTTCTGATTTTTAGAAACTCGGCCAAGACCACAATAGCTTCTGAACCGACATAGGGTCTAACGGGCTTTGTGAAGGGCCTAACTCTTGTGGCGACGTATCTCTCCACAGTCGAGACAAATTCATTTTCACCGAAAGAGGACGTGGATGTGATTGGTTCCAAACAATGGAGAAAATTATCCAATGGGTCCAATTGTGTAGATGTCAAATCAATTCTAAATTTTTTAAGTTCATTAATATAATGTCAAATTTTTATACGAAATTTCAATATAATCCTTTTAACCTAATGTCTCTAGGAATTGCTGATGTGTTGTCCATTCATTGCCCTCCTATGTGGCACGCCGATGTGGACAATTTGCGGATTGTTACGTCATTGATTTCCGACAACAATTGGTAAAAAAAATTAAATTGAAATTTTGTGCCAAAGTTAAGGATTACATTGGTAAAATTAAAAAGTTTAGAATTGAATTGGCGTTCATATAATAAATTGATGATTGATTAGGTAATTATATCTAAAAAAATGAGCTACTATGTGGATTATAATGGGATACAAGCTTTCCGATTTCGCTTTCGACGTAATCAAGGGTAAGATGATCTACTTTTCCTTCCCATTTTGAAAGTATGCTGTAAGGAGCGGGGATGATTTTGATGTCAGACTTTCCCACTGTGTGCCTTGGGTTACTTAGGCATTTGATGGATAAAACGCGGATCATTGGCAAAAATTTAAGAAGCGGCCAAAAAAAAAAAAAATACAAAGGGCAGAACTCAAGTCATTGATGGACGGGCAAGCTATGACCTATCTTCGGTTTCCTAAAGGTAGCCCTGAGTTTTGGATCGTAGCACGTGCGTGAAAAATAGTATAATAGTATTAAAGCGAGAAAAAATGCCCCTGAGATTATATCGTGCATACGCTGCTCCAAATGGCAATATAAAGGTTAGCAAGCAAGCCTCCACTTACTACTTTTGTCGGTAAGATTGGGAGAAGAACACAAGAAGTGTATTAACTTATATACAATACTCACTTTAGTACCACAACTTTTTGGCGGCTCATTTAAGTGTCGAATTTTTTTAAAAACAATCAATTCTATGCCAACTTCGATATGTTTGACTAGAAATCTGACATTGCCTTTTTTTGATTAATATTTTTAGCTAACGTGGCTTGTCGGAAACACGTGGTTGCTATACAATATTGTTTAACTAACTTTTCGCCAGATTACTTAAGTGCCAAATTTTTTGAAAAGTGATTTTTTCAGTGCTAAATTTTTTGAAAAAAGAATTTTTTTTTAGTGCCAACTAAAAAGGAAAAAAAATAGAAAAGAAGAAGGAGAAATGACGTGGAGGAGAAATGTATACATGAAAATGCCAAATGGACTAGTTTTTTTTATTAAAAAAAGTCACGTGTAATTTTGGCAAGAATTTCTCATTGTTGACGCTTAAGTGATCATTATTCGGGTCAATTCCATAAAAAACCCCCAACTTTCACTTTAGTCCCAAAAATACCCCAAACTTTTTTTTGTCTCAAAAAAAACCCTCAACTTTCACTTTAGTCCCAAATCTACCCTCCGTCAAAAATCACCGTCAACCCCCTTTGACGTGGCTTCGCCGGCGCCGGAGTCGGGCCGTCGCCGGAGTCGGACGAGGCCGGCGAGGGCGGCCCAGGCTGGGCGACCCTCGCCGGCGTCGGGCGAGGCCGCCCGAGCCTGGCGACCCTCGCCGACGCCCGCCCTCGCCGGCGTCGGGCGAGGGCGGCCCAGGCTGGGCGACCCTCGCCGGCGTCGGGCGAGGCGGCCCGGGCTGGGCGACCCTCGCCGGCGTCGGGCGAGGGCCGCACGGGCTGGGCGACCCTCGCCGGCGTCGGGCGAGGGCCGCCCGAGCCGATCCGTCTCGGGCGGCCCTCGCCGACCCGGCGAGGGCCGCCGAGATCCGGCTAAGGGCCGCCCTCGCCGGATCGCTTGGGCGGCCCTCGCCCTCGCCAGGGTCGCCCTCGCCGGATTTGGCGAGGGTGACCTTCGCTGAGTCGGGCGGGCGCCCTCGCCTAGCGAGGCTCGGGCGGCCCTTGCCGGCGTCGAGCGAGGGCCGCCCGGGCCGGATCGGGCGAGGTGACCCTCGCCGCGTCCGGGAGGGCCGCCCGAGCCGGATCTGGCCTGGGCGGCCCTCGCCCGACGACGGGAGGGTAGCCGGCGTCTGGGCCGCCCTCGCCCGACGCCGGCGAGGGTCGCCCAGGCCTGGGCCGCCCTCGCCGGCCTCGCCCGACTCCGGCGACGGCCCGACTCCGGCGCCGGCGAAGCCACGTCAAAGGGGTTGACGGTGATTTTTGACGGAGGGTAGATTTGGGACTAAAGTGAAAGTTGAGGGTTTTTTTTGAGACAAAAAAAAGTTTGGGGTATTTTTGGGACTAAAGCTATAGTTGGGGGTTTTTTATGGAATTGACCCTCATTATTCTTTGATTTTGATACTTAAGTGAGCCGGCAAAAAGTTGTAGCACCAAAATGAGTGCTATACACAAGTTAAGGTACTTTTGGTGTCCTTCTTCCTAGTAAGATCATTTAACACTATCGTTAGCAACGTGCCCTAAGTTCTATGTGACGATCGAAACATCACACAAAAATGTTTAATTTGAGGAAGCTAGTATAGATACTTAGAGGGGGGGTGAATAGGTATTAATATAAATTTTTGACAAAACAAATAGATTAAAGTCTTGAACAAGATAAAGAAGTAGAAACTAAATCTAGAAAATGACTAGTGAAGAAATAGACTTATGTAAAGATGCAATTTAAATGAAAGAGATAAGAGATAAGAAGATTGCACACACAATATATAGTGATTTGGCTTAGATTAAACCTACGTTCACTCTCACACGCTAACAGCCTATTGGCTAGATTCCACTATAAGATCAATAAATGATTACAAAACCTTGAGTGCAAACACTCAGTGACATGATGCATTTTCTCACTAATTCACTTTTTTTGTGTAATTCACTCTTGACCACTTGAAATTTGCTCACAAAAGACAATCAAATAAGAAAAGATTCAGACTTTGGAATTTTGATTTGTGCTCTATCTTCTCCAACTCGTGCAACCTCCTTAAATACTCTTTTGAGCAAGTTAGCCATTGGTTAATCATTTGAAGGATTTTCTTCCAATTCTCCCATTTTGGACGGATTGATTCAAGAAGATTTTGCAGTTGTTGAAGATAAAGATTGAATTTCAACAGATTCTAGTCACCCATACAAGCATAATCTAGATTTGCATAAGTGTTTTGTCATCTTTTGGAAATTATCTCCAAGATTGATTTTGTCAACTATATATATACAAGCATATATATATATGTATGTATTAGGTAAGTGAAATCCATAACCATTGTAGATCCCGTCTTCATTCTAGTTCAGTCTTATAATTTGGATGTGTTTTGTTCTAGGCTCTTGTTAGAATGAGATATTGTGTCTGCTTCTAAATAAGGATTGACGTAAAACATTTTGGAATAGAATAGACTTTCTTGAGAGTCTTGACCAAAATCCGGACTTTAAGTTTTTCTCATTCCAAAGTCTACTCCACCTTAGACAATAGAACTTAGAAAGTTTTGTTAATATCAAAACTATGAGTTTTCTCACTAATCTCCCATTTTTTGATGATGATAAAACTTTTATATAGATATACAAATATAAATCCTGCAAAACAAAGTTAAGTATAGCAGATAAATATATGTAGAGTTTAATAAACAAGTCACACCATAATATAGTATAATATATCTGCAAAGTCTTCCCCTTTTTGTCAACATCAAGAGGGTTCAAAAAGTCTGCAAAATCACAAACCAAACAAACCAATCCACAAACCATAATCCAAACACAATTCAAAAAGTCTAGCAAACCACACACAACTCAAAAGAAAATTTTGAAGAACTTGAAATTAGGATTTGTGAGGGACACGAACAAGCTGAAAATCCTTCAAATTCTACATTGATTCATCAATCTTGGTCATGCATTAAGCAATAGCTATTTTAATCTTTGCCGTGTTTTGCTCAGCTTGTTGGTTGATATTTTCTAGCTTGTCATTCATAAAAGATTTCATCCTTTGAATTTCAACATCCAATGTGTATTGTTGATCCTTGATCTCCTCAAGTAACTCAACAATTCTTGGATAGTTTGGATAAAGTTTGGTTTGTGCGCTTGCTTCCGCAAACAGAACTTGAGGAGTTTTTGGTTTAGAAGGTATCTTTGAAGATTGAAGCTCCCCCTGAAAGTCTGCCCCTTTTTGGTTACCCATAGAACCTTATGCAAAATGTGCATGAAATGTATCTTTAGCATTGGGTGGAGACCTACTAACCTCATATTCATTATAGACTTGATCAGCAATTCTAGTTTGCTTTGGAGTTTTCTCAAATTCTCCCTTTGCAATAATGTTTTCATCATCCTTGGTGTTATCTCTTTCTTGTTGTTCTTCTTCTTTGTTTGCATTAACCCGTTCTTTCTCTTGCTCTTGTTCTTTGCCAGTTTCTTCTAGATCTCCTTCTTTTTCTCCATCCAATTCTTCTTCAGGATCCATCTCATCTTTTGCTCCTTTTCCATCATCTTCTTCGTTCTCATCTTCCTCTACTTCTCTTTCACTTCCTTATTCCTTGTCTACCTCTTCTTCTTCATCATTCTTTTCTTGTTCAACAAGAATTATCGTAGTAGAGTCTATTTGGGCTATTGCTGCAATAATGTCTGATAGAGTTTCCTCATCATCTTCATCTTGTAGTAGAGTTTCAGATCTCTTTTTCTTTGAAGCTTGAGGAGATGTGACTTCCTTCCCTTTCCTTTTCCTTTTCCTTTTCACAACGGTAATGATTGTGGCAGAACTTAATACACCCTATTTCTTGCTTTTCCAAACTTCGACAACATCCTTTAATCTCATTTTAGAGATCATCTTTTCTCCAATTGCCATAATAGGAAGAGTTCTTGTGCAGAATTTTGAAGGTAGTTGAATTTGAAAATGCTTGAAAATTCTAATCACAAGAGCTTCACATGGAAGTTGTCCTTTTTCCTTAATCATTGTTATATACACGTGTAATAAAATAGTGTAAAGAAGAGAAAAAAATAACTCGTTTCTTATGGCCCACATCATTTTGCTTCAAACTTGGAAACATTTGTCTTAGAGGAAGCCTTGGGTTTGATGTAGTTGATCACAATTTTATGCAAAAGGATGTTTGCAGAACATAGACTAGAATAAGAGATGTTTGCCTTCGAAGTCTTAGCATTTGCAAGGTACTTGCATGTAGTTTCATAGGAGATTTCTATAGGCCTAAAACCTCCTCTTTCTACTTTCGTAATATCAGTCAGAACATCAACATCCACATCATATATAGTATCAACAACAATAAATTGCATGCTATCTGATGAAAGCATAGACAAATTTGAATAAAAATAGGCAGTAAGTTCTGGATAAACCTCAGAAGTTTGTAGGCAAAAATCTTCCATTTGTATCTTCTCAAACTTCTTTCTCAATTTGACTTCAATTGCATTTAGAGTCATTATTAGCAAAGTCATTATGGCAAGGACGCATAGAGTCATTATTAGCAAAGTTATATGAACGTATGAGCACATTGCAATTTCGCTTGATCGAATGGCATGATAATTAAACTTCAAAGCATGACTAGGAATAAATTCAAAGCTCGAGACACATTCTATACTTCTATCCAAATATCTTATTGTCTAATTATAGGCTCCTATTTCCTCGGAAACAACAAACTAAACCCACTAATTTTTTTTGAAGAAATAAAAATAATTAAAACAAAGTATATGTAGTCGATTTGGCTCCCCCTTGGAATTGGGAACTGGACCGCTGGATACCAGTTCCACTTTTAGGAACTGGGAACCAGACTAAGCCGGTCAATTTAGTCTTGTCTGGACGATTCCTAATTTGAGTAATTTGTTTTGCACACTCCTAAAAATGACCCTACATCAATGTTAACAAAAGTACTAAACTTAAGAATGCAAACATGAATTGACACAATGCAACTTAACTAAACTCGAAACAAAATTTATCAACTAGCTACCTCTATTAAACGTTTGCATCTATACGTCTCATGGATATAACGATCATGATCAATTTCATGAAAAAAAGGACGAGTTATAATAACACAATATATTCACCCAGAAATGATTAATCGAAATCAATCACGAAGGATGCTAACTCATATTAGAACGCGCTTAAATGATGAATCATGCCATGTTCTCGGTTTAAGATTGCAAACACATTTAGGAAGCAAATACTTAGATCCAATCACAACAAACGGTTTGGAGGCTCGTGCAATTGAACTAATTAAAAGATGGAAGCGAGAGTTTCAGTTTTTATTTTTACCTTGCAACTGTCGAGGGACTTAGAGGACTTCAGCTAGCGGCACAAAGAGCAACCAAGGCTCGTACGTACTTCCTCTGTTTTTGGGTCGAGCTCTCTCATCCTTTTTAACTTACGCTTTTTCACCTTTTTCTGCTTTCTTGCTCCCTGTCTCTGTAATTTTTTTATGTTTGCCAAGCTCTCTAAAAATGGAATCCTCCTGGTTCCTCTCTATTTCTCTCGGCTTCCTTGTTGCTTTTAACTCCGTATTCAACTGAGTATCTTGTTCAGCTGAGAATTCTCATTCTATATGGCCGAATTTGGCATCAAGGAGAAGGAAACCCTGCCTTTAGAGATCCTTTTGAGATGATAATCAAACAATCCCTAAATTTCTAGCGCAAACACCTTGATGCCACTCTCATCAATCGTTATATATATTTCACACTACACCCCAAAGCTATAAAGCACTACTTTTCAACCACGAGTATGGGAAAAATTGAACTGTGACACTCTGTCCCACCCAAATTTTTGCAATGCCCTCGATGTGGGATATTCTATCACTTCCTTGCATTCAATCATCACTAGCACTTCCTTGGGACTTACATAAGAAATGCTTGCCTAATTGCATAGGCCACTCCATTCCATCAATTGCTTGCCCAATCAAATTTGTTTAGGAAAATCCAATTATTGTGCTCCATGACAAGTGTGGCATCTTGAACCAACTGCACTCCCTCAGCAAACACTTTCTTTTGTCTCCTAGACTTCTCTTGAATTTTGCAAGCCAAGGATGTTTCTCTTCTTGTTGTAATGTGGCAACAAATCTTTTTTTAGCATTTGCTCATGAAGTTAGGGAAACTTGCTCCGATATCACTTATCACTACCTTACTTTTCTAGCGTTCCCTACTCGTGCAGCCTTAGAAATTACAATCCCAAGTCAGCCTTTACTCTTATCCACACAAGAGGTCCAGAGAGAAATCGTAAAAGAAACTTTAAACAATTCATCTTGTGTTAAAAATGAGAGGGATGAACCCCTTCATTTCATTTAATGCCAAGGCTCTCTTCCAACCAACAGACATTAATTGCAATCCCCCTCCTACGAAAAATTAGCGCATCTACCATCAACCGACACTAATACAAATGAATCTACAAGACTCCGAAAGTTTCTATTCGAGAACGTATTTCAAGGCTTTGGAGGGTAAGTTGGTTCCCAACTTATCGAGAAGGCGGTGCACTTTTTTGAAGTTGCAATGATGCGTTCGGACTGCCCGCGATTCAATAAAATGAGCTCATGACCAAGCCTTCTACAACACCTTTCCTTTTTATCTGCGACAAGAACATGCCCTCTGGAATGGAGAAAATATTGGGTACACTAGGGTTGCCCCATCATTATTACACAAGTCCATTCAGTAAGCGTGTTGCTCTAGACTAACATTTGAAGTCAATTACAGTTGAAGGGTGCGCGAGGTGCACTTTTCTCTCTCCCCTCCTGTGACTCACTCCCCCTTGACTCTCTCTCTCCATCTCCCTTTCCAACTCCTCATCTTCTCTATGGATACCTAAAACAGACGAGGTCAAAGGGCCTACCAACGGCTCGTCCAAATTGGTGTCAGCGACGTCTTCTTCGTCCCTGGCCGTGGAGCTCAAGCCTAAGGCTTGTAGCTGCCATGGCCAAGGGGCTCGACCTTGAGCCTAGGGCTTGTGGAAGCCATGGCAGCTATGTTTCGAGCACACAGACGTTCTTTGCCTTTTTTTTCTCTATTGTGCTAGATCGCCGCATCCAAAGAGCCCATGGACAATTAATCTACAATCTCACAGTTGCTATGGCATTGGAGCTTGAGCTCGAGGTCAAAGTAGCCATGGTCGCTTGAGGACGTGCGAATGACCATGGTTGCCATATCTCGAGCTTGGCCATGGTTACTCGAGGTGGAACTCCCTGGAGATGGTGGCCATGAGCCTTGAGCTTGAGCTTCGCGACTATGGTGGCGTGAGAAAGAAAGAAGAAAATAAGCAAGCATAACAGAGGAGAGAGAAGGATGAGAGATATTGCTATCTAACAAGCGGGTCTGCGAGCAACCCATGTCGCACAATAAATGAACTAAAACTTTGTTGACATGGTATAACTAGGGTACCTAATATTTCTCTCTGTCGGACTATCTAACCCTAGTCAATCGCTTAATTGAGGCAGGAACCACTATGGTCAGTCAAGGACTATCTGACCGAACACTGTGTCAGGAGACCGTTTTACGCTTTTGACTCATGTCTTGTCTCCAAGGGAAATAAACCGGGCAGTAGACTGGATCACTAAGGCACAACGCCAAGGCGTCTTACCCATATTTGGGTTTTTTGTATTCACCAGCGGTGATTAGGGCCATTTTATATTCTAGTACAGGCCGTTTGTGATCAATTGACATTACTTAAACGATAAAATGAAGCTCGTTTTCTTAACCATATGTGTATATGAACATCTGCAATATCCTCCAACGAACTTGTGCATCCACTAACAAAGCAAAGAATTGTACTTTTGTCCATCTCCAGGGAGAAAAAAGGGCTTTTACAAGCCGTAGTAGGAGCTCAACTCAACCCATGTGCATAGCCAAAATCTAACGAATTAGCTATATACTTCTCCCTCAAATCGTTTTAGTTTAACTTAGTTGCTTGTGCAAAAACTCAACTGTCTCCCTTCTACAATGAAGAAGAACAATGCTTTACTTAGTTGGCCGAGTCGAAGAAATGGAATCACTCCCGAGCGGAGACGGTAAAGCCTCAGAGATGGTATCCCAGGAAAAGTTGTCCTTCTTAGGCCTACGATCCAAGAAAGCAGGTCTCATGGGTCTTTCGACCATCTCGACCTTGCATGTTAACATGGCCACTATCTCCGACATTGGAGGCCTTAAATTAGCATGAGGTTGAAGGCAAAAGAAGGCGATGTCAATCGCTTGCAAGACATCCTTCTCTATGAATCCGTCTTCTCGCATTCTCGGGTCTATCAGCTCGATTATCCTCGATCTCTCATATAGCTTCCACGCCTGTCATTACAATTGATCCATGTACACAATCAGGAAGTAATGAAGTCAGCTATCTAATCTAAAAGAAAATCAGATTAACTTGAGAGTAACAATAAAAAAGGGCCTACATATTCAGGGAGGTACTGCATTTCTGATGGTAAAGTTAGATCAGTATTTTTCCTGCAACTGATGATCTCAAGCACGAGAACCCCGAAACTGTAAATGTCGGCCTTTTCAGATAACTCCCCTCTAATAGCATATTCAGGTGCAGTATATCCTCTTGAAGACAACGAGAAAATAAACATTAGCTAGGATCAACATCATCATGATGAACAACCATAATAGGTTACTTCAACCAATCAGAAGTTAAGTTGTCCTCATTCCATCAAATTGTGTTGTCATAAGCTTAATTATCTAAGATGAGAATTAGGTAAAATAGAGGCGTGAATGAAAGAATGTGGCTATTACCACGAGAAAGGTGCTCCTTGTATCCCTTCAATGTGATTTCTAGAACAATCAACTCATTCCTAAGTTTGCTCTTTCCATTTTAAACGCAATATTGCACTGAGCTGTCACAGTGATCATTATATAGCTTTACTCACAATGTTCCAGCAAACGTAGTGCTAAGGTATGCTTGATCTTCAGGAAAGAACCTTGCCAGCCCGAAATCGCCAATCCGAGGCTGGAATTTCTCATCGAGAAGAATGTTGCTTGCTTTGATATCTCTATGAACAATTCTCAAATGTGAATCTTCATGCAAGTACTGCAATCCTCGTGCAATTCCAACAATAATCTGAAACCTGGTTTTCCAGTTGAGGTATTGGTCACTTTTCCCTGTTGAACAGATGAGCTCTTTCAGAATTTATAGCTATTAGTCACCTGATAAATTTTTCTCACAAGCACACTAATTTCTTGAAATTGTAAGGTTTGCATTTCAAGTTGTAGCAAAAGACCAAAGTGTTTCTTCCAATCTAAACATGCTATTTGTTTAACTGTGGCCTAACTCCAGTGGTCACAAGCTGGATGTTTTCGGCATCTTTTCAATTTATTCCATATAAGGCTTATGCGAGATCATGAGTGAAAAATGGTAGTCACACCAAAATCAGCATCTCCATTCTGATGATAAATTTATTCGAACAATGCCACTTTTTCCATGTACACGCAATAAAAATTGTCTGTAAAGAATGCGAGTTATTCCTCTCTGTATTCTCACTTTTTCTGGTTTAGTTAATTAGCAAACTGAATCTAACCAAGATTGAGATGCGAGTGTTCTCTTATGATGTCGGATCTTGAGTTAGTAGAGGGTAGCTGCTGGAAGAACATGGAAAGGTGTCATCTGAGAGGCCAACGCAGAGAGAGAGAGAGAGAGAGAGAGAGAGAGAGAGAGAGAGTGATACCATAAACAATGAGGTCCAAGCTCTTGTTCTTCATGTACTCGTATACTAGGAGTCGTTGTGGCCCATCTGAGCAACAACCGAGGAGGTGGACTAGATTCTTGTGTTGGATGCTTGTTATCATCCTAACCTCGGCAAGAAATTCTGATTCTCCTTGCTGGGATTTGTCAAGTGACAGTTTCTTCACGGCAACAAATGTCCCATCTTGTAACTTTCCCTGTCAACATATTGCATGAAACATTTGATCATAGTGATAAAAGCTCACGAAATTTATAGAGCTCTCTCTGGCAGAGTTTTAAATATGCTAGAGATTTACTACTTTTGTAGTCAATGTCGAGGCAGGAATTAGAAGGCATGGTCCTAGACACAGTTCAGCGTTACCTAAGCGAAAGAAGTCTTGACTTCAATTTCTGTCTTTTCCCTTTCTTATTTGGCTATCGTACAAATTAAGAAAAATTGTTCGAGGAACAAATAAAATAAACATCCCATTGGACATATTTTGTTGTAGAAAACTTTGCGACTTCAGTGGAACATTCACACATGAATTTGGTACAAAAGGAGTTCATGTGCTTAAATTAACAAAACAAAAAAAAAACAAGAAGAAAAATGTGAGTATTATTACCCGATAGACTGGACCAAATCCACCGACTCCAAGTAGGTTTGCAGGATGGAAATTTTTAGTTGCCTTCTTCAGGGTATGGAAGTCAAAATAGCTGATGGTTCGAAGATTTCCACTGAAGAAGTCTTTCGAGGCTAGATGAAAAGACACATTGACAATTGTAAGGTGTTCTCGAAGAACCTATGCTGCTCGAATGTGTATTGTTTTCTTGTCGGAAGTTACCTTTTCGTCCTCTATATCGTACAACCAAGTTCCCCAGCTCCTTTGGTACGTTATTTTTCCATAAGATCAGCAGGACAATCACCAAGCAAAGAAACACGATCACTCCCCCGAGGAAAAACACGAGAACTGAAGAGGAGCTCTTCATTGGTAGCACATAAGGTGTCGGAGAGATCACTACAAGCAAGACAGAAACTTACCAAAATGAGGGATCAAGGAAAGGAATAATTGGCTTTAAGATGACCATAAATAGACTTGACACTAGAATGCTACGATATAACCCTACAAGTGGCCTTTTCCATATGATGTGCAGTTGAAGCTAGTAAGGACTTATTTCACCGAGACAAGGGTATAATCAATCACAGTCCAGATACAATGTTAAACTGCCTTTGTTGTGGACCCTGTGCATCTCACTGGTGTGTGGTCACTTTGATCTAACAGAACGGATTTGGGACCATAATTACTAGCATTTGAGGGCAGAATTTGGTAAAAGGTCGGATAGGTAATTGTCTTGGAACCGAGGGAAAGATAGGAATGCTGCGTCTCGTGTTATACATTGTCTCTACCATGATCGGGGTGAAACTAATGGGCAGCCGTCCACTCTTTTTTGAGGTCATTACCAATTCTAGTTTGGCCAGAGTTTGTAGTGCAGCAGAAGTCAGCAAAAGCTGACAAGGAAAGCAGGAAGAGAATGTGGTTTTATAATAATGATCCTTGTTTCTGCAAATAGAGAGGGTTACAACGAGCAACAAACTAGCATATGCCCAGCTCAATCATAACCGAAGCATCACGTATCTTCTGAACTAGTCTCCAGTTTACATTCATATTATAATGGAAGACAATGGACATCTGTATGATCCAGAGGAACAAAAGAAACAGAAAAGAAAAAGAAAATTTCGACATTAAATGGACTCAAACTCAATTCAAAATAAGGTCAAGGGTAACCCGAAAAAGTACCTTGCAATGCGCGAAGGCGCATTAGGAGACGATATAAGACGATATAAGCCACTTCCAGTGGAATTCTTCCTTTAGTTCGGGCTAAGAAGGGGTAGTAGCTTCAGAGACAGCACCAATGTTTTTTGACTCCGTATCTCCATCCTCTGCTTTTAGGCACAACGTATATGGAGAGAGAGAGAGAGAGAGAGAGAGAGAGAGAGAGAGTCTTTGGGATAATCGATCATTGGACATATCAAGATAATGCCATACACCCGATCAATAAAATCTAACAATGAATGAGGAGAAACACACAAATGTCCTCATCTGCAAGGCGGCAATATTTTTGTCCAAAGCATATCTTATTAGCGCCTTGCTGTAACAATGTGCATTTTTATATTCTTTTTGAGTTAAACATTGTATGACAGTGAATTCGATGTGACCATGAACCCTCGTTCTTCCAATGGGGAACGAAACGACCCAGTCCCTCGGCGCGCAGGGAACTTGAGACAAACGCCACAGACAAATACAGAGCACAAGTAGCAAAGAAGACAAAAACTTAAAAAATTACGGAACCGCGTCTAGCAAGGTTTTTAGGGTTTTGGTTTATGCTAGACATGCATAGTAGCATTTGCTTGTCTTCTCACTTATTTAAATATTATTACGGAATTTACCTCAATCACTTGTTTTTTTATAGCAAGGGTCGAAATCATTGGATAAATTACAATTTGTGCTTCTGACAGGTTTTCATGAAGATGATTTCTACACGACGGAAAGGCTATCGAGCTCTCCGCCAGACAACTTTGGAGCAATGTTTGGAAAATCAGACTACGCCATGAGTTCGGCCGATTCGATGGAAAATCAGTCGGTTCCTATCTGGTTCAAGGTATCATAGGGTAACAATCTGACCCAATCCATGTGGGTGAAGCCCTTAATAATATGACCATTTGGCGTGGATCTTACTTATAAATAACATCACAAGGTCTCACCCATCCAACGTTGTAACATAGGGTGTCACAAACTCCCTTACGTAAACCAGTAACACTATCGGGTGTAACAATTGAGAGATTGGATCTAAAAAGCATGTGATGTGGACTAGGCAATCCCCTAGTTAAGATATCTACCAATTGATTCGTTATAGACACGTAGCAAACATGTAGATTGCCAGAAGCAACCCATTCTCGAAAAAAATGGTAATCTAACTCAATGTGTTTGGTGTGAGCATGAAGCACAAGATTGATAGCAAGATAGGTGGCAGAGATGTTACCATGATAAACAATGAGAGGATTATGAAGGGGGACCTTGAGCTCACAAAGTAAATGGCAAATCCAAATAGTCTTAGCAACACAGTGAGCGATAGCATGAGGCTCAGCCTTTGTACTAGAACGGGCTATAGCTAATTGCTTCTAGACACTCCATGAAGCAAGATTGGTGTGCCTAGGAAAACACAAAACTCGGTGGTAGACCATTGAGTATGTGAGCATCTAGCCTAGTCTACATCTTCATGAGCAGTCAATGAAGTGGGTAAACACCGCTCAATGAGCAATCCATGAGTGGAGGTGCTAGCTAAACATCGATATACATGAATTGACTAACCAAGTTCATAGCAAAATTAATATTTGGTCTAGCCATAGACACATATTGTAGAGTACCAACCATTTGTCAATACAATGTCAGAGAAGTGAACACCTCACCATCATTAGTAGACAAAAGAGTCTTCGAGGCTAGAGGAGTAGTTACAGGTTTAACTTTAGCAAGGTCAAAATCGTGCAAAAGGCTATCAACATACTTGAATTGAGATAAAAGCCTTCATAGCAAATTCCTGTGAGAGTCGAGTAATTAAAGACCATAATAACTCAAGAGTATCAGTAGTGACAAGGATATCATTAATATACAATAGAAGATACACATGGCCTCAAGAAGAAGCATAGATGAATAATGAAGGTCATCTTTACTCGCCATAAAACCCAAAGATAATAAAAAGCTATTGAAGCAATGAAACCATGCATGTAGAGCTTGTTTTAAACCATAGATGGTTTTTTGGAGATGGCACACATGATTTGGGAATTTGGGATGAGAGAAACTAGGAGGTTGCCGCATGTAAACTAGGAAATCACATGTGATTGGAGTGCCTAGGAGGTTGCACACATGATTGGTGCAATGCAAGAGGGCATTTTTAACATCAAGTTAACGTATGGCCCATCCTGAAGAAATCGCAATAGAGAGAACAATCCGAATTGTAGTAGGTTTAACAACCGGGCTAGGTGTCTCATGATAGTCCAGTTCAGCTTGTGGCTTAAATCCTTGTGCAATGAGACGAGCTTTGAAGCATTCCACAATTCCAACAAATTTTTCCTCAATCTTAAAAATTGATTTACAACCAACTACATTCTCAATAGGATTAGGTGGTATAAGATCCAACGTGTGATTGGTGACCAAGGCATTAAATTCATTTGCCATGGCCACTTTCTAATGTGGGTCAAGAATGGCCTTAGAGTAGCAAGTTGATGTCTCTTCATGAAAAGAATGGGAGATTTGAAATTTCTTGGGTTTAGATATCCAGATTTGACACAAGTCTATATAGGATGAGTTGGAAGAAAAGAAATGGAAGTGGAGGAGCTGGATAGAGATGTAGAGGGGATTTGTGGGTCCATATGGGAGGAATTTGGTTAGGGAGAGGAGAGAGGTTGGGATACGGTGAGTGAGTTCAAAGGGAGGGGAGGTGGAGGCAAAAAGAATTGGAAGTAGGTTGGGAAGGCCGAGAGGAGGAGAGAGACAAATTAGGAGGTTGAGTTAGAGAAGAAGAAAGAGGTGGATGAGGAACTTAAGGGCCAAAGGAGGTAGAAGGAAGAAGTGGGTTGCAGGACTAAGATTCAAAAGCTTTTATGAGAAGGAAAAATTCTCTTCATCAAATTGAACATGACGATTGATAAAAATACAATCACTTGATCGATCGAGGCAATTATAGCCTTTGTGATTTGACACATACCTAAGAAATACACATGGCACCGAATGAGATGTTAGCTTTTTAGAGACATGAGACCAAAGGAAAGGATAACAAGCACACCCAAAAACCCAAAAGAACAAGTAATTAGATTTGAACCAACATAAACAGTGGAAAGGGGAAATATTAGATATGACATGAGTGGGAAATCGATTAACAATGTAAATAGTAATGAGAAGAGCATTGACCCAATATGAAGGAGGCATATGATTAATAAGGTTCAAGACATTTCGACTAAGTGTATGATTTTGCATTCTAATAGACCATTTTAAGATGGGGTGTCTGGAGAAGAAAAATGTTGAATAATACCATTTTCATGTAAGTATGCTTAGGACGCATTACTGATATATTCACCTCCCCCATTAGTTTGTAAAACTTTAATTTCAATGTTGCATAGATTTTCAATAAAACAACGAAAGTGATGAAAATGTGTAGGCATGGAAAAGACCCAAGTTAACCAAGAATAGTCATCAATGAATGACACAAAATATTTGAAACTAGAATAAGGTAAAATTGGACACATGCTGGTTCACTTGCCGACATGCAAAGAGGAATAAACTCTTGCTTAGCAAGGTCCGATGTGCACTTTGGTCTACTGCAACACATGCCGGTCCACTCTTCGGCCTGCGCAAGCTTTGTAGTCCACTAACCACAACATCCTAATTATACTCCTGGGGCATCTAGGGTATTGCTCTTCCTAGGCATCCAGTTCACACGATCCCTAGGTATCTTGCAATTATCGATAGGCTCCTTGAGGTATCATTGGTACTTTCATCGACAATATTAGTTCACATCTTAAACAAGCAATCACAAAGCACATGCAATTTTTTCATTATCATGCAACAATCAACATGAGGACCCTCATAAGACACCTCATTGGCCTCATGTATACACGACACTTTGTGACCCTTATGAGTTCGTAGGACGACTCGTGGCCTTAACGGTGTGTCCCTAGGCCTCATGGCCCACACATCCTACCTTCGGGCCTCACGGCCCATTGTAACCTAATCAGGCCTCACAATCCACTCCTAACGACCCAACATACTAACTCAAATTTAAAACGCGTAGGGTCCCAGTCTTGATATGTTACAAACGAATCATTCCAAGCACATCAATCATTCATGACAATTTCACACATGCACGAACATACCTAACCAACACTCTTGGCTAAGCTCAGGTTTTACCAAGCCATCCTAGCGGCTCGACCACCCTTGTTGAGTCTCGGCTCGGCCACACCAGTCTTTCTCATGGCTCACCAACTCACCTCATGGCTCACCAACTCACCTCATGGCTTGTGGCTACACGAGTCTTCTTTAGACTCATAAAATATGCCGAGCATCACACCCCATGACAAATTCAAGGTCTAACCAGCCTCACTTCCGAAATCAACCACGAAAATCCACATATAACCAAGCCAACAACCAAAACAACAACACTCAAGCAATCAAGAATAGATAGGATCGACATGCATGACAATTTATCACACGACATAGGGTAGTGGAACTCCATTTGCCTCAATGACATTAATGGACATGACATGGGTGCGGTGAAAAGAAAATAATCACGGCTCGGCGTGCGACAAAACTCGACGAAGCTTGATGTTGTTCCTCGTGGCTTTAATCTCCACAAACCAGCAATGTGGAGTCATGGCGGAGGAGGTTGAGAGGTGGAGGAGCTTTAGGATGGGGAAGGGAGAGGTCGTGTGCATTAGAGAGAAAACGGCGAAAGGGAGAGAGAGATGAGGGAGAGAAAGTTGAGAGAAATGAGAGGCGGAGGTTGAGAGGTGGAGGAGCTTTAGGACGGGGGAGGGAGAGGTTGTGTGCAATAGAAAGAAAACGGCGAAAGGGAGAGAGAGATGAGGGAGAGAAAGTTGAGAGAGAGAGAGAGAGAGAGAGAGAGAGAGAGAGAGAGAGAGAGAGAGCTACAGGGGTGGGAGAGGAAGAAAACCAAGAGAGAGAAGAGAGGAATGGGAAGAAGAAGAAGAAGAAGAGAATGAGGAGGAGGTATGGTTGGATAAAAAAGAAGAGGGGGAGGAAGAAGAGAGAGAGAGAATGGTGGCAATCATTGTCATAAGGAAGATGAAGGTATGATTGCTTCATTGAAGAAGGAAGTGCATGCATGAACATGCATTGGTGACGAGGAGAGAAGAAAAAGAGAGAGAGAGAGAGAGATGGGCGGCAAAGTGAGAAGAAAGGGAGAGAAAAAGAGAGAGAAATGGTCATGGCCAAGGGAAATGTTCAGACCGACCATGCCAGTATTTTCAGTGGAACAAATACCTATGATCAAGTATCACACCTATGACTCATTAACAAGTAAGATAGAATAAAGATTTCTTGACTAATATACGGGCCAAGCATTGTTATCTTGAAATTCTACAACTATCTAAATTCTAATTTGTGCTTATCGGCACTATCCAAATATATCCATATATATTAATCAGGTGGACGAAAATCAAGATGTCACATGATATGAAATCTTATTATGATATGGTTCTTATGGTTATGGTATGATTTGACTTATATAGTCAAGGTATGACATGGCTCTTGTAGCCATGGTATGACATGACCCTTGTTGTCATGATATGGCTTGGTTTGTATAGTCAAGCCATGACATGGCCTTTACATGACCTTTATGGTCATGATATGACTTGGTTTGTATAGTCAAGGTATGACATAACTCTTGTAGTCATGGTATGTTAACTATCATTATGTGAATTTTCAAGGGTGTATTTATTCTCACTAATATAGAGGACACTTGTGATGAATGGGCTAAGGCATGGCCTAGGTTATATATGATTTCATCTCTCATGAGATGGTGGTGACGATGCCTCATGAATCTAGAAGGTCTTAGCTAATGACATGTGTGAATTCACTTGTGTGTACAATGGTGAAATGCGTGACATGTATGAATTCACTTATGTGTATGGTGGTGAAATGCATGACTAGTATGAACTTGCCTATGTATAATCATGTGTATGGCAGTGAACTATTAAATGATATTGGTGCATCATATTATTTGCCATCCAAGTGAATAAATCCAATAAATTTTTTTGATGGATTCTATTTGCACATCATTATAGAAAAGAAATGGAACTTGTTTATGCATGGTTACTTTGTATTGCCTTGAACTTATTTTCTTTGATTGATGCTAGGTTAAATAGGATGGGAGTAGTACTAGTGAACCCATAACCCATAGGTCCCAAGACTATATATTGTGATAATAAGTACTAGTGTTTGCATAAAAGAAGAAGAAGCATATCTAGTAAACTCGTGCTACTTTCTCATATAGCATGTTGTGATGTATTTTGTAGTGCTTCTACATACGTAATTATAATTATGAGTATAAATGCAAAGGACATGTGATGTACCTAGGGTGTCACAATATGTAGTGTCGAAGGATGGGATCTTTGTTGATCAATCCATGGTAGAAGTAATAAAGACTTGGCCCGAGCTAAAATCACTTTCTAATATGAGGATTTTCCATGAACTTGCTTCCTTCTATCGATGACATGTAAAGAAATTCAGAATCGTCATGGCTCCTCTTATGGAATGCATGAAGGAATATTTGGATAGACTAAGGTTGTTCATGACGCCTTTAAAATCATAAAATAAAAGTTTTATGAGTCTCCTATCTTTGAACCTCATGACTTTGATAAAGTATTTGAGGTTAAATGTAATGCAAGTAGAGTTGGCATCAGTGCTCTTCTTATCCAAGCCGAAAGTCCTCTAGCACATTTCATCAATGAGTTGAAAAGATAGTTTTCTCATCGATACACTTGAGGAGATAGCAAGTATCTCCAAGCAAATTGAAAAAGAAAAGCCTAAACACTTATTTTGGTTGCCATGACTTTTGTCAAGCAAACCAATTTTTGAAAATTCAATCTTCAATCCCCTGTGATCTTAGTGGATTTGTTCATCAATTGTCGTCATCCATGCTGCTCTTCTAATGCCTCGATGGGCGCTCACTCTCCACAGATGCCAATTATGCTCAAGCATAGCTTGAGCTTCGGCAAAGAAACAGGCTTGGTCATCATGTTTGCCGGGTCCTCTACCATAGCAATCTTTTTCACAATAACATTACCCTTCGCTAAGACATCTCAGATGAAGTGGTACTTGATATCGATATGTTTCATTCACTCGTGATAAACCGGATTATATGCCAAATATATCGCACCTTGGTTATCACAGTGTATATCAACACTTTTCTGATTAAGCCCAAAGTCTAAGAGCAAACTTCATAACCATATCACCTCCTTCGCTATAAAGGTTAGCGCCATGTACTCTATTTCAGTCGAAGACAAGGCAACATGATCCTGTAAGGATGCTTTCCAACTAACTGCACCACCTGCTAGTGTAAACACGTACCCTGCTAAAGACCTACGATCATCCAAGTTACCGGCGTGATCCGAATCCACATAACCAGTGGTTTCACTGCCATTACTATTCCTCCGGTACACTATATCCATGTCTGCCATCCTTTTCAAATATCTGAGAATCCACTTCACAGCTTCCCAATGAGCTTTACTAGGACACTTCATGTAGCGACTAACTATGCTCACAGCTTGTGAAATATCAAGTCTAGTGCACACCATAGTATCCATAATACTACCAATGGCACTAGAATAAGGAACACAGGACATATGCTCCTCCTTCTCCTCAGTCTGCAGTGATAATTTATCTGAAAGTTTAAAGTGGTTTGCTAAAGGTGTACTTACAGATTTCGCCGACTGCATGTTAAAATGTACCACAATCTTCTCAATATATTTTTTTTGCGATAGACGTAAAACTCCTGCAGCTCTATTATGCAAAATCTCCATACCCAATATTCTCTTTGCGGCACCTAAATCTTTCATCTTAAATTCAGCACTCAATTGCCTTTTCAGCACATTAATATCAGACATATTCTTAGCTGCTATCAACATGTCGTCAACATATAATAGTAGATAAATCAAAGAACCATTCTCCAATCTCTTAAAATAAACACAGCTATCCATCTGACTTTTTAAGTAGTCCTGACTAGCCATGAAAGCATCAAAACGCTTATACCACTGCCTAGGAGACTGTTTTAGCCCATATAAAGATTTCTTTAACAAGCAAACATGATCTTCCTTACCCGACCGAAATATGTTTGATATCTTTTTATCTTTTCTACATGCTTTGAAGATTTTTATCAGGACGAAACTGATGTATTATTTAGTTTGTTGGAGAGGCCATCCAAGGAATTTATCAAAATCATATTCCTTCGATAAGGATGGTTGTGGCAAATTGGCTATCTTCAATCTTGGAGAAGAAGGCATATCAGATTTGAGGACAAATCTCAAACATTGATGCAAAAGTATCGGGCTTTATTGATCAACTTTTAAGCTCAACTCTGAACTCCAAGATTAATCAAGCTCAATCCTTATTTCCACATGTAAAGACCAATTTCTGCCACAACATGATTCAATGGGTTTAAGTTTGAAGATGTCGATTTTATGAATAGGCTGTCAACTCAATAGTCTAGTTATCAATTTCATGGTTGTAGATTGACTACCAAGGTATCAATATACAAATTTGTCATCGATTTCAAAGTTACTAATTGACTACCTAATGATTGGAGGCTGTTTTGGTCAATTTCCATCATTGTCGTTTGATGATCTTCTATTGTAGCTGTTTTGCTTCCAAGACCAGTGGACAAATTTGGAGGATCAAGTCAAGTTTCAATGCATCTAATCTTAGTTAAGTGTACAATCCTAGTTATTAAGTGTTTTAATACATAGATATAAGATTCTTATCTTGTTGCAATGCGTCTAATCCTAGTTCAATGCATTAGCCCTCATTATTAAGCGTCTTGATTCCTAGTTTTAAAAGTCTTTATTATGGTGTTGTTTTCAAAAGTCTTCATTACATGAATAGTCCAAGAGTCATTTCGGTTTCTAGGTAGAGCCTTTTCTTTTGTTTAGTAGAATCACTATTTTAAATAGAGGTGTAATCTCATTTGTAAGGCAAAGAAGACTTGGACAATGATGAAAATACTAGAGTTTCCTCTATGTGAGCGAATTTCTATCTTGGTTCTTCATCCTTGGAAAGTGGATTCTTCTTGGTGGTGAACCAATAAATCATTTACCCTTGAGTGGTGGTTTTCCTTTAGTCTTTGGTGGTGAACATCTCCTATCCCAAAATCATTTATCCTTAGTTAGTGGCTTGTCCTTTATGCATTGGTAGTGAATTTCATTAATCTTGATCTTTATCCTTGGCTGGCAACAAGTCCTTTATACCCTGATGGTGATCCTAAATCCAATTACCACCCCATACATGCATCAAGTTTGAAGGGGACCACAGGACTCTCCAGTTTCCAACCACTTTATCAAGCAAATGTAATGGCAGAATTTATGACGTTGCTTGAAATTGTATATAATCCTTCTAGGTATACTAAACGCGTCAACGTCATTTGTCTTTAAAATGCTCGTGTACTGCCCTTAGCTTCCTAACTATGTCTAAAATTATTATTATTATTATTATTATTATTATTATTATTATTATTATTATTATTATATTTGGTGCATTATTATTTATCGAAGGGTATTAAATAAATGAACGCAAGATAATCATTTCCTTTCTTCCCACCTTCACCTTCCGTTTAACGAAAAAGCAACACCCCCTCTCTCTGCCCTTTTCTCTTGCGAATAGTTCATATCGAATAATTAAACAAAAAGAGGCCCATGGCGTTTGAAATATCTGTTACTTAAGTAGGAAAAGTTCCAAGAAAAGTTGATGGAAACTTCTAATTTTTCAATAATTCCTCAAACCATTGAAGGTGAAGGATTGACCACTCCTTGTGTCCCTTTCGGAGACGGCCAATTCGACCCGCTTTTAAACCAAATCTACACACAACAGTGGAGGGAAGACTTTGAAAAGTATAAAACACCATTGAATTTCACTAAAATATGAGAAATGTGCATGAAATCCATACATTTCGTTATTACTGAAGAAGCTACAAGGTATAAAGCTCACTGCTAGTGCACTTCCTTGCAAAGAAAATGAGAGGAATAATGATTCAAGCCTAGGCGAAGAGGAATTATTTCAACTTAAATGAAAGGAAGGACCAAATTAGAAAAGAAAAATTAATGAGGTTGGTGATCATATGCTTGTGTTTTTTTCTTCTTCTAAGGAGAGCATTCAGGAGGTAGTCCTTGAGGGAAGCGTTTGGTGTCGGTGCAGTAGTTGTATATCATGTAGTTCTTCTGCACCCACTTGATTCTTTGTTGGCCCATGGCGTCCAAAGATTGCGATAGCCAAGAGTTGTTGCCCGAGGATGAGGAGGATGAAGAGGAGGAAACACGAGGAGGATCCTGATGACCAGATGCAGGCCTGTGCATCGTTGAAGCCTCTGTAGGAAGCTGTGAACGGGGCTTGTGTCCAGTCGGTCTTCACAAGCCCGCCCCTTGTGGCCCAGCCGTCCGCATGCCACAGGCTCGAGTATATCCACATGGCCTGGCTCTTTGGAAATGTGACGCCCTTCGACTCGAGGTTCTTGAACTCTCTTATGGGAGTTCCATCCACGGAAAAGCTGTGTGAGAATATTAAACGAATTAGGAACTACAACTAATCGATGATTAATTTCATTTGGTAATAAGAATAGGAGTTATTTAGTGTTTAAGATAGAGGCAGAGTTGTGTTAGTTACATTACATGATGCTTTGAGGATTCCACAAGATGGAGTAGGTGTGGAAGTCCTTGGTGGGGTCGAACCAGAGAAAGAACTGTTGTTCTCTGTTTCCTTTTCCTTGCGTGAATACGTTTGTGTGGAGGATGTAAGGGTCACCACTCAGATTACCAAGAAACTCGAAGTCGATTTCGTCGTGAGCAGAACCCAAAGAAGAAAGCTGCAAAAGGAAAAAAAAATTCATTGGATAGAAAAGATCGCATCCGCCACACTCTAAATGAAGTCTTATTCAATGCATGATGACTTCCATACATTGTTCATGAAGATTAGTCAAGTAGAGATATCAAAATTTTCATTTGCAAAGACAGGTTTGTAACATCTGAGGCATGAGATTCATGGACTCACATAATAAGCGGTGATGGTCCCAGCGGAGTTCCCAGGCACAAGCTTTAGCTGCATGTCAATCTTGCCGAACAAGTACTGCTTCTTGGATCGGAAGCCTGAGCCTGATGTCTTGTCCAGGGACAACGTCAGGAGCTGGCCATTGTTGAGCATCTTTGCACGGCCGTCACCCCATGTGATGTCGAAGTCTTTGTTAAAGTTGTCTGCAGCAGCCGCCGCCATTGCCAATATGCCCAGGACAACCAATGCCAAGGCCATCTTATTTGAGAGGACGCTTTGAAAGGTCATCTTTTTATGAATGTGAGTATAGAATCGGTCAAGTGTGTGCTGCTGGACTGAATGGAAACGATGGGGGCGGGACAGATATATATAGTGGAGTCGGGAGGAGGGAGAGAGAGTTGGAAAAATCATAAGATCCAACTCCAATTCATTATTGACGGATTTTTATTTTTGCGTGTCCGTAGGAAAGCAACCTATAAGGACCTAACGTTGCGGCCGTGTGTACAGTTGAAACCACAAAACATATCCAAGAGATTATTTCAGAGCCATCGTCCACGTAATGATTTAAGCAGATATTTCGATAAGTTAAACCCAGTACCATTTTATGATAAAGAAATTTACTTTAAACAAGAAAAATTCAAATTATAAAATATCCAAAAAAATTATGGACCAACGTAAGAAGTCGGACATAGTTATCTATAATCCAGGGATCTTGCTTCTTTTGTCTGCATCATCAAACTGGTTCAGAGGGAAGACATTGTGCTTAAAGTTAACATATTACGATGAATCAAATCCAATGGTGAACTCCTTTGGAAATCTAACACTTGATCTTTTACAGGTGAATAAATCGATCAAACTAATTGACGGTCTCTCCCTATATCAGCATCAATTTGTATAAGAGCTGCTTTAATCTTGTACTATGTCTTACCCTATTGCACATAAATGGAATCATGCACGCTTAGGGACACTTACACAGTCAAAAATTAATGGAGTGAAAGGTTCATGGAGTAAATGGAGGGAAAGACTCATGGCCAAGTTGTTCCTGGCAATCCATCCGCGCAATGGTTTTATTCTGGATAGGTGTGCAGATTCGCAACTCCAGAATGTCCTCCACAATTGAGCTGCAATCATAAATTAGTTCAATATAATTACTAGTTACTTTATTTAACATTTAACCAATGCACAACCACTTCAACATCTACTTCAACTTCTAACTTTCGAAATTATGCTCCTTTGGCTTTTTTTAAGGCCATCAAGCGGCCTCCAAAATGGTTCCCTTTAACACTGTATTAGCAGTATTGATGCGTCAGGTAAATCCTTCAATCAAGTTAAGCTTTTAAGTGGTATTCTGTAGGAGGATACCGGAGTCGAGTTTTGCATTTGCTCACGTCCTAATGACCTGATCTTTCCGTTTGCAGACTTTTTACTTATCTTTTGTTCGTTCTTGTAATTTGCTTTATGGTTTCTTTCTGTCCTTTGAGAATGAGCTGTGCATCAAACGATACCCAGTCATTAACTCTCGGAGGAAATGTGAGAGTGCGATACGGGCGAGCCATGCGAAGGGCAATGCATAATGCGAAAGTGGTTGGAGAGAAAAAGCGGATGCGTAACATGGAAGAGAATTGGTTGACCAGGATTTGGTGAGAGCCGAGAGGGACCATGGACAGCTAAGGAGAGAGGGGGTCCGTAAGTGAGGTGGGAGGAAGGTGGGAAAATTCAGAACAAGGGGCCTTCGGGTGGTTTCAATTCTGTCGTAACAATTCACAGCTGTCTTGGTCTTAGCCCTTCGATGGTTCGTTTGAAGTCAATTGTTTTCACTACCCACCGGCTTCGGCTGCTGGACAAAGGTCGTTTGTTTTCGCATTTGTTTATCATATTCATATTCTATAAAAAAGGTTTTGTATCGTTTTGTTTGATTGCTGGGGTTGGAGAAGGGAAGTTACATGCCGACCAACCACCCAACCAAGGCAAATAAAGAGCCCAATAATCATGTTCTTTGGCCAATTATTAGTTTTTATAATTGGCATTCTCTTGATGATATTAGATTTTTCAAGGTGCAAAATTCAACTTCTTTCGTGAACTTAGGGTGCTAGGGTGTAAGCATAGAGTCTTAACATTGAAAAAACTAGAACAATCTCGTTGGTTTTGCTCAAAACTCAACAAGTTCGTCCCCAGTGTGTAAATCATATCCAATTGAAAATTTTGAAGACAAATTTTAGTAACTTTTATATATAAGGGTAGAAGTGTTCCGACCTAGTGCGCTACTTCGGTGTGATGGGATCGGAGGCCCATTATCTGGAACAAATACTGCTATAGACTCGTCTAGTTATGACTAGGGTATTACAAGTCATGCAACTGTATTAGCCATCCTGTCCTCGAATCACATTAAAGAATTTATGACTTGGTTTATTTACTTGGTGCATAGAAAAGCCTGCTTTGTTGACCTGTTTCGTCTCAAAAGTTGGATATGAAAAGAAAAAGGTTTCGAGTCTCAAAAATTGCTTATGCCTTGATGGATACAAGTATTTTTACCCTAAAAAGAGTGAGTTTAAACTATTGTATACTTGAAAGATAATTGGCATGTCGAGAAATACCCTATAATCATTTCTTTAGAGTTTAGATTTAATGGGCAAACGATTATTCTTATATGGTGTCGGAGCATAGATTAAGGGTTCAAATTCTAGAATTGTCTCTCAATATTTTTATTGGCGGTTAGTGATATCATATGTCTGTTTTTCTATATGTCAGGTAACTAGTTAATAATGTGATTTCGTCCATTATCTTCTCAATGTCAAAAACGACTTAACAAAGGGCTAGTCCACCATGGCAAGAAGAATTTGAAAAACTGAAGTATGTATTATGCGTAAGTTAAAAACTGGGTCCTTCACACGAACTCCAAGCATGCTAGGAATAGTGATGCGAATTTCCAAAAAAAATAATTGTTCAATCATGTCTTATTTGTTCTTTACTTTTCACATGAAAAAATAAAGGTATTATAGTCATTTAACGGATAGACCAACTTTAAAAGATGGTCTTTTAAATAATATATATACGGACCAAAAAATATGTGCATGATAATAATTGTTTTAGTACTTTCCAGGAAGCCGCAGGTTTATTGGTTATGGCTGCATGCCAGCCTAAAGACATGACGTACTCAAGCGGAGAGATATTCGAACAGCTTGGGTTTGTATTTATTTGAAAGTATTTTGAATTGGGACAGGTCAGACGAAACATCGGTCTCACGGTCGTCAAAGGTTGCTTTCATGCGAAGCTGGCGCTCGCTCATCTCTTGTTGTTTTTCGAAAGGCACAGCACATTACTTTTGCGACCTGAATAAGTCGTCGAAAAATTCAAAATGCCACTTTTCGGACTGGCATATGTCTCTGTCTTCTTTTGTTCACCTGAGGCCCTTCAGGGGAATGAATGATGAATTATGGACGCATCTATGCCACTTTTCATTCGATTTGTGGGGTTCCGCATATATTCAATGAGGACTTGGGACTCGAACAATGTACATAGGCCAAAGAGATTTTATAATTCTAGATTGAGCAATTAGATGCGTGCTTATCCAAGTATCTTGAGTAAATTATATTCGTGTAGTCTTCCAAACCTTTCTTTTTAAGAGATAAGTGTACTAGACGTCTTAAAATATGTAGTAAAAGTGCAGTCAAATCCAAATATTTTCAAATAATGCAATAAACTTGAGAAACTTGTCCACAAAGTGCAAAAGTATTTTTGTTGGTTTCGTCCATTTTGAATAACAAAAAGATAGATGACATTAATTTAAATTTTCAATCTCCAATGTGCCCATTAGACATTACTTCGGCATTTAATATCATTATTAGATGTTACTTTTGCATTAGACATGATCATCGTCATCTCAAATTTTTTTCTTTAAATAAAATTGTTGGGAAAACCTCCCTGTAGTATTTTGATTATTCCAAAATTAACTTCATGTTAGTATTATTTACTTGATAAATGCAGATGTTCTTTATGATGAAGTGAAGATAATAAGGAGGACGTCTACAAAGGATGATGATAAAGGGAGAACAAGTCTAATAGAACGAAGTGTTCAATAGGATTTGGAAGGACCACAATTACACCACTTTCACTAGGTTGGTCCTTGTTAGCGAGCATATCGAATTCACTATACACAATGGTTGGGTAACATAGCAGACCAGCTCTACTAAGAAGTATGACCAAGAAGGATAAGGAGCCGTTGCAGAAGTTAATGCGGCTTGTATTCAACCGCCCCGCTCCACTGCTAATCATGCCCAAATAGTTCAAGTCCCGAACGTCCAAATTGGGCGGCGGCTGCGGCCCGTTCTTTGGCCAGCATAGCAATTCTTCAAGACGGGCTGCTTATGCGGCTTCCCAAACCCTTGTCCAAAATCTTGCCAATCCTTCAAAGAAAAATTACTCACCAAAGAGCCTAAGCGGCCAAATCCCGAACTCTACCTAGCTATGACCATTCCAAGACATGTGATTATCATATGGGAGAGATAGGGCATTCAAGTGATGATCGCTATACATGGAGGCAAAATCTATGGATGCTAAGGTGCATCCTTCTGTGATGCACAATCGACGTCTAGCTGAACCTGCAGCTCAACCACGATGGAATTGGTCCAATGGAGAAGTTTCTTTTACTTATTTGCACACTCCCCCTACATGGGACTATTTCTTACTTTCTAGGTTTTTAATTACTGCTTATGCTTTGATTCTTGGGATTCGATTACTTTCGATTCCCTTTTCAAGTAATGTATTCGTTTATCTCCATTCAATAAATTGCAATTCATAAAATTTTCATATTTTGAGGACTAGTTGAAGCACACCAAACTAGCCTTATGATGAAATTCTACGAATGAGAAAACAAGGCAAGAAAAAAATTCTGAAGGCTAGTCTTCTTCATGTTCCCTCCAAAAATTTGCGAAAATAAAAGTTTCGAGCATGCATCATAGTTACCCCCCTCGATGCTTTTATAACTACTCTGCATTGTGTTTCAGGGATAGTTCCATGCAAATTTCAGATAAAACATGTTTTGACTTCAAAACATCCATGAGAGGCATGACATATTCCGATGATCTTACCCGTCGTATACGACAAGGACAAGAACAAGATCTGAATGGGTGATTAATCCCGTTTTAATTGCCTAATTCACGTGAAAGATCAACGAGATTACCAAGACTCGCCTTTACTGACTAGTGTTGCAATTTTACGCGTTTTGCAGGGTCAAGTGCGAAATCGAAGAATGTCCAACTGAGGATCACATTTCCGTCAAAAAACCTTTAAAAGAAACCTCGGACAAAGACGCGCAGTAAACAGATGCCCATTTGCAAAATGGGTCTTAATTTCAATATCGTCAGATTTAACCCTTTTGCTTCACAAGGAAATTACATTAGATCTAACATTTTTTTCCATGCAGGAATAGTCCTTGAAGTACTAGTGTCTAACTCTCTTGTTTTGACTCGTTGGAATGAATAATTTAGTGTTTTTAGGTCATTTCGTTCGCGTACAAGTTTCTAGTGATAAGCTTTGAAGTTGCTAGTAATCCATGTGCTGAAATTGTGAGACTTCTTTTCCTTGAAGTTGATGAAACGGTCGTCCCTTAGAGGATTTTGCATGATAATTTACGTTTCTAATTCACCAATTCTACTTGAAATTTCTCAAGATAGACCAATTTAATGAATGACGTGGAATGTTTGAATGCTAAGTAAGACATGTTAGGATGATGAAAAGCAAGCCATATCCTATACACAATCCTTTATATATATTGTGAGCCTAAATGATTGGAAGAATTTAATGTCCTCGAGTTAAAGAGTTTTCTCACGAAAGTTATGCAAACTAATACGACGAGGAACATTTCATTCCTCTATCTAAACAATGTAGGTAAATCATTTTTTAACCCCTCTGAGTCTGAATAATTGAAAGAATTTCTTTCAAGTTGATCTTGTCAAAAACCATCCCACACCAAACCAATGGAGGAAAAGTTGACATTATAAGGTGGAAAAATGAAAGGGACTTTCTTTCACTCACTTGAATCAATCTTTTTAAGTGTTGTTGTTGCAGATAAACTCAATTGAGAATTTAAGTGCTTTAAGGTGATGAAGATCATTCGTTTCTCTAACCTACACACTTTTATCCAAGGCCCAATTAAGCTTGAATACCTAGTTGGTGATCATCCCTCACACTAGGGCAAGGCAAATGAGTAATACCACATTAAGACAACTTGGTTCGGAGCATTGCTGAAGATGAATCCCCGAAGGTTCGAAAATGCTGAAGTTCGAAAGTTGATGGCATCCCAAAGAGCAGAGTATGGCTAGTCCACGAGTGCACTACAAGAAATGCGTCTCTGAGAGAGAACAAAATTCAAAAAAAAAGAAAGAAATATAGTGAAAAAATGTTGATGTAAAACCCAATTTTTTGTGGGAATGAAAGAGTGTGAGTCTGCAAGCAAAGTCATCCACGATGAAAATGTGGTGCTTTGTAAATTTCAAAAAGATCAGTGTTGGACTCTCGTGGTCGATGAAGTATCTACATGCAAAGACAATCTCTAGTGAAGGAATAAATTGGATGGTCACCAACATCAAACCACTTCATTGAAAATTCTTTCAGACTAATGAATCCTTTCATTCTCAACCCTAACCACATTACATCCCTTCCAAAGTCTCTTCAAATTAGGGGCACTTAAATTAGCAAAGGATTTTCAAATGTTAAAAGCTTCAACTGAAGAAGTGTGAGCACAAGTTCTTGACTTGTAAACTTGACGGAGATGATGAATGAAGAAGATTTCTTTCTAAGCCATATAATTGAAACATCCATTGCTATCTCATTGACCAAGTCTACATTATGGTCCTATCAAAAGACCCCTCAAATTGGTAAGGTCATATTGCTTGCAAGAAAACTCATACTCTTATAGATATGATATAAGGGTAAGGTTGAGTGTTTCTCTTTCCCCATCAATGGACAAGACAAAATAACTATCTAAATGAGAGCAAGCAAAAAGCCCTTTAGACTGAAAGTCTCTCATTTGGCATTTCAACAAAATTCACGTCACGATTGAAAATTGTCTTGCTAATCATTCTCCCCATGAAAATTTGATTATATAAAAATGATAAGATTATTATGAATTTAGAATGGATAGAACAAATCTTAGGAATATAATAAACCCAAAAAAAGAAACCATTGCATGAATATTTAGGGACTTGAACAACTTCTAGGATTCAGAATTGGTAAACAAGACTGTTTGATCACATAGATGAATAATCAATCAAGTTAGAAATACTAAAAGGGCACTAATAAAGGCTATTAGTGTAATTAAATCCCTAAACCTAGAAAACTCTAGTTGCGTAGGAAGTGAGGTGTTCTCCTCTTGCTAGTGGTCCTTGTCTCAGCAAATCTTCCGAAAATTGAGGACTTGCTCCATTTATTACAGGAGTGTAGTTGTGGCATGATCTTACTTCTTGTTGTGTGCTTGCTCCAAATTTCTCCAAATTTAAGCCTCTTAGTGCCGGATCATCCATTTTAAATTTAAGAGGATGATAGAAGGGAATCACTCAAAACAAGTTCAACTTTAAGCTATGATATCAACTTGATTTGTACATAGGGTAAGTGATTTCAAAAATGGGGATTGTTGGGTTAAATGCATGGATGGGTGTATTGAGATGGATAGGATAAAGAAAGTTGCCCACTAAAGCGTAAGCCTAGTCAAGAATAAAGAACCGAGATAATGATAGATTACCATCAAGGGCATTAACGATTGCTCCACTGACGAAGGATAAAGAATTGTTTGATCGACACTAAGGAACTTGGAGAAAGAATCGGAATGAAATTCACAGATGAATTCTCATAGATTCATCAAAATCATCTACCTCACGTTTGAAAACTCTCCTCTATTTATAGAGGAACTAATACATAAGAATAGGGGTGTCAAATGGGTCATTGACCCATTTTGTGAGTCATGTTTTATCTTAATGGGTCGAAAATGGGTCAGAATGTGTGACCCATTTTCGACCTATTTTGACCAATTTTTGACTTATTTTTAACCCAACTGTAAAACGTGTTTTTCTTCTTTGAGTCATCCTCAAGCTCAGTGAGTGGTGGTGACCTACCAATGACCGCGACACTCCGCCACTCGCCTCCACCCCATCTCAATTTATAGGTTTTTTACAAAGATATATTTAATTGGTGAAATTCTTTAAAAATATTTCAATTTATAGGTTTTTTACATTTTTTTTATTTACTATTTTTAAATTTTTTAAATTTGATATGAAGTTTTATTAATTTAGCATAGAGTTTAGAGTCAGTTTAGGTTTCTCTACAATAATAATGGCTTTTAGCAATACGGGTTGGGTTAGGTATGGGTCACTAGATCCACATTACATGAATATGGGTTAAAACGGGTTAAATTGATCAATATGGGTCAGATCATTTTCGACCTGACCCACCCATTTGATGGGCCTACATAGGAAATAGACTAACTATTAAAGACATGGCAACTACCCATATATTAATGACATATGAATTAGAAAACACAATAAAGTCCTAGGAACAAAGAAATTCACCTATGACATGAAAACTTAAAATCTTGACCCTTCAGCCTTGCGGTTCATTTTCCAAAATTCGTCAACTAGTCTGGACCAAAAAGTAACCTTTTTAGGAGATCAATAAATATCCAAGGGAATTGCTCAGACTTAGCCTCCCACTGATATCTTTGGAATTGGTAATATTCGTAATCAGCAAGGGAAGAATCAACAATCCCTTTAAGAGATAACTTGGTCGATGCTGTCTTCATCAATAACTTCATTCTTGAGCTATCCAAACAAGTCGTGACCATAACTTGTCTTTGATTGAATGAACAACGATTGTGCCGGTGTAGTCAATCAGGTTGAAACTTAAGGATTGTTCCATTGAATCAGATGCTCTTATATCAGTGATAGCCGAGCTTTTGCTTGATGGTTTCATGGTCTGGTAGGTCAAAAATGATTCTCCAAGTGAAGTCGGGCTTCTAGGCTGAAGTGATACGAATTGGCTTAATAAGTCAGAGACGCGCTTGTGAATGGGCTGGTGATGGCCTTGTGTCTCACGGGCTTCAGGTTTGAAAATTTGGTGGCCTTTGATGGACCAGACTTGGTGTTTTATTCAATGATTTCTCTCTCTTTTCCTTTTTTATTCTGTTATTTATTATTTTATTTTTACGAAAAATGCATACTCAATTTATTGGAAAAATTTTAGATGCCAACGCCAAGAGCTTGAAGGCGCTAGTAGGCAAGGAAATACCCCGGCCCGCAAGATCTCGAGGCGGTACTAGTCTCCCTTAATAGGGGCATACGCTCAAAGAGAGGAGCATGCCAGTGTTTGGGTCTGATAATAGTGTACATGACGTAATCAAATGCATTCACATGTTCTATAAGTTCGAATAAGGCCATTTTGCTCATTGCAACTCGTTTTGGTATTATTCAGTTAGAAATGTTCATGAGTGAACAACATTGCCCTTCCATCATTCTACAAAAAATGATCAACCTATAACCGGATATAATGATTCATATAACATTTAAAATTGACCATAAGGCATTTTATATTTCAATCCAACACACAATATTCACATTGAACTTTTGACATCATCCAGCTACATAATCTGGGCAGATTTGGATCTCTTACATAAAATCCAATTTGAATGCTTTTAATCTCAATCTAGTACGAATCAGCCATTCTAAAATGACATACACTTAACACCCTTTCACCACAGTGGTTAATTATGGGTGTTAATGGTTTGGCTGGGTTCGGATTTCCTAAAATCCTGAATCGAACCAAACTGAACCTTACCATTGGGGGTGCACATTAGTTTTGAACCGCACTAGGCCCAAAGTGAATATAACCCGAACCGAAGATTTGGTTCGGATCGGTTGGTCTTTCTTTCATTTCTTTTTTGAAAAATTAAGAAGAGATTTAATGGAAAAGGAGAAATTCTGTAAATTGAAATATTAAAAAAAATGGACGATTTTCAGTTCGGTTCAGTATAATAAAAAGGGTTATTTTTTCATCATTTGAACTGAAACTCAAACCGAATCGAAAATACATGGAAATTCAATATGTATCGGTTCCAATTTGAATTTAGTTCTAACAAAACCCATGATTAATGGCTGCAATAGGCTAGACAGCATCTTTGTAAGCATATCTAATCACCTTATCCAATCGCAAGTCTGAAACTTCCAATTCAGCTCAAGTAAAACTTTTGAAGCACAACATTAAATTTATAAATTCAATTTCAGCCCCTATTTCAAGCTCAATTGAAGAGGTTTTCGCTTCTCAAATCTTGAACCCAACTGGATTCTTGTGCCACCATCAATCCAAAATTATAACCTTCTTGCCTCAAATATAACACAAAAACCACGCTTTAACACCTACTAAACGTAATATTCCATAAATCATATTTATTCAACTTGAGTGTGAAAACCATACCTTAATTTGAAGGATTTCCACCTCGCAAGTTGCAATACCACAAACAAGACTTTTTACCCCAAAAATCTTCAATTTCTAGTATGCCAATTGAAATTGACATTGATTTAGACTAACAAGGGGGCAAAGTAGTCCACCTGTTGCTCCAATTTGATCAAGAGGTCCAATAAGAATTCATGCAAACCCATTTAATCGGGCCTCACTTTGGAGGCCTAATTGTAGCAATTTCTTATATTTTGGGCTTTGTACAGTCTTGTAAAACAATTAGGCATTTACAAAATTTCCGAATGTGATTGTTACATTACAACATTGACCGAACTCAATTCATATCTCCTTCAATCATTTAAAAGCGTGCCTAGTGTCTTTAGTGCCAAAGTTACTAATATTACCATTTTATCCTTTTAAAGAAATTTTTTTAACGAAATTTACATAATTGACTGTGCAAACATATTTCATCGTTATAATTATTATACCAAGCAATTTGACCAACACTGATATGGCTGGAAGCATATTCAGTTTTAACATGAAAACAAATAAAATTTCATGAAGTGAAATAGGAAATTGGTTGCAACTGACTTGACAGAGAGGAAAACAGAAGAATCTTTCGAAGGAATTGAAACTAATTTTTTTTTTTGACAACTTAATCAACTAGTTGTTCCGATCAAAACAAAAAAAATCAACCAGTTGAAGTTTTCAAATCCGTTCACCGACGGTGGAATTTTGAATTTATATCCGTGAAAAATTCAATAATGCAAAAAGAAGAAATAATAAGTTATTATACCATTTATTGCCGTAAAATTCGATCTCACCGTCGAAACATTATATATGGAAACTTTAGTGATATTGATATGGTTATCAAAAAATTCCAACAAAACATCTATTGTCAATATACGCATGGATTGATAATGGCCCGTGCTATTTCCACCTTCTTATTGGCTCCTAATACCTCCAATTTGCATTGAATTGACTACACTAAACTCTTGCAAGCTCCACTGCAGATTTAAAAAATATTTCTTATCTTTTTTTTCATTTTCATTTGTTTCAATTTTACTAAAAACAAACTACCCATGCCCCTCTCAAACAATATTTATAACTATTAAACATGGGGCCACGCTTGATTTAAGACCAACCCTTGCCTTTATATCTTCTTTTCTTGTTTTTCCCTTTTGTTTCTCAATTTGGAACAAAATTGGTGCACCAAAAACAAAATAGTTTATTCGATAGATAGCTACCTAATTATTTTGTTTTATGTTTATATTTATTTATTTTTATATTAGGAAAAATTATCCAAAAAGTAATTTAGCACAAGTAGAAGGATAATCTTTGAGTAAATTGTTATAATGCATGCATTATCCACAAAATTCAAACTTTTAGTAAATTTGAACCAAATTTTAAAGTAAAAAAAATTCACGATCATGAGGATACTCTATGGAAATAAAGCAAATAATTCGTAGATAAAATTAATATTTATTTACTCAAATATATGATTAGTGCCTACTTAGGTTATATGTCACGCCCCGACTCTCGAGCTCGCGGCAACCCCTTCTCCATGGTCAATTGAAAGCGACGTCCCAGGACCCGTCCATGACCATTCATTTTATCTTTGATTATGCGCAAGCAGAAGACGAACCATCCTCAGACAAACAAACAATCAAACAGGGATAGAGGGATGAATAGCAAGGACAACAGCAACTACTCAATTATTCAATTTACTGGATTAACCAATGGAGGATCGTTTTCCCGAATTACAAGCCCAACAAAAAGGGCCGATCCATCCTCTAAGCCAAATCAAATAGAAACTAGGCTAATCCGATTAAACAAGAAGAACCCTCAGGTTCAACACCACGGTCACTCGGACCCATCGGACTCAAGCTCCGTCGAGTCGATCACTGGAGAAGCGGTTGCAGGATTCTCCATTGCGGGTACGCCATTCTAGGGACCTGAAAATGTTTAACCACGACGGGTTGAGATAAAATCTCAGCGAGTTCTTCCCCCTATGCCCCGGTTAGTACGCCAACTCAACTCGGGGTATCTCTCTAGAACCACCCCTCACTCAACCCCACAAATGACAACGAGACAACCCGCAATCAAACAACCACCGGGGTCAACCAATAAACACTATTCGGTTCGCATGCAACCTTACCCGGTCTGCCATACCCTGCACGTCAAATCTCATACAATGCAAACAAGGCACATGGCCGTTAGATGACATAATTCATCAATCACATGCGAGTCGTGCCACAAGCGATCTCACCTGGCCATTGCCACACCTTGCACGACTGTCAACTCATGCGTGCGTACCACAAATCATCACGACATTAAGAGCATGCGAATAATCAGAGCATTGCACACAACTTTCTCATGTCTCGCACCCACACATGCTCCGATTATTAACGCCCCCCTGGGCCAACGGCACAACCTTATAGTTGGCGGTTCCTGGCTAAACCAGCTTCGTCCTCTTTACCTCGAGGCACGGCGACGTCAGGGGTCATCCCTTCCCTCTGACGGCATTCCCGAAGGAGCACAAGACCCGCCCACTACCGCAGTCCCGCAACTGACAGGAACATAGGACCCGCCCACTACCGCAGTCCCGTCACATGTCCCCGTCAGGCATCCGACCGAAGTCAGGCGACCAAATGGCCACGGCACAACCCCATAAGGATTGGCGGTCTTCCGGCAACGCCGGGTTCCCTCTCTTAATGTGATCATGCAACACATCATCAAACAATCCATTTATATCTTTGCTCTGTCGTGAATGCAACATCACTCATGCTCATGCGAGATGCCATTTCAAATAACCCATGCAATATGTCATGCGATCTCACTCGACAATTCCAAAATCCAAATCCAACCAACACTCGATCACGCATTTCATCAATATTCACGAGCATAATTAACAATCAGCACTTCAATTAATCATAACAATCAATAGCACATTAAATTCAGACAAAAATTAGCTTCCGGATGAACAGTGCCGTGAACAGTGCCGTGAACAGTAATTGTGAACAGTGCTCGTGAACAGTAATTATGAATAGTGATTTTTCCGAAATTCATTTAATTAAAACATTTAATCCAGAAATTAAACAAAACATTAATTAAAACAATTAATCAACCAATTTAAGCAAATCATGCTTAATTAAACACATAAATACAATTAATACCAAATTAAGCACAATTAAGCTAAATAAGCAAAATTAAACTAATCTAATCTTAATAATCTATCTAACCACTTATCTTAGGGCTAATAAAACTTAATTAAACCCCTTAAACCATCATTAACACTAACTAACCCAACCCTAAGCAAGTTTAGGCACTAAATAGGGATTAGGAGCTAAACTCACCCGTTAAGCGGGCCGACGACACGGACGCGGCGGCGGCGACGAACCTGACACCCAGGGACCTCACTCACGACGATCCAAGGCAGTCCTGGGCTGAGAACAGCAGCAACAAACTCGAAATCCCTCTGCAACTCTGAAAACTGCACCGCACAGGAGGAAAGTTGCTGACCGGAGTTGAACGGGCTGGCCGGAGCTCCGACGAGCGGCGGGCCAGCGACCAACGGCACCTGGGGGTTGAGGGGGAACCACTTGTGGCTGGTATGGGTGGAGATTGGGTCGGAAAGGGAGGAAAATGGCCGAAACAGCAAAACAGAACAGCAGTAGGCGGTCAGAAAACGGTCAGGCCGGCGGTGGTTTTCTGCCGGAATACGGGTTGACCGGAAGCTCCTTCCGGCGATCAGCCGACGCTATTTGAACGGAATTTCTCTTCTGAACACAACGGCGGGTGGCACGAGACGAGATTCCAACGGGAAGGTAATGAACAACTCAGATTTCGGTGAAAGGTCAAACTGAAAAACAGAAGGAAGGAGGGAAAACCATGGGAGAGAGGTGCTGCGATTTTGGAGAAGATGAAGAGGAGAGAGAGAGTGAAGTGAAGGCTGAAGGATAAGCCTTATCCAAGGCCATCAATGCTTGCCCCACTTGCCAAACAATGACCTCATCCTCTCTTTCTTCTTTTTGACTTTTCTTCAAAATATCCAAGGGCATTTTGGTCATTTCCACCTTGCACATTTCCCAATCTGTCCTTGGGCTGAAAATGGAGGAGCGGGCCTAGGAAATGGCCTTGAAAATGAATAGGAACGGGCTCGGGAATTTATTGGGCTTGAATCGGCTCGGTTTTAGACAATGGGCTCGGAAGGGTAAAGGGTCGGTTTGGCCCAACGGGCTCACTTGCTTGCCTCGGGCCTTCCATGGTGGCTGTCCCACCTTGGGCGTGAGGCCCACACTGATCTTGCCCGGCCCACGTCCTCGTAGGCTCGTTTTCTCGGTCTAAAAGTCCCTTTTCCAATTACTCGGCTCAACCGACAGTGTCGATTGACTAAGAAGCATCGTCCAAAAGTCCATCCCCGACGTTCCTGAAAATTCGAAGTCCAATACTGGATTCTCATGCCTTGTCAATTTCACCCGAATGCCATTTTGGTACTACTCGGGCGACGATGGGCGGCTTTGAGGATTCACGCGTAACCGACTCGTGCCATTTCACGTTCAAGACTTCTCGACACATGGACGTCCTTGACTACATGAAATTGCCAAGAATCGATTCTTATTTCAAAGTACACGATTATCAAGGATCGACATAGGGCCATTTGCGGGTTCGATAACATGAGACGGAATCACCCGTCGTTCCATTATTTTTGTCCGCGAATCGACTTCTAGTCGTCTCGAAATCGGCTCGCATATCTACGGGATCGTCCTTACACAAGTTTCACGGTCGAGTCGTTTTCCCAGGTCAGGTTCTTTAGTCGCACGAGTTCTGTCCTCATTAGCCTTTCCCCTTAAGGTCAGTATCTCAGGAGTGATCATTTCTGAGTGAGATCAACCAACAATGCATTGACGAAATTAACGCTCGTTCCTCCCTAAAAGGACTCGAATTTCAGGATGTTACATTATAATAGTGGAGAATTAGTTTTGAAGAAGGTAAACATGAAGGAAATGTTGAAATGCAATGGATGTGGATGAATCGGCTACGGTCAAATTTTGTTTTTTCGAAAGTGATGTGAGTAAATTGTTCGTTTAGTAAAATTGAAAAAAAGAAGAAGAAGAAAAGAAAAGTAATATATGATATTAATTAAAAGCGGAAATCGCAAAAAGTTTAATTCAATGTGATAAAGAGTGTCAAGACCTAATTTTTATGGGTGAAAAATGTAAGAAATAATCTTAAATTAAAAGTAGAATTTGCAAGGTTTAATGTAGTCAATTCAATATGATGGGTGTGTCGAGAGCCAATAAAAGGGTGGAAATAGGGTGAGCCTTGATAATCTGTCAAAAAACTTAATTGACCCAATAAAATTAGATAAAAATTGAACTTCTCATTGATTAATGTTTGTTTAAAATTTGAAGTTTAATTTAGATATTAAAATGATATATCTTATTTTTTTTCCTATCTAAGAAGATTTACATGTATAACAGAAGAATTATAATAAAACTAAATATGACTAAAGAGCAGAAAATATAATATATGAACTTGAAATCACTTCTTTTAAATGTGCTATATATATATATTTTGCTATTTTTAATTTCATTTCAAGTTTTTTGAAAATGGATCAGAGATAGGAATAAGTTACGGTTAATATTATTTATCATTTTAAATTGATTGATCTTACCATAAACGGATCAATCTTAGGGTACCAATAAGTTAAACAAAATTACACCTAACAATAAGTTACACTAATGCTTACTCTGATATATTCTATGCTTTTTCTTTTTCCCTTCTGTCCTAATATTTTTGAAAACCATATATCAAGCTGTCGGATTTTGCGAATATGGGCAATAAAGGTTTTGTCTCATATTTTTGGTTCCTATATCAACACCGCCCAGAATTTCCGCATGTGGTGCCTCGGCGGAATTCAGACATTGTAATAGCTCGAAAAGATGGCAAAAAAAGCTTGAGAATTTTCCATTATGGTCAAGTCTCACATGCAATATATTGGCATGGAATATCTACAATGTGGTCTCTAAATCTAGTGATGCTCCAACTCGGGCATGTTAATTTTTACAGTTTGAACACCTTCTGTACTGAACAAGACCAAAAAAAAGGTCAATGAAACCACCACCCAAAAAAAAAAATGTTGGAAAAGCAAAATCATAAGACTTGACCAGTTGGAGGATGATTTTGCCCTGGTCTCTAAACCTAGCGATTATCCATTTGCTTGCTCTTAGGGCGAGAAGAGGTCTTTTGTCTCTCTCACAAGAGTATCCAAGCTCGGCCACCCTTCATGTTGAACTTTTTTAATCTTCCGAAAATCATGACGATGATGAGGATGATTTTGCCCTGATCACTCCATTTCCCAGAGAATCCATACCACTGGTCCTCGCAGCCTTCGACGGGCTTTAGTTGTCGTTGGCAACTGTAACCCATTGAGAACCCCACATTTCCGTATGCGCTGCAATTTCGAAAGTCGTTAGACGGGTTTGTTCATGTTATGTGTATGTGCCCATCACTTTAATGACTCGAATGCATTTACCTATGAATTTACCCATATTTTGTATGTGAAATTGACACTACACTAGTATGTTGATAAGATTCTCGTATTAGGGGGCGTTTCTATTGACCAAACAAAAAGTAGATAAGTTCTATTCTTTTCTTTCATTCACCGCCCTTGGCTACGTAGGTGATGTTATTCCTGCGACATACTTTATCCAATAATTTAGATCTAGAAAATGTTGACACTATTGGTTCATCAACTATGAAAATCAAGTAGATCTGGGAGATCATTGTTGGTCATCCTAGCAAGGCTCTAACGTACGTATACGTGCATTGACGTGCCTAGAGCAGCTTCGAATGGAAGAGTGCCGTGTCCTGGAGGTGGCGGACACGGAATTGGCGCACGATAGTTTGTGTGGGGAATTTGAGAAGGTGGTAAGGAGGGATGGTGCCTTCTAAGCATATACTCAATGAAGATGCTTACCTTATCACTTCGAACACGATATTCAACACGTTGAAATTGAGGGGATCTTCCTTCATCTTTTTCCTCTCCGTTATGCAAACCACGACGATAAAGATGGCCAGGTAGGAGAGCTGTGAGAATTTGAGATTCTCCAACTGTAGTTTATAACCCCTTTTTGTTTTCCTTTGTTTGCCGTTTCCTGGGAGCCTCTCAGCACTTTTCGCCGGTAGAAACGACGTGTATGGCGGGAGGTACCTGAAGATCATACGCATGAAAGTATATTTAGTGGATGGCGATCACTTGATCGTTGTTACTTATGCACATCCGGCGTGTTAGAGGATTAAACTTGTTGGTTGGAAATTGGTAGCTGCTGATGAGTATCGGGTCTCGTGGTAGGTTTGACAAAGAAGAATGTATGTACCAGGTAGATGTGAGTTATTTAAGCTTCTTTTTGTAAATGCTCATGAATAGTGCACTAAATATGGAAGTCAATTGAATGCGACTACCTATTTTCTCGTATTTCTATCTCAGGACACGGGTGATTGATATTGAGTTGGCCTCTAATCGAAATCCTTCGACCATAATTGAAAGGAAGATCTCTAATTGGCTAGTTGCAGAGTTCTAATCGAATTGTTTCAAGGGTTTATAACTCACTAGTCATATACTAATTGTTCTCGTGTCATGTTTAATTGATGTTTTGAAAGTTAGATCACTAGAAAACTTGACAAGTGTCAAGGAAACACTCATCAGATGACCCATATGTCAAATAAAAAGGTCTTTCCATTACATTAATCTTAATTGTTTCAATGAAGTTATGTGTTCATAGATAGATTGTGGAAATTTATGGGTCACAAAAGCAGCCAATTTATTAAAGTGCGTTACGGAATTGACCGAGGTATATTTTACATATCAGGGGGCCTCAATCAAAGAATTCATTATTCAAAATTTTAGTAAGTTTGTCTACAAAGGACCTCCACAATGAAAACAACGAGTACAGTTCATAGGAAATACAGACAGATGAACTAACGGACAAATCTATAGGAAACACTAATTTGGTGAGAAGCTCGTGGCTTGAAGCTTCTTGTTGTTTTAAATACTCAACCTTTGGAGAGTTTTTCAGCATTTAGTATATGATCAATCTGCACTTTTCTATGGCGTCACATCTAGCCAACCTTTGACATCACCATTTTCAATTTGAATATGAATAATGACTAGGTGACAGAAATGACTCGGCCCATTGCGGAGTGAGCATAAAAACCTCAGACGGCGCTTCAAATACACACAAGAGACCCCTCAATAATGCACGCAGAATAATGCCCTAAATTATTCATCCTTCAATAATGCGATTATTTTAGTGACTATTTTAGTAACTTACGAACAAATCAAATCTATGTTAAGGTCAGACAGGAATCCTCACAGAGAAGGGAAGACCTCTTCGAGATTGTGATCCGGTCATTTTCAAATACATCTAAACCGTGGTGCGGTGCCCCATGTCGAGAACTTAGTGGAATCAAAGCCATTTCAAAGGTTTTCGATCCTTCGTAAACAACATAAGTGGTTTGGTCAGAGTTATTCCAATCCCTTCATGAAATGAGGTTGCATTTGGGGTCAAGGTCATACGGGGTCGTTTGCGAGCCCACATTTTCCTTGTTTTTAGCCAAGATGGTTCACGTCCCTACACGTCCATGTGATATCAGAGGAAACGGAGAGTAGGGGCAACGAGTGGCCTATCGGTCTATATTTAATGTGAGAAAGTGATTTCACGTACGACTTATATTTGAAAACACTAGCAGCATATAAAATAGTCATGCAAGTAAGATTCGCACACTGACATGTATATGTTATTTTATCTTGATAAACGAATTCGATTCATGAGTAAATCAGAGTTTCCATTTAGTAACTATATGTTTTTAATTGCGCATGTATATATATCTACAATAGTGGTGCATCTTATCTACTTGCTTGACATATTCGACAATATCATGTAACATGACTTTGATTTTCTAACTAAAGAAATACAATCAATTTATTGCACTGTTCAAGTATGGGATATGAAACAGTAAAATATGGTGTAAGGTTGATTATTCAGCTGATGATAATTCAAGACATGAATTCCATTTTACATTAATTATCCTAATTTAGTCGAAGTACTAACATCAACAATTTAATAGGGAAAGTAGAAATCTTTGTAATAATTTAAAAAAACTATTTCTTATCAAGAAAATAAAACTCCAATGTAAAAACAAGCATTTTCTAAGTGTATCGAAACACCCCATTTTTTTAGAACAATTTTGTTATAATAATATTAATTTATAAAATTAGTGTCTACATACTCCCCCTTTTCTTTTCTTTTTTGAAAAGGTAGCATTTTCAGTGATTTAGGGACCGCTATTATCATGTATATGGATAAATATCCACCCGCAATTCGTTAAATTATTGTCTAAATAGACCATAGTTTAATATACTGGAATTCTATACATTCCATCATTATTCTTTTCCAAATTGCCAGCCAAATTTTCTATTCGTCAATGGCTCGGTGAGTCCTATGATTGCAAAATATTAATTAACAATTGAGAGAGAGAGAGAGAGAGAGAGAGAGAGAGAGAGAGAGAGAGAGAGAGAGAGAGAGAGACTGACATCATAACGACGAATACCACCAAGATGGCAGGAGCCACAGTGGATAGATCGACGATCGTCTCGCCCGTATGTCTGGTGTTCTTTTTTTTTGGTCGAAAATAGGAGATTTTATTTCTTCAGTTCAAGTAGAAGTGCCAGAAAACGGCATACAAGCTTCAGCATTTAGCATCTCTAAAAGACAAGTGGGGGGGAATAGGACCCAATTTGCAGGTAGACTTTTCTTTCTTTGGGCCTTCGCGACCCAATCTGCTACGCAATTTTTCTCTCGCCGACAGTGGGCTATCGTTAGACATGGGAATGAATGGGCCTGAAGTCTGGCCCGGATGATACGTGCGTGCACCTCCCGATTAATCGATGACCGAGCTGTGCAGATCAGATCTACCAAATCTGTTCTATCTGTCTCAAGGAAGAGGGGCATCGACTTCCTTTCTTCAACAAAGTCTAGGGTTTGGCATATGGCTTCGGCTTCTGCTTGAATCGCCGACGAGACGCCGACGGAGCGAGCGAATCCATCCACCAAACGCCATGGTTGTCTCGCAAACACAAGCAATTGATCCTTCCCCCGTTTGAGGTCAAACGATCCATCAACGTTGAGCTTTAGCGCTCCCGGCGGCGGTGGAGTCCGGAGCGAGGGTGAGTCTTGCTGTGGTGTGCGTGTTTCGTTTGATGTTGTTTTCCATCGGCTGAAATTTTTCAGTTGTGTCTTTGCGGAGGTGAGGATCTGTTCGGCATCCCTGTTCTTTGCTCGAAATACCCGAGTCATTCCGGGTTTTCCAGATTTGCCGAGGAGCGTCGCGAGGAGTTCAAAGGGGATAGAAGTATGTTTGAAATTTCCCAGCCAATCATCCATGCGTGTGACCGAAAAACGTTTACCCGTACGTTGATTTCTGGGTTTTTCCAGATTTTTGCTGTCCAGGCGGAGCAGAACAAATGTTCCTCGATTCGGGGTGTTGCGCACAAATATCGCAAGTGTCGCCTGGTAAGATATTCCTCCGAGCAAGGTTTTCCTTTGTCGGTAGTGCTTGTTGAGCCACCTGCCATAGGAAGAACTTTAGTTTTGGCTCGATCTTTGCATTCCAAATTCGGTTCCGAGAGCCCTAGGTGTTTGATGTGATGATGATGCGCCTATTGATTGCCGATGGTGTTGCTTTGCCCCGTAAAAGTTATAGGTGCTTTTGACTGAAATGCCCTGTTTTTGTGTGTTTCCAGATTAATTTGTCCGCTGTAAAATGTACATTAATTGGAGTGGCTAAGATGTCTTGGGCTGTTTGAGTGTCGAAAACCTCCTCCACCATGTTTTCATTCCATTTTGTGCCTTCCCCGACCATTAGATCACAAACTCGAGTGGGATCCCCTCTGTTTGCAGGACCCCCAATTAATCCTCTCGGCAACCATGGGTCTTCTCGTATATTTATTTGTTCTCCCTTTCCAACTAGCCACTGAACAGAATCTTGTAAGACTTTCCGTCCACTAAGTAAGCTCTGCCATCCCCATGACGGTCGCGATCCTTTTTCAGCATGTAATAAGTGTCTGTGTTGGGAAAATATATTCCTTTAAACACTCTACTCCACAAAGCATTTGGATTTTGAAGTAATCTCCATGCCTGCTTACTTAACATTGCCTCATTTGACATAATTAAGTCACGAAAGCCCAAGCCACCGTCATCCTTTCTTCCTTTTAGTTTAGACCAACTTCTCCAGTGTATCCCCTTGTTGTTTTCTTTTGTTTTCCACCAAAAATCAGCAATTTTCTTTTCAATGGCTCGACAAATAGATAAAGGTAGTTTGAATACTGACATTGCATACTGTGGAATGGCTTGTACCACTTTGCTTTAAGGAGAACTTCTTTCCCTGCCTTTGATAAAAAATTTTCTTTCCAACTTTCCAGCTTCATATTTACTCTATCAAGGATCCAGGCAAACATCTGTTTTTTTGAAACACCCCAATCAGATGGTATTCCCAAGTACTTCCCTGTTTTTTCAATTTCCGGAACCCTCATCTCATATGACATATTCTCCCTTAATCTGGTAGGACAGTTTTTACTAAAGAATATGCCTGATTTGTTCAAATTTATTGCTTGTCCAGTAGCAAAACAGTACTGGTTGAGGATTGCTCCTACATTTTGAGCTTCAACTACTGTTCCTTCAAGAAATAAAATTAAGTCATCCGCAAAGAGTAGGTGTGATAGAGTTGGACAGCTGCTTGTTAATTTAATGCCTTTCATTGTTCCATTCTCTATAGCTTTTCCCAATAACACAGATAGAACATTTGCCATGATGATAAAGAGGTAAGGGGATAGCGGGTCACCTTGTCGTATTCCACGAGTAGGTTGAAAAGCCTCTAGGTGTTCTCCATTCATCTTGACATTATAAGAAACTGTAGATACACATTCCATAATCCAAGACACCCATTGTGCACAGAAACCCATTTTCAACATACTAGCTTCCAGAAAATCCCACTCCACCCGATCGTAGGCCTTTTTCATGTCTAGCTTTAGGACTGCATGGAAGTTCTTTTTTCTTTTCCGAACACGTAGCTGGTGTAGGACCTCTTGTACTATCGAATATTGTCTTGGATTTGACGTGCACCGACAAAAGCGCTTTGTTCCTCTGCAATTATCCCCGGGAGCCATGTTTTGAGTCTGTTTGCCATAACCTTTGAGATGATTTTATAGGCAAAGTTGCATAGGCTGATCGGTCTAAACTGGTCTAGCTTTTCTGGTGTTGCACTTTAGGAACTAGGGTGATAATTGTTTTGTTTAACTCAGAATTTAGTTTTCCCTGAGTGAAAAAAATTTCTCACCTCCTGAAATACTTCTTGCTGAATTTCTTTCCAGTGGTGTTGAAAGAATTGCCCATTCAAACCATCTGATCCAGGGGCTTTGATGGCTCCAAGCTGGAAAGTCGCTGCCGTGACCTCTTCAATAGTGACTTCTTTCACAAGCGCCTGATTGATGTCTGCAGTGATGGTGCTTGGAATTTGGTTGATCACCGGGTAAAATTTCTATCTCCTGTTGCTTGGTACAGTTCTTTAAAAACATCACGTCATATGCTTAAGCTGATTTGGGCTGCTTATCCACCGGTCATGCTCATTTTTTAACATTGTGATCCGGTTTCTCTGTCTCCTTTGCACCGTAGTTGCGTGGAAATACTTTGAATTTTGATCCCCCATTTTAGCCATTTGATGCGGGACCTCATTCCCCAATACATCTCTTCACGCCTCCACAATTTTCCTATTTCCAATTTCAGCCGCTTCAAACGTTCTTTTTCATTTTCGAGTTCGACTGTTGGTTATTGCCGGATCTCTTTTTTGAAAACAGAAATCTGTTTTTCAGCATTTGAATAACGTTTCTTACTCCATTCTTCCAAATTTGTAGCAACCTTTTTTAACCGGACTGACAATTGTACTGGTTCCCCTTGAAATGAAAACCAAGTGTCTGTCACCACCGGATCATATTCTGCATCTTCTATCCAAAGTAGGATTCGAACTTGAATTCTTTTCTTCTTTTTCTGGTTTCGGGGAAGATATTCACCAAGTATTGGGCTGTGATCCGAGCCTATAGCAGAAGCGCGACCACCTCTGCATTTTGGTAAGTAAGTCTCCAGTCCGGGTTACATAAAGCTCGTCCGCCTCTCTTTTATCAAGTTTTCCCCTGCTCGATTATTGGCCCACGTGTATGCACAACCTTTACTCCCTAAATCCATGAGGCCACAAGCATCCAAAAAGTCTTGGAATGCCTTCCTTCTATAAAATTCAGACTGCTTTTTCCCCACTTTCTCCCAGTGATATAGTATTTCATTGAAGTCTCCCACACATAGCCAAGGGTCGGTGTTGAGTGTACTTTGCATTGCTGTATTTTGTCCCATAATCTTACTCTTTCCGAACTCGGTAGGAGCATGAATGAAAGTGATACGCATTTGTTGTCCGTATTCTTTCATAAAGCGAGAGGATATCTACATAATTTTCAGAGCTGGATTTAATAGAAATGTTCACCTGTTCATTCCATAGTAAGGTTAATCCCCCAAGCCATTTGGATTTACAGTATAACTTTCCTTGAACTTTAGCCTGTGTTTCATTCTTTGGACAGTCTCTTCCTGATTTTTTGTTTCCATTAAAAACAGAAGAGTGGGCTTTTGTTGAGCATTAAGTGCTCGTAGAGCCTGGATTGTCGAGGAGAGCCCAACCCCGACAATTCCAGCATATTAGCTTCATTTGTCTCCTGGTGGCTTATTAGGGCTAGCCACCAAAGCCCGCACTTCTACTTCCTCAATCGATTGGACTGGAGTATCCAATAATTGCGACTCATCCAGATCCTCTTTGCTATATTGTTGGATCTCATAGGGAGAGTAACGTTTTTGTTTCTTTCGAGCCTGTATTTTAGTTCCTCTCGCACTTTTTCAATGGTTCATTTGTTTTCAGTCCCGGGGCAACCCCGGTTCGCCCGTGTTGGTGGGGATTATTATCAGTTGTGCGGGGTTTGCTTCCTCCCGTGTCATCTCCTCCATCCTTACGCTTTGCCTTTTCAGCTTTTCTCGTTTGTAGGTTCCAGCTCAGAATTTGTGTTGTAGACCACCAATTGTCCCAGTGTTCTGTCTCTTCGAGCATGTCCACTTCTTCAAGTAGCTCTTCTATCTTTTTTCCATAAAATATCTCCCAATAAGGACTAACTTCATTTGCCTCTACTTTCAACCATGAACCATAGGGCAGTTGTTTCACATTTGCAAATAAGTCCTCGCAAAAAGGCACTTTGCTTCACAATACTGTGCATAATGTCCCGCCGCCCACACGAAAAACAAAAGAGTGAGGGAGTCTCTCATAACGAAAGTCCAGCCATAGTTTTTCCCTCGATTACTATAAACAGACCCGGGACAAGGGCTTTTGTGACATCAAAGGATATTCTTGCCTTTCCTACTTTCATGTCTTTGTATAGCTTCGCGTTTCAATTTTAACATCTAAGACGGGCCAATATCTCGCAGCCATTTTAGCTATCACCTCTTCGATATCCATTCCGTCGGCAATCCATGAATATGCACCCGAACTCACGGGATGTGAAGTTATAACAAGCGGGGGGTATTAGGTTCCCAAGATTTCAACAAGAACAAATGATTGGCAAAAGACCAAGGACCTAGGTCAAGAATTTTTTTCCTATCTGCTGCTGAAGAGAATCGAAATTCAAAGATGCCTGGGGATATTTGCGAAATTTCTACATTTTCCATCTTCCAAACCCTACGCATTGTGTTCTGAAAAGCTTGGATGTTTACCTTTGGATTGTTTAGAAGTTGCCCAATTAGAGATAACTCACACTCCTTTATCTTCTGTGCAGGGATCAACCCATCCAGGGCTGTGATTCTTCCTTTCGGCCATAATCCCCCCATTTTCTTGCACAATGCAGCCAGTCGGATTTCCTCTTCCTCCGATCCTTCCATGTGTACTGCAATAGAGACCAGAGGACGGCTAAATCTGGAGCTGGGTTTTTTGGGTTCAGCAGAGGAGGGGTCTAAGTTTGGGGTTTAAGGGGTTCTCTATGGTGGTAGCAAAGCTGGTGGATGGTGTTTTAGGGGGATTTCCATTGTTGGGGAGTGATGGAGGTAGAGGGTTGAAGGTAGATGAAAGGTGGGTTTAGGGTTTTGGATGTTTGGGAGCTACCAAGAGGTAGAGAGAGCTCTCCTGCGAGAGAGAATTTTGTATGTCTGGTGTTCACGCACAGAAAGATCACGCCCACGATTTTCTCGTACGAGCTCAGTCCATTCAACGATTCCGAATCCCACTGCATCGAGCAAAACATTATAAACTGGATACCAATTAACCCCAACACCGTGACCACCAATAGCGACGAGTAGAGGCACGGAAGCAAGTGTTTGTAACCAACTTCACTTGTCCTACTCAACATATATTTGATTTCCGCTTTCTTGCCAAATCTCCCCATGAGCCAAAGCATGAATCGTAAGGTCGACGGGAACAGCGTGTTCCCAAGAAGAACCTGAGGGATGAGAATTAGGAGGAGGCCGGAGTTCTTGCTGAAGACAATCACGTTTTCGTTCGTCGGGACAAACCCACAACTAGCGAAGGTCGACACGATGGTGAAGACGGAAAAGGTCATCAATTTGAGACCCTTCTTCTTTAGCACGTCTCTTGCGCTAGAAACAAGTGCCATATAGATCGAAACCGTGGCGACGCCGAGAGCATGGACACCCAGAAGGTAACCTAACACTAGAAAACACAAAAACCTAACCGAACGATATTGTAAATAGTCAGGATCTAAAGACTCCTCTCGCGGACTGTACAATTGAGGCTCTACTTGTGAGTTCATGCAATCTACTTCCATTACTACACCTAACTCTACGTGGTCAACAATGTCGTTTGTTGGGTTGGAAGGGCTGAGATCGCCATTGACGGAAGTGACGTTTTCTTTGGTTTTGAAGAGCTGCTGGAGCTCGGATTTCCTAAAATGAAGCCCCACTAGGGAAACGAAGACCTCCCCTCCGACGAACATCAGGACGGTCATCACGACAAGCTGGGAGTTGGAGAAGACCTCCATCTCCACCGTGGACATGCTCGAGACGGTCGTCGCGGAGACAGAGGTGAAGAACAGATCCAAGTCCCTAGGCCTAAAGGAATTGGTCCGCGGCCTCAAGGCCTTGAGGACCCAGAAGCCGAGGAACGAGAGGAAGACGAAATAGAAAACTTGGGTGCAGAAGGAGTTGACCCGGAGGAGCAGGAAGCGGAGATAGTAAGAAAAGCGGAAGCAAAAGGACCTGCAGAGGCAGGCTAGCCATGAAGCATGACAAAGAAACATAACTTCTTTGCCTAAACAAGAAAGGCGCATCGTTGTTACTTTTTAATCGTACTGGAACGAAATTATTCTTCCTCCTGTAGCGAGGATTTGGGGTTGTGGTGGAGGTGTATATAAAGACGAGAGTCGGTGTGCGGTTTACACAGACGTCAAGAAATTTCCAATTTAGAGTGCGAATGGTAACCATTATGTTTTCATGAATAATTTATGCTCAGAAATGATTCTTTTTTATTCTATTTCCGAAAACAATTTTTAAGCATTTGAAAACATTTGGTAACTGTTCAAAAATTTTATTCTTGAGATAAAAATGCGCTTGATAGGACTCTTAATTTTTTTTTTGTTTCTTTTAATTTTTTAATACTTTAATTATTTTTTCTTATATTTCTCTTTTCTCTTTTTCTTTTTTTTTTCCCTTCTTCTTTCTCCTTTTGTGGCCAGTCGCTATTGGTGATGGTCGGTGAGCAGTTGGGCGAGGTTTGTTGACCTCACTAGAGCCTTGCCAGGCCAGGGCAAGGTTTGATGAGCTCACCTGGCTACCGGGGAGACTCGACCTTGCCTAGATTTGCAAGGCCAAGCCTCGCCGATGGCCAAGTGACCCTTAGACAAGCTTGTTGGATCTCGTTGTAGCCTGGCAAGGCTCCAAGGAACTTGTTGGACCTTGCCCAGCCGCTTGCTAGCCACCATTTGCGGCAATAGCGGTGGTTGACGGGCAACAATGGGGCAGCGATAAGCCAGTGATGGGCTGGAAGGAGGAAGAAAAAGAAGAAAAAAAGAGAAGAAAAGAGAAGGGAGGAAAAGGAAAGAAAATTAGATTTGATTATTGGAATTGTTTCGGGAATAAGAATCAACTTCTTCTTCTTTTATTCTTGATTCTGTTCTAAATCTATACTCTAAAGCATTATTTTGAGGAATAAAACATTTACTAAATGGATTTTTGTTCTAAATCTACTACTCCCCATAAACAATATAATAAAAACAATTATCATTTGACAAATTATCAAACAGAGCCTTAAGAGCCGGAGGTTATTTTTTCAGATTCTAACTATTTCACTAAAAACCACCTACATAGATCCGAATTTAGCTTATTTTATAAGAATTGTTAAATGTTTCATGAGTTTCTGAATATCCAAATATTTGTACTTATATGAAAAAAGAGTCACCAACTGCGTTCGTATAATATTCTCAATGCCATTTGGTACCAGATGTCTCCTCAGACTCCTCGAACATTTTCTATTTTGGCGGTGAGAGAATCCACATGGCGTCAAAGGAAGAAAGTCGTGAGTAGCTTTCCCAAATCTCAAATCGAGAGGGAGGTCCAGTTATAACTCAGCCTGCCCCCAATGAAATTTTGAAATCTGGACAGAGACCGACAGCATTGCCGCCACCCTTAGCCGCCCTTGTCGGTTTTCAGTTATTTTCCTGGGTTCGGGGTTGCTTCCCTCCTTAACCCTCCCCCGCATAATTCCCTCCTCGACCAACGCTGGTTTTTTTAGTGAAAAAAAATGATTCAAACATGATTCAGTCAAATTCCATTTTTAACTAACGATATGTATTTATTGGAGAAAACAACAAGCGAACAATTGAAAGGAAGCGAACCACGGCTAAGGCTGTCCAAAATAAATTTATTCGTGGACAAGCCAAGCCCGAAAAATAAGGTTTACTTTTAGTCTTAAAACTGAATTAAGGCAACGGACTTTTGTCACCATAAACTCGACAAACGCAATAAAATTCTGTTACCTTCGCACAATATGTGGCAAAAAGAAAAATGAGCATTCTTTTTTTTTTGAAGAAGACAGCCTTATTTTGTAGCTTTTGAGAAAAAAAAATACCCTAAACAAATGGAATGGAGCAAACATCAAGGAAAATTGTCTACAAAGTCTAAAATTTATTGTACGATAACCAATTTAGTCTTAAACCTTTTAACAACTTGCTAATTTAGTCTTAAACTTGCAATTGTGTCAATTTAATCATAAAACATTTTGATAATTTTCCAATTTGATCATAAACATTTTGATGACTTATTAATTTAGTCCCCTAGCCAATTTTAGTTGGAAATCATTGACGTGGATACTAATTGACTGTTAGCCATCCTATATGGCATGACCAACCACTGATGTGATAAGTTTTTAACTTTTTCTCCTTTCTTTTTTTCCCCCTTTTCTTTCCCTTTGGTCTATGGCCAAAACTCAGCCATGGCCAATGAGTTGCCATAAGTGAGAGCCATTCTCACCGAATTTGGTGAGGACTTGAACCTTGTAGCCTAAGCAAGGACCACCCTTGTTGGATTGAGCAAGGGCTCTACCCTTGTCGAATCTAGCAAAGGCGACCCTCACCTATGGTCGGTTGCTAGATATGGTCAAGTATTGGTCATGTTCAAAGGGAAAGAGAAGGAAAAAAATGATTTAAAAAAAGGGAAATTTGTTCACATCATTGTCAGTCATGTCATGTAGAATAATCAACAATTGGTGGGTGTTAATGTTAGTGATTTTCAACCAAAATTTAATTGAAAATACTAAATTAGCAATTAAATTGGCAAATCATCAAAAGATTTAAGATTAAATTAACAAGTTGTCAAAAATATTTAAGACTCAATTGATAAATTATCAAAAAGTTTGAGACTAAATTAGCATAATTGAAATATTTAATATTAAATTGATATAACTAAAATGTTTAGAATTGAATTAATCAACATACAATAAATTTTGGATTTTATGAACAATTTTTGGTGCAAATGCCACGGCCGGAAGACTATAGAGCCTTTGGTCCCCTCTTCATAAAGTGAAATTTTCCTTTCGTTGCCTTAGCCCTTTTTTTTTTGTCGAAAACTAGTCGTGCCTTTTTTTTTTTTTGGTCGAAAAACTAGTTCGTACTTCAAAAATGATGTTTAGTTTTGAATGTGAAAGTCACTTTGCTATATTTATGCTGAGGTTATCTATTTAATACGAAAAGATTTTCTCTTGATTCACTTCCTAAAACGATTCAAATAGGGCAAAATGATAAAATGTTTTTCCAAAAATATATTTTTTTGTAAAATAAACACACCCAAAATCGAATGTAAATCATTTCCCTCTATTCAGCTTAAGTTTTTACATAATTCGGAATTTGACCTTGTGGCAAGGACGTTCTCATACTTTCGGCTCATGTTGTCAATGGTCGAGTGTTTGGTTCCTACCATGGGGAACTCGAACGTAAATGTGGGAGACATACAAGCGAGTTGTTATGCTAGTTCCCCTCAGATAGTTGGCTAATCACGGTCTAGGTCCAGGAATCGTGATTTAAAGTTGTAGAGACTTGTTGAATGAAAAAATCTGTGGCAACCTCACGGCTTTTAAAATGGAATCTTTACGTGTACGGGACAATTTACCCGCATTCGTTATATCATTCGGATCAAGGATATATATAATTTTTCTTTTAGTAAAACAAGTCGCTCCAAATGAGGCCAACAATATCCTTGAACATAATTCGACAATTTTAGCTCTGATAACATGAAAATCAGTATTACAAACTATAATCACACCAAACTTTAGGTCACAAATCTTGCACGTGTACAAACTGTATGAGAATAGCAATATCAAGTGAGAGTTATAAATTATAATCACACAAAAGGAAAAGTCACTGCAAGAAAAAGAATGAGACATTGTGACATAATCTTTTGAGACAGTCCATTTTGTCACAAAAAAAGTACCTATGGCGATGAAATGTGATATTGTCACAAAAAGTATGAGCAACTCATAGTAGTGAAGAATATCAATTTTTCGCCAAAGTTTTGTCAAAAGAAGTGTATGTTACACACTATGTGAGGTCCCGGGGACCACTACAAACTGCTTTGAAAAGTTACACTATTAAATGAAAATGTGGTTTAATATTCAACTATTACACACCCTTTGGCCTAAGCATCAAAATATATAATTGAGGAGGCAAATAGGGGTCTAGTAAGACTTAAACTTAGGACATCCTGTGGTAATATGATGTGAGATTTTGTAAAACTATTTTTAATTATTTTAAAAGTTTAAGCTCTTAAATGAAAACGTGATTTGATAGATATGTCTCATGCAACTTGAAATTAGCAGGACATGTTTTTTGGTTGTGTAATAGAATATGGACATAATCAAGTGAAAAGCAATCAGAATATGTGGAAGAACAAGCAATATAAAATTGATAGAGGGTGCTAAGATTTGAACTGTATACTGATATCATATTAGACAAACCATTTTTAAAAAAAAATTTTAAATCATTAGAAAGTGAATTAATGATGAATTCAATTATATATTACTCAATAGTGCAACGGGGCCAGCTGAGATTGCCTACGTACACATTCATTCGTCCTCTTTATATACATACACAATCGGACATTTCAAATTGCAAAGTGTAAGATATGATTGGCTATTATCATTAATGTATCGAGCCCGCTGCTGAAAGTTTGGATTGATTAAGCCAAAAATTGTTCTATATCACCCGCAACTCGATGATCCGAATTGGGCGAAGCTTGCGTATGGACTGCACGCCAAGTAGCGTCTCTGCTGGAAGTTATATAAATGAGACACAGTGGTGAGGTCACCAGAAAATTTATTGCCAGAAGTTAAAGTCGAGAACTGGTAAAAGGTACCGAGGGAAATGTATTTTATAGTGAAGGATCTAGCGTAGTCTACAATGGGAAGAATATATAAATGGGATAAGCGTATTAAAAGTCTTAAACTTGTCACATAAATGCAATTGAGCCTTAAAACTTTCAAAAAGTGAAATTAAGTCATAAAACTTATTACGAAAGTGCAATCGAGTCTTAACATTTTCAAAAATTGCAATTAAATCCTAAAACTTGTTATGAAAGTACAATCAAATTCTAAAATTTTCAAAAAGTGCTATCAATGAAAGGATTTGATTTGACCAATTTAATAAATTTTAGGACTCGATTGTACTTTTTTAAAATTTTAGAACTCGATTATGCTTTTGCGACAAATTTTAGAACTAAATTGCACTTTATTAACAAATTTTAGGACTTCCAATACATTTATTCCTTATATAAAGACATGATTGTCTTGGCTCCAACTCATCAGCCATGTAAAGATCCCAATAATTTAGTAAATAACGATTTATTGCCCAAAATTGATAAAAATAAAAAAGACATTCACAAGTGATTTCTATTCCGTTGAACTTTTAGGTGTGCACCTTCCTTGAATAGTTTGGGGACTATATGAAATGCAATTATTGTTTGTCATATGAGGACGTTCACGAATGTGACTCCATAGACACAACCTCAATAATGGACAAAAAAATAAATAAATGAAGGAGCAATTTGCGATTGGCATCACTGGTCAATACCTTGAATATGCCAGGGGCTTGTTAGGCAATCAACCAAACAATACTCGATATTATTCTTTTGTTCCCAGGAACGAAAAAAGAACATAAATCTATTTGGTGAATTCTTTGTTTTAGAGAAAAAAATTTGTTCCAAGGAATAGATTTGAAGTAGAATCATAAAATAGAAAAAAGTTGCTTTTATATTCTCGGAACAACTCTAAAATCAAGTCCATTTTTGTCTCTTTTCTTTTCTTCTTCTTCTTTTCTTTCTTTTCCTTTTTTTGTTTCTTCTTCAACCTTAGCCAATGATTGGTCAGACGAGAGCAAATGACCTCGTCGAAGGGTCACCAACTAAGCCTCACCAGGCCACAACGAGATTGAGCTCACCCAGCCAAGGCAAGGCCGAGGCTCACCCAACTGCCGACAAGGCTCAGCCTCGTCGAGGGCCGGCAATGTTTTGGTGATCGATTGAAGGTTGAAGAAGAAAAGGAAATAGGAAAGAAAAAAAAAGGATAAAAGATAAAAAAAGATAAAAATATAACAATAGTATTAAAAAATTAAAAGAAATTACAAATCACAAAAGAATTTAAGTGTTATACTAAACGCATACTATTTCAAGAATAAAAATTTTGAGTAGTTATCAAATGCTTTTAAATGCTTAGAAATTCATTTAGGGAACAAAATAAAAGGAATTATTTCTGAGTAGAAATTGTTCATGTGAGTAGAATGGTTACCAAACGCATCCAAAGTCAACCAAAACCGTGACAAGTTGCACATTGAATTGGTCTCAACAGCACTTGCGAGGACAAATTGTTATCTCAGATAATATGTGTATATATATTTGGCAAATAATAATGACATTATTCAACATTGGCTCTCTCAGATATGTTTGCTGCTTAAAATAACGTTTTACCATAAAAGGAACAGCCCACAACAAATAACATTATCCCATCCAATAAAAGTTACGGTTTTTTCTAGGGGTGGGCCAAATAAAGGAGAAACTTTAATGTACCTAAATCTGCTCCTTCAATCCAATGCAATCAGGGTCCATAAATCCAATGTAATCACGATCGTTAACTTTTATTTTTATTTTTTGCATTTTTTCTTACGTGGCGCCCACTTTGTACCACATCAATGCCAATTATCATTAAACAAATATTAAAAAAGTGCAATGTTAGCATATTTATCACTAAAGTTAAACAGAGTTAACTAGGGTATTTTGTTGCACTAATTTGAAAATCTTTAAGATTTGATTGCGTTTTCTAGTAGTTTTAGGATTAATTACATTTTCGCGATAAGCTTTTGGTCTTTTTGTATACTTGTCCCAATAATAAAATTAGATCATGTATTAATTGTTGCCATTTAATGAGAGTTGACTATCCAATCTATATGTGTTCTTTATATTATCCATATGCACTATGTTTTATATCTATCGATTTTGATCAGTCAGTGTATTATATATAGATAATTTTTCAAATTAAAAATTTCACTAACAAGAGCCTCTCCAATAGAAAAAGAAATAATTAAAATAGGGCTCATGCTATTTTCACCTATTAAATGTAAAAGTTAAATGGTCCAAGTTTCCTCATCGATCAAACTAATACTTTTTATCAACATTTTCTAAAGTTTTGATCAACAAAGAAAATCGTCAACTTTATTCATAGTCAAAGACTCATAATGATTTTTCTCAACTGATAGATTGCGGATATATATATATTGTTAGTAGAATATTATAGGAATGGCATCACAAGTAGAGTATAATGTCTATATAACTATATATATAGTTAGAATATAAAGGCACTGCCTTCACGAGTATAATGTGCGAAAAATCCTTACCGCGTAGAATCCGTGTTCCTCTCGTGCACTGGACAACTTTTCAATAATTGACCTCGAATTCCGATTTTTGCATTCATTTTTCACTTAGGTAGTCTCCATTATTCATTTGAGAGGAGGGCACGTCCAATGCTGGCTGCCACGTGGTACCACTTTTCGACTGATATAAATGTGTATGTGAAGTAGGCTGATAAAAAAAGAAAAGAAAAGGCTGATCTGGGGACTGGAAAAAGATTTTATATACACAGATGGAATTTGACGTTTACATTTATTAAATTTTTGGTTGGATTCGTTTAATTCAAAAACATTTTATTATGTTCGTATAGTTAGATGTTGCTTGAGAAATTGAATGAATTGAAAATACCTTGATGATTAACAAAGATCTAAACTCAAATTCCCTAAACAATACTTGTATGCTTCTTAAATACTAGAACTCATTTCCAAAATCCAATATGACCTCTCCCACCGCCATAACCATCCATGTTTTCTGCCCTCGGATGTCTAGTGCCCCAACCCACGATCTTGGGGTTGTCAATAGACATGTTAAATGGGTAGATCTGGTCATATTTGGGTTGGGCCATAAATAGTTCAACTCAAATCGATTTATTTAACCCATTTATGACCCATCTTATCGTAGCACAAAATTTTTTTTAAAATAAACCTTTGTTTGTTTCTTAAATATTTTCCAAGAAGTATTTTTTTCAAAAAGATAACAATTATTTTTTTGTTTTTGCTTGAAATTTGAAGATTAATTAGAGAATATTTTTTGCCATTTGGTATAAAAATATGATTAAATTTTCCTCCTTGACTTATTTTAATATTTTAATTTATAAATCGCATTTATAATTACTTTTTAAATTTTTAAAAATCGAAGTTTTAATTATTTTTATTTTTAAAATATATATAATTTTTAATTATTTCTTTTCTGTTTTATTTTTTTCTTTTATTTTTCTTCTTCAACTAGCGACTATCCATAGGTGAGCTCGAGGTCGAGGCTCGCCCAATGCCAACAAGCTTTAGTCTCACTAGACTGACAAGGCTCAAGCCTCCCCAGTTGTCGACAAGTCCTTAGCCTTGCTAGATCGGCGAGACTCGAGCTCGAGCCTTGCCTAGCTGGTCGTCAACTGTCACCATGCTGGCCACTGGCTAAGGAAGGAGGAAGAAAGGTTCTTTCGTCAAGACTTGCGGCCACCCTACCTTTTGTGATTAATCCGGCCCAAACTGCTTTTGTTAAGGGCCGTAGAATCAGTGACAATATCCTTCTTGCCCAAGAACTCTTTTGTGGTTTCCTCAATAAGCCATATGTCCCAAAATGTGCTATCAAGGTTGACTTTAGGAAAGCCTATGACACTCTTGATTGGGATTTTCTTGAGCAAACTCTGCTGGCATTTGGATTTCCCAACCATCTCACTAGGCTAATTATGGTATGTGTTCGCACCCCCAAGTTTTCAATTTCGATAAATGGTGAACTCCATGGTTTTTTCCCCAGTGGCCGTGGCATAAGACAAGGTGACCCTATGTCCCCATACCTCTTCACCTTGGCAATGGAGGTATTCTCTGGGATCATTGAGTCACATGCTCGGCACCCGAATTTCCGGTTCCATTGGCGGTGTAAGGCCTTGCGCCTCTCCCATCTTTTCTTTGCAGATGACGTGTTCATATTCAGCAAAGCGTGCCTCCCCTCTATATCTCGCATCAAACTCGGGCTCACCCTATTCTCTAATTGGAGTGGCCTAATTCCGAATACCAACAAGAGTGAGGTTTTTATTTCGGGAGGCACTGATACTATCAAGGATCAGATTCTACAAGCCCTTGGCTTTTCTTTGGGTTCATTCCTAGTACGTTACCTAGGGGTGCCTATCATAACATCCCGTTTGAATAAGGCAGATTGTAATGCACTGGTTTGCCATCTCACTTCCTGAGTCCAATCTTGGACACATCGGTTCCTCTCATTTGCAGGACGCCTTCAGCTTATTAAGGCAGTATTGCATGCCATTCAAGCTTACTGGGCATCCATATTCTGGCTCCCTACTTCGGTGGTGGACAAGATTGAGCAAATTTGTAGACAATTTCTATGGAAGGGCCCCTCTATGGGTCCGGGTGGTGCAAAGGTGTCTTGGGTGGATATCTGTCTCCCAATCTCGGAGGGAGGCCTTGGAGTGAGGAGAATCAGGGATAGTAACAAGGCTGCCATGGCAAAACACATCTGGCTCCTCTTCATTGATAAAGAATCATTATGGTGCAAATGGATTCATACCACATACCTTAAAAGGAAGAACTTTTGGACTTCACCGATTCCATCCCTGTGCTCCTGGGCTTGGAGATGAATTTCAACCCCATTTCAGGTGGAAAATAGGAGATGGAGAGACTACTTCACTTTGGTTTGATCCCTGGCTAGACTCCGGTCCGCTCAACTTATTATTCTCAAACGATTATATATCCCAATCAGACCTTCCTAGACAAGCAAGAGTGAAGGATCTCTACACCCTGGATGGGACCCAGCTCCTCCAAGAGCTGGCCTTATGGCATATTCCGATCCCTCAGATTTCCCTCGGACAAGATACTCTCACCTGGACTGAGGACCCCTCTGGCAAATACTCAATGGCATCGGCTTGGAATGCTATTCGGTGGAAACACAATTTGGTATATTGGTCCTCCTTTGTGTGGGATAAGGCCTTTGCTCCTAGACAGCAATTCCTTTTATGGCTCATAACAAAGAATCACCTTCCTACCCAGGCATCCCTAATGTCTCATGGTAGAATTCAGAATGCCACGTGCCCTCTTTGTAAGACTAGGCCTGACTCAGTAAATCACCTCTTTTTTGACTGCTGCGTCTCCAAGTCCCTAGCAACATTCTGGGCTGCTAAATGCAACTTGCCTTGGCGCAATTCCTCCTGGACAGACAATCTTCTCTGGGTCATAAAATTCTTGTCTGGCAAGGGATTCTACCAGGAGATAGGCCGTTTCTCTTTTGGCTCCCTATGTCATCTCATATGGAAGACAAGGAATGAGATTCTATTTCAAGGGCTTACCCTTTCTGCTCCTGCGTTAAAGCTAAAACTTTTCAAAGCAGTGAAAGATAAAGCCCTCACCTTTTCGAAAGTGGATGATTGTCCCGGAATAGAAGGATGCAACGCAGTTGGGGTTAGACCCTCGTATTTTTGCTTTGGAGCCTTATATGGTTTAGGTTAGGAATTTTCCTACCGTTCCGGCTAGCTCTAGCTTTGTTGTTTTGTATATTTTGTTTACGCGGTACCCTTTCACTCCAAATGACTTGTTGTCCAAATGAGTGGCGCTTGGTACCACGTCCCCCGATGTACTAGTTCTTGGTTGATTATATATACACTTACCTTACCAAAAAAAAAAAAAAAAAGAAAGAAAAAATAAAAAAGAAAAGAAAATTGAAATATAAAATAATTATAAGTTCAATTTTTATAAAAAATATTTCATAAAGTTATAGAGGAAAAGAGAGAGCGTGAGGCTTGGGTTGGAAATGGGTTGTAAGTCCAACCATTTAAGACTTTTTTTTTAAAGCTTTCAATTTTTAATCCCATTTAATTATTTTCTTCTTCAACCAAAACAATAATCTCTTCAAAATGATGGGACCCACTTTTGTTTTCAAACCAAAAAAAAAAAAAGAAATAAGAGGGTTGAAAAGTCAAAAAGAGATAAAGTGAGTTTCTCATTTAGAGAGGCCGAAGCTAATCGGGAAAAGAAAGAGAAGAAGAATGGAAAGAAAAGGAAGAAGAAGAGGAGAAAGGAAGAAGGGAAGGGGGCTTCGCTTGTGCATGCTTTTAGGACCTCGTTAAGTCGACTCGACTATGTAATGCAATGTTTGGTACATGTTCGCACCCCTTATTCGTCCAATTGAAGTATATTTCAGGTTTATGACTCAAATTCAGAATTTCGAAAAAATCGAGCCACAAAGTTTGCTTTTTTGGGTTGTAAAGCTTCAGGATTTCTTGGAAATGGGGGTTTATGGCATGGTAGAGCCATGGGTTTTAACGGGAGTTGTTTTGGCGTAACGATTTTATCGGATTGAAATTATAGGATTTTCTAGGCAAGTTTCACATTGAATTTAGATTCAAGTAACCACTTCGGGTGAGCAATTTGTTAGTGCATAAGATTGGTTTTGTTAGGTTAAGACATAGTTTGGTCGTGTCGTAGTTGAGGTATCGTGTTACTCAATTTTAAAATTATTTCTCCTTTATTTGATAGGGCTGTGAGTTCGACAATATGATTATCGTTTATTATTTGGTCATGGACGACAAAGTGAGTGGTACTAATATTTTCTTTGTTTTGTAAATGTATTGAGGTAAGAGCAATTTGATATATATTTATGAAAGTGAGAACACATGTTGTATAAAACTAGATAGAATAATTGGTGCATTTGAGTTATTGTGAGATGGTTCGATAAACTTTTCTTGAAAAGTTATCCGTACTATTTTGCACATTTGTTTTATGGAAAGGTTTATAAATGATTTGAGAAGCGTTTTAGAAAATGTATTGCGAAACATTATATATAACTTGTGAACTTGGTTTATCATATGAATTCTTTAACTATTTGAGAAACGTTTTATGAAAGACATTTTGAATATGACAAGTTTGTACTTTCGAAAGGAGGGATGCATGTGGGGAAATGGAACCTGTGTAATGACTTGTTTAAAGCTAATGTGGCTGTCATTGATGTAAACTCGAATTATGTGTACCCAAAGACTATTAATAAAGAAAAGTCCACAGTTTCCACTGTTGTGTCTCCATATCTATGGCATGGTAGATTAGGACATGTAAACTATGGTACAATGAAGAGAATAGCAAACTTGAGGTTAATTCCAAGATTTGAGTTGGATGCCCATTACAAGTGGGAGACTCGTGTTAAGGCCAAGTTTGCCAAGAAACCTTTCAAATCTGTTGAAAGAACAAGTGAACCTCTACAATTAATCCATAGTGATCTATGTGATTTAAAGTTTGTAGAAAGTAGAGGTGGAAAGAAGTACTTCATCACATTTGTGGATGATTGTACTAGATTTTGCTATGTTTATTTACTAACTAGCAAAGATGAGACGATGAGCATGTTTATCAAATATAAAAATGAAGTTGAAAACCAACTTGACAAACGAATCAAAGTGCTTAGGTCCGATAGAGGAGGAGAATATGGTTCAATCAATTTTAAAGAGTTTTGTGCTCATTTTGGAATAATTCACCAAACGACTGCACCTTATACTCCACAACAAAATGGAGTTGTTGAATGATTGAACAGAACACTAAAGGAGATGGTTAATGCCATGCTTCTGAGTTCAGGTTTACCTCAAAACTTGTGGGGGGAGGCAGTTTTAACTGCAAATTATATTCTTAATAAAATACCCCACAAAAAGATAGGTAAAACTCCATATGAGTTATGGAATGGAAAGTTGCCATCCTACAATTTTCTAAAAGTGTGGGGGTGCTTGGCCAAGGTGGCAATTCCTCCTCCTAAACAAACTCGGTTGGGACCTAAAACGGTGGATTGCATGCATATTCATCGGTTATGCTCAAAATAGTAGCGCATATAGATTTTTGGTTCACAAATCTGAAAATGCGGAAATCCATGTCAATACAATCTTAGAATCAAGGGATGCTGAATTTTTGAGGATATATATCCTGCAAAAAGAAATCAAGGAGAACTTTCTCGAAAAGGCTTAGAGAATCGAATCCGAGAATGATGAAGTTTTGACCAAAGAAGTCGAACTTCGAAGGAGTAAAAGGTCTCGAATTGAAAAATCTTTCGGACCTGATTTCTAACATACATGTTAGAAGGTGAGCCCCAAACATTTAAAGAGGTAATGTCATCTCCGGATGCTCCTTTTTGGAAAAATGCTGTTGACAATGAAATCCATTCTATCCTAAGTAATCATACTTGGGAATTGGTTGATCTTCCTCCTGGAAATAAACCAATTGAATGTAAATGGATATTCAAGAAAAAGCTAAAAGCTGATGGTTCCATTGATAAGTACAAAGCTTGGCTTGTAGCCAAAGGGTTTAGACAAAAAGAGGGTCTTGACTACTTTGATACTTATTCACCTGTCACAAGAATAACATCAGTAACGATGTTAATTGCTATAGCTTCGCTATACAATTTGCATATACATCAAATGGATGTGAAAACTGCATTCTTAAATAGTGATCTCGACGAGGAGATTTATATGGAACAACCTAAAGGGTTCAAGGTCAAAGGACAAGAACACAAAGTGTGTAGACTTGTCAAATCATTGTATGGACTTAAACAAGCTCCTAAGCAATGGCATGAAAAATTTGACCGGGTAATGATTCAAAATGGATATAGAATCAATGAGTGTGACAAATGTGTGTACAGTAAATCCACAACAATTGGATATGTATTTATTTGTCTGTATGTTGATGACATACTAATTCTTGGAGATAACACTGAGGTCATCAGAATTACCAAGAACATTCTCAAGAAGAACTTTGAGATGAAATATTTAGGTGTAGCTGATGTTATACTTGGCATCAAAATTCTAAGGAATTTTGATGACTTAGGTTTAACACAATCTCATTACATTGAAAAGGTAATTGAGAGATTTAAAGGATTCGGCATTAAAGATGCAAACAATCCTTTTCTTCCACACCTAACTTTGAGAAAAAAACACTGGAAATAGTATCGGACAGCTGGAATACTCTCAAGTAATTGGCAGCATCATGTATATCATGAATTGCACTAAACCAGATATTGTGTACTCGGTAAGCAAACTGAGTAGATATACCAGTAACCCTAGTCACGAGCATTGTAATGCTCTGATGAGAGTATTAGGATATTTGAAAAGGACAAAAGACTATGTTCTACAATATGGCAAATATCCAGCTGTTTTGGAAGGTTATTGTGATGCCAACTAGATTTCAGATTCTGATGAATCGAAATCGACTAGTGGATATGTGTTCACGCTAGGAGGTGCAGCAGTGTCATGGAAATCATCTAAACAAACTCTAATAACACGCTCTACAATGGAATTGGAGTTTGTTGCTTTGGATAAAGTTGCTAAAGAAGCAGAATGGCTTCAAAATTTTTTAGATGATATTCCAATATGGACAAAACCTATGCCTGCAATTTGCATACACTATGATAATCAAGCGGCAATTGCAAGGGCGAATAATGTGATTTATAACGGTAAGTCTAGACACATTCGTCGTAGACACAATATCGTAAGGCAGTTGCTCTCAAATGGAGTCATTTCTTTAGACTTTGTAAAGTCAAAAGAAAATATTGCGGATCCGTTGACAAAAGGTTTGTCGAGAGAGCAGATAAACTGCGCATCAAGGGGAATGGGTTTAAGAGCCTTAACCCAATAAAGAGATTCTGGGGTGGAAACCTAACTTATGCGATTGGAGATCCCATGGACTAGGTTCAATAGGATAACGCAAATTCTGGAAACTCTAGTGTGAGCACTGTCTCCCATTCTTATGATACAACAGTGCTTTCCTATAGCGTTATTAAGGGTACGCTATGCGTTTAATGATTCCTATAAACTTGGAATGTAACATTCAAGTAATATATGGTAGGATATCTTTAATAGGAATGCACCTATATGCGTGGAGCTGGCCGACTCTATGAAAATCTTTTAAGGCTAGATTTTCTAAAGCAGGCATGAATCCTGAGAGGTTCAGGGTTGAAAGAACGAACACAACCAAGAACTAATCTTGAATTGGAAATACTCCGTGTGAGGTTTATTATCTAGGCTTACAAAAACAACTGGCAATTCAAGGCTTAGTCTATCGACTAGTTAAGTAAGTCCGATAGGCTTTCATTAAAGAAGGTTCAAAGTAAAAGCTACCTATCTTGATGCGGTGTATTTCAACAGGTATGCTCAGATTCCTTCGAGTCAAAAATGTTTTGTTGATCCATTAATGTGGGGGATTGTTATATACATATGGTTAATGGATCAACGAATGCAATCAAATCAAGATACGTATTTTTTGTTCACATATCTCCTGAATTCATGAATCTCTCGGATATACGTATCTCTTGAATTCATGAATCTCTCGGATACACGTATCTTCTGAATTCATGAATCTTTTCTTGGATACATGTTTTTATTTAATTCATGTACTTCTTTTGTACATGAACTTGAAAGCTCTATAAATAGATAAGAGCATATAGCTTCAGAAGGGTTCTTCAGAAAAGAAAAGAAAAATTTCTACTCTAGTCTTCCAATTCTTCTAAGTGTGCTGGTTCAATTAAACGGTTCGACTGAGTCATGTTTGCATAGTGCTAATCCAAACGGGTTCGAGGTGTTGTATCTTGGGAGGCATAGTTCGTGAATCTGCGGAGCACCATTGGTAGGAACTAATCGCCTTAAGGAGATTCGGACATCCGTACCTCACCTCCAATTTTGTGTGATTTTTGAGTGATATCTTATTTTTATCTTCTCAAAGAATTGTAAGTTTATACAGTTGTCATCATCTTTTTGCATTAATATTCTGATTACAACAAACAGTTTATACTTTCTGTGGATTATTTTCCAACAAAGCCAATTCATGAAGCTCGATGTAATTACAAGGCTGAGGAGAACGAAGGTTGAGTGAGAAAGAGAAAGAAAGAGATTTGCCGAATCCACATGAAAGCTTCGAGTTGTGGTCAATAGACAAAATTCTAGCTTCGCTGCCAAAAATGGGCAGGTCAAAGTATAAAATTAAAGAACAGAATTCTTCTAATTCCCCAAACCAACGTAGCAAAATGTTTGGAGATGTTCCAGATTCCTCTGCAAAATGACCCTAATAGGAGGGTGTTCGTTTATCTTAAAGAGTTTTCAATGGATTCATTTTCCATGCTTTCATGTCTTTAATTCGTTGAAAATGATTAGTTAATCGAAAATATTTGCTATCAAAGTAAATACTCATACTTAAAATAAGGAACATGTATTCCAAGAGGAAGAAATAATTTTCTCAAGCATAACAAGTCTTTTACTACAAGCTCTCAGCTACTTCTTCACCTTCTATCTTTTTCTTTTTTGCTTTTTTTTTTCCGTTTGAATTCTTCACGTTCCATCTCAAGATAGAGTTCTATGTACTTTTTAAGGCTCCGTTCATTTCACGAAAAAAAAAACTTTCAGGAAAATGTTTTTCAGATTTTCCGACGTTCGTTTCATGAAAAATAAATTTATTGGGGAAAACATTTTCCATGAAGGAAAACAAGTCTTCTAAAGTGAGGGAAAATATTTTCCATTTTTCAAGTTGGGGAAAATATTTTCCACACTCACTCTCTCCTATCTCACACCCCATATTAGTCATCAATTCTTTCTTTTATTTTTTTAAATCAATTTTTTAAATTTTTTTTCATAAATTCGAATTTTTTTAATTTTTTTAATAAAATATATTTATTATTATTTTTCTTTTTCTTTTTTTCTCTCTTCTTTTTGCTGTTTTTCTTTTTCGACCGGCGACCAGCGACAGGCGAGCTGAGCTCGCCGATTTGGCCTCACCAAACGACAGTGAGGCTTGGGCCTCGCCAGATCGGCAACGCTCGGGCCTTGTAGACGATGGCAAGGCTCACGTCTCGTAGATCGGTGACGCCCGAGCGTCGCCGAGATCGTGGCGAGGCCTAAGCCTCCAACCTCGAGCTCGCCTAGCTAGTGAGCTAATCGGGCGAGCTCGAGGCGTGGCCGGCCGTTGGCCGGTGATCGGCCAAGGAAGGAGATAACACAAAAAGAAAAAGAAAAAAACTAATAATCAATTTTAAAAAATAATAAATAACGATTTTAAAAAATAAAATAAGAAAAAATCTATTGAAAAGAGTTTATAAAATAAAATATTTTTCCAAGCAAATAGAGGAAAATATTTTCCATTTCAGAATCGAGTTTCACTCAAACAATAAAAAATAATTACGTTCTCTTGGAAAATAGCTTCCTGAAAAATATTTTCCAAAAAAGTAATATTTTCCGTGAAACGAATGGAACATAAGTATGCCGTCAAATAAATGAAAACTAACAATGTTTCTTAAAATTGATTTCTATGGAAAGTGTTTTCTTTTTTGCGAAATAAACAAACTCCAAAATACTAGTTTATGTTGCCTTCCAGATAGAAAAAACCCTGTTGATATCCTCCAATCGTGTTAATTTGCAAACATCAGAACTTGATTTATGTATGAAGGATCCAAGAGAATCCCGCGACTTAGGAGGATTGCCAATCAGTTTATTGCGTCATCTTTATCTACTCCGACCACTAAAAAATCATTCTCGTCTTAATTTTTTTCGAGCTTCTGTAATGACTTAATATAATGGTGAATCACGTGGGACCGGGACTGCACGACAATTTTCCCTCACGTTGCCCAAGCCCATAGTGGGTGACCAGAAGTCAGCGGTCTTGGTCGTGTGTAAAAATGTCTATAGACCTCCTGTGCCCTCTCTCTGAGAGAGAGAGAGAGAGAGAGAGAGAGCGATGGCTTCAAGGGCGACAGTACTGGCTGTGGTGAATCTGTGTCTTGCAATGGCTTCGAATCGGTCCATGGCGTTTCTAATTATTCTCGGAATAATTAATTTTGCAGTTGCCGCTGCTGGAATGATGAGAAGGAACCCGGTTAGTTTCTCTGGATCTTTGCGATTTATTTTATATTTTAGAACTTCTTCGACTTGTATACGGTGGAATCGGTCCTCCGCTTGTGCTTCGACCCAACAAATGCTAAAATCCGTCTGGAGTGTCGCAGATCTTCTTTGACATGAACGATTGAACAACTGAATGTTAAGAATCACAGGATCCTAAAGTCCGAAGCACTTTTTATGTCGGATGCTGAGCCGGTTAAGTACTGTTTTGCTCTCCCTTAAAATTTAAACTATTAGTTAAACTTCAGAAAAATTACTTGTGAAATTCACTTATTGACATTCTGAGTGATACGAAAGTTTAGAGCATTTTGAATTGTAGAAAGTCAAAATGTGTAAGTGGCAAAATTCAGTTGCAGTCCGCTTGCTGTGTTAGTTTCATCTCCATGGGAACCATAAAACTTCGTTTCTTTTGCATTTTTTTGTTTGGCCAGAAGCATAAGACTTGGTCTGAGATACTATGTCAACTTTGTGAAGCGGTTTTGGTTTGCTTGATTTGACAGGAATCATCTACAACCTCATCATCATCGCCTGGAATTAATTATCAAGTATTCTTGAGTTTTAGAGGTACAGATACTCGCAAAAAATTCACGGATCACCTTTATAGCAACTTAGTAGATGCAGGAATTCATGTCTTTAAAGACGATGAAGAGCTCTATGCCGGAGTAGAGATCAAGCCACAGCTAAAAGGGGCGATCAAGCGATCGAGGATCTCGATAGCCATCCTCTCCAAAGATTATGCTTCAAGCAAAAGTTGCCTCATGGAGTTGGAACAAATGTGGGAGTGCAAAGAAAATAATGGACAAACTATTATCCCAATTTTCTATGATATTAGTCCCCTTGATGTAAAATGTCAGGCTGGGCATTTTGAAAGGTCCTTCCTTAAACATGTGATGGATGAAGTCGACTCAAGTACCATCAAAACATGGAAGAAGGTGCTTCGACAGATCGGGGGATTAAGTGGATATGATCTGGAGAACATAGATGGGGGGTAATTCTTTTACTTTTGGCTTCTTCTTTTTATCTAGATAAATGAGAAAAAAAATTTAGGATTATGCGAAAATGAACCTGAACCTTTTCAAATAAATATTATGGGTATCTTTAAGGTTATTCTTATTATAAGGATTGATAATTAACAGGTATCGCTATGAATATTTCGACAAAAAAAAGGAGAGTAGGAAGATTCTCGATCACCTATCTTATGGGGTTGCTAAACTAGGAGAATTATACACAAACAATTCTTGACAGTACATTGCAACTGCAAGAGTCCCATATCGGATGTCTTTGGCAGAGTTGAAAGAATTAAAAATCCAACTGCAAGAGTTGTTGGATAAGGGATATATAAGACCGAGTGTATCTCAATGGTTTCTAAAAGATCCATCCTTTCACCCTCAAGTTTGTCATATTTGCGATCGACTTACGACTAAGGGCATCTACCACTTTATTGGCTTTCCCTGGATGGTACACAATTTCACAATCATAATCCTTTAATAACTCTATCCATCTCCTTTGCCGCATATTTAACTCCTTTTACGAAAATAAATATTTCAAGCTTTTATGATCAGTATAAATTTCGAACTTTTCCCCATATAAATAATGTCTCCAAATTTTCAACGCGAGAATAATCTTGGCCAACTCTAGACCATGGGTAGGATAATTCTTTTCATTAGGTTTCAATTGTCTTGAAGCATAGGCTATGACCTTTCCATGTTGCATCAAGACACAACTGAGTCCCTGATAGGAAGCATCACTATACACTGTGAATCCACCCTGAAGGTAGAGTTAGTATTGGTGTCGAGGTTAACTTTCTCTTAAGCTCCTGAAAACTTTGTTCACACTCACCATTCCATTCAAATTTCACGTTTTTCTTAGTCAAATGAGTTAAGGGACTTGCGAGTTGTGAAAATCCTTCTATGAATCTTCGATAATACCTTGCAAGCCCTAGAAAACTCCGAATCTCCGTCGGTGTAGTGGGTGTTGGCCATTCAACTACGGTCTCAATCTTTGCTGGGTCCACTAACAAACCTTTCCCCGACACCACATGACCTATAAATACTACTTGGTCTAACCAGAATTCGCATTTACTAAATTTAGCGTACAATTTGTGTTCTCTGAGGGTTTACAGCACTATCCTTAAATGTTCCTTATGCTCTTCAGGCCCTTTTGAATATGCCAAAATATCGTCTATGAAAACAATTACAAATTCATCTAGATAAGTTATAAATATCCTATTCATCAGATCCATGAAAGCAGCAGGCACATTGGTAAGACCAAAAGGCATAACTAAAAATTCGTAGTGTCCATACCGAGTCCTAAAGGCTGTTTTGGGAATGTCTTCCTCCTTAACTCTTAATTGATGGTACCTAGACCTCAAATCAATTTTTGGAAAGATCGAACTGCCAGCTAATTGATCGAATAAATCATCAATCCTTGGTAAAGGGTATTTATTTTTAATCATAACTTGGTTCAATTTTCTGTAATCAATGCAAAGACGCATTGATCCGTCCTTTTTCTTCACAAACAGGACTGGTGCCCCCCATGGAGATACACTCAGTCTTATAAATCCCTTATCCAACAACTCTTGTAGTTGGATTTTTAATTCTTTCAACTCTGCCAAAGAAATCCGATATGGGACTTTTGATTATGGTTCCGTTCTTGGAAGCAATTCAATAGCAAACTCAACCTCTCGATTTGGGGGTAATCCAAGGAGTTCCTCAGGAAACACATCAGGAAATTCTTGTATTACACAAATTTCCTCCAACTTCGCTTCTTTCTTCCTCTGGTCCTTAATCATCGCTAAATATCCTTGACATCCCCTATCTAAGAGTCTATGTGCTTCTATTGCCGAAATGAAGGTCATGGAGGGAGTCATTTCGTTCCCAAAGAACTCATAGCTAGGCTCATCAGGGGGACCAAACTGGATCTTCTTCCTATAGCAATTGACATTGGCTTGCTGCTTACAGAGCCAATCCATGCCTATGATAGTGTCATAGTCATACATAACTATTTCTACTAGGTCGATTGAATGCGTCATTCCTCCTATTGAGATTTGGCAATTCCTACAAACTAGTGTGGATAATACTCCATCCCTTAGTGGCGTGGAAACATTGAGAGGTATTACCAAGGGTGTCGCTTCTAAGTCATACAACCGTCTATATCTTTCAGAGATAAAAGAATGGGTTCCGCCTGGATCAAATAATGCATATGCCTTTTTATCGTTTAAGGAAATCGTACTTGCAATAACAGTCTTGGAAGTTTCTGCTTCCTCCCGAGTCATTGCATACACCTTTCCTACTGCCGTTGGCCTCTGCGTCTTTCCAGATGAGAGTACTCCTCTTGAGTGTTGCGGCACATGAGACGTCTGGTCATTGTCAGCTCGAGGTCTCCATTGGGGACAGTCTCTTTTGAAATGACCCTTCTGCCCACACTTAAAACATCTCGAGGAATCGGGGCAAGGTCCTGGCCCGTGTCGTCTGTTACATTGTTGACACAAGTTGCTCTGGAATATAGCTCAACTCACCTGTTGTCCCTTACTCGTCCCTCCAGAACTTCCAAAAGCAAGCCTCTTCTTGGAACTCCAGGGCACATCTCCCGACGTAAAGGGCTGTTTGCTGCTATGCACATCCTTCATGGCTCTTTGCGGTCCTGGTCTGGCCTTTTCCTTGTCCTCCATTTGCTCTCTAATGAGCTCTTGCTCGACCCATTGGGCTCATGCATATACTTCATTACAGTCTCTTATACCTAAGGGCACTAATTGCTTCCTAATATCAGTCCTTAGACCCTTTAGAAACCTCTTTGCTTTATCCTCAGGGTCCTCAATCAACTTAGGAGCATATCTAGAAAGTTTTGAAAATTTCACCTCATATTGATCCACAGTTAGTTCTTCCTAACTTAACTGGACAAATTCAGTGATCTTCCGATCCTTCGTGCATTCAGAAAAATGTTTCTTGTAAAAAGCTTTCACAAACTCATCCCATACCATCTCCATGCCCGTAGGGAATATGATATCCTTCAATGGCGTTCCCCTCCAACTGATATTCTGCAAGTGTTATCCTATCTTGATCATTGCAGCCTAGCAGCCTAAAAATTCTTTCCATACTATCAGTCCTGTGCTCTGCTTCTTCGGGACATCCCATTCCCGAGAACTTAGGTGGCTTTAACTTCAGGAACTGCTCTACCAGTCCTTAGGTACGACGCTCCACCGGAAGTGGCTATTGAGGTGGCGGCGGGGGTGGTCGTTGCGGTGGTAATTGGGCCTGTCTCTCCACCAAATTTCCTAAAGAAACCAAGGCTCACAACACATCCTCCATCCTTGGCTCTTCCCCCAACGCAGCCGCTTCTCTCCTAGGCGGAGACGAACTCCTTGATCGCACCATTTTCTCCTAAACTTTCTGCACATTACCCACATCAGAAGTTAGAGATTTATGCGACTAGCTAAAAGTATAATAATATTCCCACGTTACTCAAACCACACCAATCATGCAACTAATTGCCCTTGCCAATAATTGACCCAAGTTACACGTGACAACTACATTCGATCGTGAGCCGTCGTATAAGCACTCAGGTATACTGCAGTCCATCTAAACCCCTCCTACACCTTATCACTCCAACAAGACCTAGCTTTGATACCACTAAATGTAGCACACCAATTCTTGATCACCTATCTTACGGGGTTGCTAAATTAAGAGAATTATACACAAACAATTCTTGACAATACATTGCAACCATAACCATTAAACATCAGAAAATGAGATGCCTTCGACTTTATTTACTATCAGTCTTGTCTTTGTATAGGTCGGGAGATAGAGTTATGGAGGGGGGATTTATACAAAAAACACACTAGGAATACAAACACTAGACATCCCACCCCCCCTTTCGGCTACATACACGAGTCCTTCGTTAGTTAACCGGTCAACATAAACAAAAGAGACAAAATTTCTCCCAAAAGTCAGGCGCTCATCGGATCGCTACCTACATCGCTGGGCTACCGCCATGGCCCAGACCCTCATCGTATAGTGGTAGAGGTCCCAACAATTGGCCTTCCATGCATGCATAAAAGGGCTACAAAGGCCAAGTAAGCTGGCCCTATCGGTGCCCCCGTGTCTATTGTCAAGCAAGAGGTAAACTTGATGAAAGTCACACCTGGGAAGTGCCGATCGTGGATTTCCTCTTATCACCATACGAAGTCGGATGGGGTGCCATAGTGGATAGTCGTGGCAGCAGCCGGTGGAGCGGATGACATCTTCTAATCTGAAACAAAATACATAGTAAACAAGTGTGAGTTTAAAATAAAAATCAGCAAGCAAACCTAGTGATCTGAACTTGGGGGTTGGCCACTAATGACTAAACTAGTCCGTTATGTATCAAGGGTCTACAATATTCTCTTGAAGATAAGACTAGTACTAGTATAAGAGACTAATGAGTGCGGTTCCTACTAGTAATTCAAATAGCATTGAAACTATTAAATCGACACATCTATGTAGGTTGGCCGCAACAATCACCCAGGGGGAGATGACACCCCGCCTCATACCCCTCGCACCCAACCTGGCATCGCAAGGTCCTTGAGGAGTTATTCAACTCTCCTCAGTTGTCTGGAGAGTATGCAACCACTCCAATTCACCCCTCTCTAGGCATCTCGACACCCGGGGCACCGCCGTCGCAAGGTTCGACGACATTCACCATTTATCCCATCCATGGTGCAGCACTTCAATAATATAATTTACAAATATCATTTATTATGCTAATGCCCAAGAAACAATTCATTACCATCCTTTATTCGTTCATAAAACACAAAATTGATGCAAAATGGTTAGTCGGCAGTACCCTTCAAAATATAGGTTGCAAAAGCAGCTTATCACAAACCTACACAATATACCATGTCTGCATGCTTCTAGAAACTACACATCTTGTCCTAGTAAATGAACTCCAAAAATTATGAAATTTTAATATAAGGTAGTCAAGACATAGAGGAACATTTTCTGTGAAGAACTCGAAGTCCAATTCAGCTTTTACGTTTCTAAAAAATTTATATAAATCCGGACTAGTATTGGTAGCGAATTCCATAACATATCGGAACAAAAAGGAAAATAATTAAAGGGCGCAATGAGCTTGGAAAATTCTGAAATTTTTACATGTTGTAGACTAGATCGTACCCTATAACTTTCATGAAGAAAACTTGTTCAAAATCCTAGTCGAAAATTTCGTAAAAATCTAGAAATCGGATTACGGATAGTGTCATTTCCGAAAAAACAGACTTACGAGCTCCATCTACCATAAGTCTAACCTCAAGAGGGTTACCCAGCTTCGAGGGCCTCCTCTCGCGCTTGGGATGTTCGAAGAGACCAGCCATCTATGAGTCTTTGGTTTTCTGGTTCAAAAGGGTTACCCTGTTCTTTACTGGTTGACGATGATGAAAAAGTGTGGAAGTGGCGTTCTCTTCAGGGGAGTCTAAAGAAGACCTGATAAAATGGGTTACTGGTGTTTTCGAGGAAAAAAATAAAAGTGACAGCTTCCCTCCCTCTAACTCTCCACCTATTATCCACATGGAGAAACATCTCCTTAACATCCATCCCTTAATTTCCTTTTTTTTTTTCTAATCATCCACAAAAAGATGAAAATTGGCTGGCCGAGTTCTGCCATGGGTAAGTCTACTTAATTCTATTCTTTTGCCCCATTTTCCAATTTTTTTTCATGGCCTACCTAATTTCTTACGCCAACTTTTGTTTTTAGCTGACCATAGGAAATTGATGTAGTGTCTAAAATGCACAATTCACTTGGTGAACATCTGGGCATCATAGCTAATGGTTTATATTGTGGCTGAAATTTTTTGCATGTTAATAGTTTAGACAAAGCGGAGGTCACTTTGCAATTGATCTACCATTTGTATTAGGTTGCTTAATTAGGTTGCACTTGAGGCGAGTAGAGTTCTTAATCAAGGCTTAGGACTTTAACTTACTAAGTTTATCTCACCCCATCGTGATTAACATTTTCAGGGCCCTAGCATGACACTGTACTTGGTGAGGTTCGGTATTCCTGTGGATATGACGACATAGGGAGAGGGATCACTATGTGCCACACGTCTTCAAAGTGTGGTATGTTCGGCAGGGGGATATGATGCACGGTCCCCAGAGAGGCTATAATGGACGTCTGTCGCACGAGAGGCTTAATGATAAGGTGTGGGACCCTATGGACCTCGATCCCCCTAATGGTGCTGTGATGGACCCCTCGTTGGGCGAGTCTGACCCTTCTAAGGCTAGCAATTAGGCACCTGTCTTCTAATCCCTTTTTGGCTGACTCTCTCTTCCTTTTTGGTCAATTGTGGGTTAGCTAGGCCTAGTCTCTTTTTTGTGTTGGCCTTTGGAACACCGCCCGAAGAAGGGCTTATATATGTAGTATTCCCTAGGTTTCTATAGACAAATGAAATGTGATGTTGTTGTTTTACTATTGTATCGTTTTGCTATCCCTACTTGATGTTTGACTGGGTGTGTTTAGTATTGTTTGCGCATGTGCTTAATGACAAGATAAAATGAAGTAGTTGGCGACATAACCTAGGTGTTACATATTCGGACCACAAGTGAATTGGGGTCATCACGAGCTTGAGGGTTGGGGTGTGACATCTTTGTCCATTTTGGTATTAGAGCCCGATTAACACTTGGAGTGCTAAGGTTCGATGGGTCTTGGGGATAATTAGTTAGGAAAGACATTTCTTTTGCTTGCATGTGTTTTCTTGTAGAAGCGGTAGTGATTGTTGGGTTGTCTAAGTTTCTAATTCTGCGTCGGAATTGGAAAGCAGGTTAGGTGAAATCCTGCATTATGAGCAATCCAGATCAAAGCACTCCTGAGTTGAGAACTCCTAGGCAGAGGGCCCCTAGTAGTATAACGACGCAGGTCCCGACTGGTGCAAGGGAAAAGGCACCGGATGATCCAAGGATGGATGGGATCATGCATGCTTTGGAGGCCTTGGTAGGATAGTAGGCTCAAACTCAAGCTGCTATCGTTGCTGTCGCAGCCGGCACCATCATCGTTCCTATTGACGCTCTAGTAGCTAGGCTTGGGAATTGTAACCGGCCTATGCATCAATTAGTTGAACAGTTTATGAAGTTGAAATCACCTAAGTTTATAGGAGCAGGTGATCCCGAGCCTACAACTCGTTGGATTAAGGAATTGGAAAAGACGTTCACACTACTGTAGTGTTTCGAAGAGGACAAAGTGATATTGGCTATTTACCAGTCGCACGGTAATGCTGGTACTTGGTGGAGAGCTACCCAAGGGAGGGTATTTCCCGAAGGTATGGCCCGGGTGTAGGGTACCTTCAAAGAGGCCTTTGTGGGTGAGTATTTCTGAGACTGCGCAAGGGAACGAAAGATGGCTGAATTTCAGGGGCTAAGTTAGAATATGATGATGGTAGATCAATATGAAGCCAAGTTTGTAGAGCTGTCCAAGTACGTGTCCAGACTGGTCAAGAATCTTGTGGATAAGGCTAAGAGGTTTAGGGATGTATTGAAATTGGAAATCAGGGACCATGTGGTATCCTTGAACTTGAATGATTACAATGAGCTATATGAAAAAGCTCAAATGATTGAGAAGCACCTGGCAAAGAGGACGACCGAATCTAGATCATGGTTCGTACTTAACAAGGATATTCATTGGTTTGGGAAGAAATCGATGATGGGAGGACTGTATCCTCTCCCACCCAATAAAAAGAACGGTGTGGGAAAGCTATCACCTAGTCCGTTCGGGATATGCCAAGCCTATGGGAAAAGGCATGGAAATGCACCGTGTCCCACTCGGTCGGGAGTTTGTTTTGAGTGTGGTCAGCTGGGCCACCGAGTGAGGGATTGTCTGCGCAAAACCATGATGACTCAAGCGCCACGACAATCGGTGGGACCACCAGCAGGGAATACCTCGCAAAACAATTTGAATAGACCCCAGGTGTAAGGAAGAGTCTATGCTATCACTCAGAAGGAGGCGGAGGATGTGCCTACCATGATTATAGGTACGTTATCCTTGCATGATCATGTTTCTTATACGTTGTTTGATTCGGGAGCCTCGCACTCCTTTATTGCTAAACAATTTGTGGAATTAGTGGGGTTAGGTGGGAACCGATGGAAGCGGGTTTCATTATTTTTACTTCGTTAAAAGATTCAGTGTTGTCTGCAATTTAATTATAGACGGTCATGGAAGGAAAGATAGATTTGATGGTTTTAGCAATATATGACTTTGATGTCATCATTGGAATGGATTGGCTTATCAAGCAAGGAGCCACGATGGATTGTCGGGAGAAAAGAATCCAGTTTAACAAGATCGGGGTTAGTAGCTTTGAGTTTGTCGAGAATTGAGGAGGGCCTTCGATCCCTTTGATTTCTTCACTTGAGGTGACTAACCTGTTTGGGGAAGGTTGCCAAGGTTAGTTGGCGTCAGTAAGTAACGTGTTGGCAAAGGAACCAAGGATGGAGGACATCACAGTAGTACGGGATTATTTCGATATTTTTCCCAAGGAATTGCTTGGATTACCCTAAAAAAGAGAGATAGAATTTGTAATGGAGTTGGCCCCTGGGGTGGAACCATGTTCTAAAGCACCCTATAAAATGGTGTTGTTAGAACTAAAGGAATTAAAGGTGCAGATGCAAGAGTTGTTAGACCAGGGTTTTATTCGTCTAAGTGCATCGCCTTGGTGAGCGCTAGTTATGTTCGTCGGGAAAAAGGATAGGTTATTGCATTTATGCATCGAATATCAGCAACTTAATCAGGTGATGATCAAGAATATGTACCCTCTACCGAGGATAGACGATTTGTTTGACCAACTCCAATTCTCCATAGACCTATGGACAGGCTATTATCAATTGAGGATAAAAAAGGAGGATGTACCGAAGACGGCATTTCATATGTGCTATGGTCATTATGAGTTTACGGTAATGTCGTTTGGTCTAATGAATGCCCCGACAGCATTTATGGATTTAATGAACCGCGTGTTCAAGGAATATTTGGATCGGTTCGTGATCGTGTTCATTGACGACATTCTGGTATATTCAAGGAATCTGAAAGAGCATGAATAGCACTTGACGACTGTGCTGTAGACCTTTCGAGAACACGAGCTATATGCTAAGTTTAGCAAGTGCGAGTTTTAGTTGACTCGAGTAGCTTTCCTTGGTCATGTGATATTTGGCGAAGGAATTTTGGTGGACCCGACAAAGATCGAAGCAGTCATGGATTTGTTGAGACCAACTACGGTAATTGAAGTTCGTAGTTTCTTGTGATTGGCTAGCTATTAGAGATGGTTCGTGGAAAAATTCTCTGCGATAGCTATGCCGTTGACACAGTTGCTAAAGAAGGATAGAAAGTATGAATGGACGGACAAGTGTGAGTGTAGTTTTCAAGAGCTTAAGCATAAGTTGACTACCGCACCGATTTTGACAATACCATCTGGCTCTAGAAGATATGAGATTTATAGTGACGCGTCATACAAGGGACTCGGTTTCATCTTGATGCAACATGGCTGAGTAATTACATATGCATCCAGACAGTTGAGACCTTATGAGTTAAATTATCCTTCGCATGATTTAGAGTTGGCATCAATTATATTTGCGTTAAAGATATGGAAGCATTACCTTTGTAGGGAAATGTTTTAGATTTGTACGGACCATTAAAGTTTAAAGTACCTATTTTCCTAAAAGGAACTGAACATGAGGCAACGTAGATGGTGGAACTTTTCAAGGATGATGACTGCAACATTCTGTACCATCTTAGTAAGGCTAACAAGGTAGCAGATGCACTAAGTTGCAAGTCGTCAGTTGCGCATATGACGGTTCAAGAATGGATCCTACTTGAGGGAATTCGAGATTTAGAATTCAGGTATGAGGTAAACCATCTTTTCAGTTTAATGGCTACCCTTAGGATTGAGCTCGAAATGCTAACCCGAATTAAAGCAATGCAATCTTCAAATGGTGTAATCCAAAAGATTTTGCAACAGGATGCTGCAAAGAGGAAGTCAGATTTTTAAGTGTCCAAGGACGGGATCTTGAAATTTCATGGATGATTATGTGTACCTAATGATGCTAAGCTTAAGGAGGAACTTTTGTTGAAAGCTCACCGTAGTGATTATAGCGTACATCCAGGTAGTATGAATCAAAATCTACAATAATATTATTGGTGGAATGGCATGAAATTGGATATTGCTAAGCATGTGGGTAAGTGTTTGACATGTCAGTAAGTGAAAGTGCATCATTGTTAGCCTGGTGGACTACCACAACCCTTTAAGATTCCCGAATAGAAGTGGGAACACATCATGATGGATTTTGTAATGGGATTATCGAGGAGTCAACGAGCTAACAACTTGATTTGGGTTGTAGTGGACAGATTGATGAAGTTGGCACATTTTATTGTTGTACGAAAAGACTTTGCCTTGGAAAGGTATAAGGAATTGTATGTACGACAAATTGTCCATCTTCATGGGGTACCAATAACGATTACATATGATCGAGACCCCAAGTTCATTGCTGCATTTTGGAAAAGCTTATAGATGGCTATGGGAATGAGTTGCAATTCAGTATGGCCTATCATCCTCAGATAGACGATCAATCGGAAAAGACAATTTAGACTTTGGAAGACATGCTACGAGACTATGTGTTTGATTTTAAAGGGAGTTAGGAGGAACAATTTCACCTTGTTGAGTTTGCTTATAACAACAGTTATTAGCAGAGTATCAAGATGGCACTGTTTGAGACATTATATGGCAAGCCCTATAAAACTCTAGTTTGTTGGGATGAGGTTGGCAAGCGAAAGATTACAGGCCCAAAATTAGTGCAACAATCTAGGGATGCTGTCAAGACTATTCGGGAAAGGTTAAAGGCAGCCCAAAGGTAAGGTGAGATCGCTTGTGATTGTACTTAATGACTGATGGTTAATATTGTAGTTGAAATTCTTTGCACATTAATAGTTAAGGCAAAGCGGGGGTTAATTTGCAATTGATCTACCATCTATGTTAGGTTGCCTAGTTAGGTTGTACTTGAGGTGAGCAAAGTTCCTAACCGAGGCTTAGGACTTTAACTTACTGAGTTTATCTCACCCCGTCGTGGTTAACATTTTTAGGACCCTACTATAACACCGTACTCGGTGAGGTTCAGTGTTCCTGTGGATCTAAGCACCACCATCACCATGCGACTTGTTCTGGGTTGCAATTTTGTGTATGGGCATCATATGACAACAGTTTGGGTGGATGAGGAGGAGAAGGACCACTACGTGCCATACTGCTTCAAGGCATGGTACGTTCGGCAAGGGGATATGATATATAGTCCCCTGAGAGACTATAACGGACCTCCTGTTGGATGTATGCCCTAAAGCTACAATGTAATAGTTACATGTTAGGGATTTTAGTTGTACTATCATTATTATTATTTAATTAATGGCAATGACGTATTTATTCATTTGTCCAATTATTTTATATTTATGAATGATTCCATAAAATCAGTTGCAACTAGACATATTCTGGAGACGTCAATAATATATGTGACGGGTTTAAGTTAGACTGAATCTTTAAACTAATCCTGGTCAATGGATTATTTAGTTGATATTTATAATCCTGTTGAGATCGGTGTGTTCTTAACTTCACCATTATGTATTGGATACTTAAGGGAATGATGAGTCGCAAGTCATTGGGTATTATGATGCATGAGTTAGAACATATGTGTTTGTATTAGACAAATTCACTGAACGTGACGCATATGGAATGATTAGCAACATGGAAGCTTTTAGCGTGGTCAATGTTTAATTGTTCATGTTTTGGTCTTGTGTAAATAATCCTTAGACCTGAGGCACGGTGTTAACTTGTGTCTCGAACAACTATGATTCACGGGTGCACATAATGCCGGGTTGTTGATCCGTCTTTATACCCGATGGTCATAGTTTGTTCATATACAAAGTTGCATGTGTACGCAATATGGAATCTATCTCCTTGTTACATGCAAGGTATAATAATGATGTCCTATGCAATCTAATTATGACAATGCATTGAAATCCTTGGCTGGGGTTATAACCGAGAATGAATTGTTTATGTCTCGAATAAAATGCATGTCAATTAGATTTGTGCATATAATCGAATTGGTGACTTAATAAATATTCCATGGTCTTTGTTTGATTGAGACATAGTAAGACAGACGGATTAAATTACATTGTAACCAAAATTGATAGGTTCATTGTGTTTTTAAAGCATTCACACTATTTGGATAGCCATGACATATTGCTAGATGTCAATCATGGCTTGTAAGACCCAAAGATTAATTAGGACAATTAATTATTTTGCGAGTACTAATGTGTTAGTACAAGTCTTGCTACCAGCTTAGTAATGAACCTAGGGGTGTCACACACCATAACCAATCAGGATAACGTGGAACAAGAGAGAAGTAATTTTGCAAATGTGTTTGCAATTACTACAGTTGCATTAAGTCGACATGAAATTAAATTAGATATGATTTAATTTAATTTGTATCATAGACATGAGGCTACGTGCATATGATGCACATGCATGCCCAAAGTGGATACATGTTAATGTACCCTAAATGCGCACACAAATATTATGTTCTTTTTATTTTTGAGAATTGATTAACTAAATTAATTATTTATATTAAGCACACGGTCATCAATTGTTGCTGACCGTGTGCCACGCACATCATGTGCATGTTTTTGAATTTAAAATAAAAATAAAAATTGGGGCATGATGGTCAACAACCGTCATGCATGAACCCACGACCAGTGATGGTTGTTGGTCATGGGATCATGCATGAACCCATGACTAGCAACGGTTGCTGGTCGTGGGATCGTGGGTGGTTACCCACTTGTAGAGCGGTTCTTATAAAAAGCATGAGTGTGCGTTTTTTGTGCACATGTGTACAAAAACGAAAAGAGAAGGAAAGGATTCTCTCTCATTTGGGCCATGGCTAAAATATCAAAGATACGAAGGATTATCTCCACAAAATTGCTAACACAATCATAGTGGTGATTATCTGCAAGTTCTCTATTCGTTCTACGTCCATTGGTGGTGTGTTTGAACTAGAGATCCAATGTTTGTCGGGCTCAAACTAAAGAACATTCGAACCAATTCGTTTAAAGCGTGCTTCGAGAGGTAATTCATTTAACTCCATTTTTTATAATCAGATTTTTGATTAAAATGCACGAACAACACCTTTGGAGATACATATATAGAAATATTTCATTTTTGTTTTTGCTGTGTTTATATTAATTTGCCTATACATGATTCATGAAACACCAACAGTGGTATCAAAGCCAACCTTAGGCATTTTTCGTGCATTTAATTGATTTATAGTTCATAGATTTTTGGGCAGATGTTGATTAATTTATGTGATAAATTTAATCAACTAAGAAAAAATTGGAACTAAATCAATTTTGAATCAAAAATCTGTAACTTGTTATACTTTGCGTTTTTATTCTGCAAATGATTCGCAATTGTGAATTTAAAGATGACGACTTAACTTCCGTTTGGAATCGCACTCGTGAACTTTGTTTCATGAATTTGATTTATTGACATAATTTGTGTTGTTCAACTTTAAATTTGATTAAATGCAGAATTTTATTTATGCCTTCTGGAGCTTTAAATTTTGAATTTATGGCTCGCAAGGAAGGGTGGTGATCATGGAAAAATCCCTAATCATTATGATTGTTGTATTGATGAATGTTTGATTATTACAGGTATTCATTTTTGGGTTGTAATTATTAAATGGAGGTTGCATCCTTCCTTTTATTTTATTTTAATTTTTCATGAAATGTAATTTTAGCATAGTTTATTATATCAATTGTTGATGTAAATGCTACAAGTTCGAGAGGAGCCATTGGAGGAGCCATTAAGCCGGAGAGCTCTATGGGCCCGGTCTTTGAAGAGTTCAAAGATTAAAGAAGAAGTGAAGAGTAGGTCCGTATTATTAAAACATTAAAATGGCTAAATGGGTCTCATTGGCTCGAGACCCATTGAACCATAATTCCATGATCACCACGTAGGATAGATGTTTATATGATATCTATTTATTTTTGTGTTTATATTATCGTGCATGTTAAACCAGTTAATGTGCAAAGTGAGACCGTTAATAACAACCCAAATCTCCTTATTAATAATATTAAATCGAAATGAGTTTCGGACTCGTGGCCTTCCATCATCATGGTTTGATCCAATATTATGGTGGTTAATTGATCGGCTATGGATACATAGGGGTTAATTACCATTCATAATATTGGATCACTCCATTATGCATGTGATGCTGTGAGGTTGGAGCCAAATGATTTATAATAACTGTCAGGTGAGGAAATCATTTGTGTTTTTCAATACTTACATGAGACAATGGGTTAGACTTAACTATGATCATGATGCCAATGACTGTTAGGTGAGGCTTTCATGGTCTAGAGGCCAAAGTTATAATTGGGACTCACATATGATGCGTTGAACAAATTGGTTCACTCACTAAGCTCATAGAACACCAATAACTGTTAGGTGAGGTGGGCTTTGGGCTGCTGAGACTCCAATCCCCACTAGTAATCTTTACCCAACAAAGATTACTGCTTCCCGTCTTAAGGAGTACGGGATTCGAATATAAATTTAGTGGGAGGATCTATTTCATTTAAAGGCCAAAATGAAATAGTTATTTTGAAAGATACAATGACTAACAATTTATTTTCTGCAACAGATATATTATTACTCTGAAAATGGTGACTACAAACCCACTTGTTTCTATACTTGACAAGAATTGTTTGACTGGACCCAATTTGATTGACTAGGTGAGGAATTTGAGAATTATTTTCAATTCAGAAAAAATTGATCTACCAAACTCCTTTCTTGAGGGTGGGACCCAAGATGAACGTGTCACTTATGATAAGTGACATGACCAGGACTTAAAATTTAGGTCATATATGCTTGCTTCGATGAATAATGAATTACAGAAGAAGTAAGAATCTATGGAAGATGCTAGGTCGATCATTTTGCACTTAAATGAATACTTTGATGAGAATTGTCGAACCTCTAGATATGAGATATCTAAGGCATTATACTGTATGAGGATGGCTGAAGGATCATCAGTTAATGATCATACTTTGAAAATGATCTGGCACATTGAAGAATTGACTAGGCTGAATCTCGTTATGGACAACGAGTTAGCTGTGGATTTGATCCTCCAATCTTTGCCCGATTCCTTCTCTGGTTTTGTCTAAAACTTTCACATGCATAAGATGGAGAAAACTCTTGCTGAGTTACATAGCATGCTGGTAGTTTATGAGAATGAAATGCACAACATGAGGCTAAATGTAGTGGCTATGGCTAAGGCTTCTTCTTCAAAGAGTAAGACTATTTTGAAGAAAAAGAACTGGAAGAGGCCTATTAAACCTGTTGTGCAACCAAAACCCAAGATTGAAAAGGGGAAATGTCATTAATGTGGTGTCTAAGGGCACTGGAGAAGGAATTGTAAAAAATACCTCGCAAGCTTGAAAGTTAAGCCCAAGGACCAACCTTGTGAATGTATGGTGTCTATGCTTATTGAAACTAATCTTATGGTTAATGCTAAATCTAGCTCGTGGGTTCTAGATTCTGCTGCAACTTCACATATTTGCATGTCTTTGTAGAATCTAGAAACAAGCAGGATGCTAGGGCAAAATGAGATTGTCTTGACATTTGCCAATGGAGCAAGAGTTGCTGCGTTAGCTATAGGGACTTTTCGTTTATGTTTGCCTTTTGGACATGTATTGGTTTTAAAGAACTATTTGCATTATAAGAATGCTGTTAGGAATATCATCTCTAGACCTCGTTTAGGTAAAGAGAATTATGAAATTTCTTTATTGATGATGTATGTTCTATTTATCATAATAGAAGATGTGTTGGTTCTGACTTATTAACCAATAATCTTTATACCATTACAATGTCTGGTAATGCGATTACCAATTGACATAAGCAAAATATAATTGATATAAATGCCATAACTAATAAACGTCCTAGAGATAGTCCAAATAAAAAGTATGTTTGGCATCTCCGATTAGGTCATATTGGAGAAGATAGAATTAACAAGTTGAGTAATGATGGGTACATTGATCCATCAATGTTTGAGTCATACTCGACTTGTGAGGCATGCCTTCTAGGAAAAATGACTAAAGCGCCCTTTGTGGAACATAGTATGTGAGCTGCTGACATATTGGGATTAATATATACAGATGTATGTGGACCAATTAATGAAACTACTAGAGGTGGTTATTCTTACTTCATTACCTTCACCGATGATCAGTCACGGTATGGTTATTTATAAGTAATAAAGTATAAATTTGAATCCTTTGAAAAGTTCAAGAAATTCAAGACTGAAGTTAAGAAATAAATAGGAAAATGTATTAAGGCTCTTTGATCGGATTGAGGAGGTAAATACCTTAGTACTAAATTTTTGGACTATCTTAAAAAGAATGGTATTTTATCACAATGGACACCTCCTGGAACTCTAGAACATAATGGTGTATCTGAACGAAGAAATCGTACTTTATTAGATATGGTTTGATTTATGATAAGTTACACCGATTTACCTATATCCCTTTGGGGATATGCCCTTGAGACAGCTATATATCTACTGAATAGAATACCGTCCAAATCTGTTCCAACTACACCCTATGAGATATGACACAACAAGAAACCATATTAAGATTTGGGGTTGTCCAACTTTCGTTAAAAAGCTAAAAATGAAAAAAATTGGAGGCAAGATCTGAACAAGGTCACTTCATTGGATATCCAAAGGAAACTATTGGATATTATTTCTATTTTCATTCAGACCAAAGAATTTTGGTGAGTAGGCATGTTTCTTTTCTAGAGAATCAGTTCGTCCACAAAGGTGGTGTTGGGCGGAAAATAGTCTTACAAGTGGAAAATAATCTTACAAGAATAAAATAATGAAGTACCAAACAACCGAGTTCAAATACCAATCTCTGATACAATGGAAGCTTTTGATACACCTCTTAGGAGAAGTACGAGAACGTCTCGCCCACCTGCTCGTTATAGACACTCGGTTGATCTTATTGAACTATTATTCATTATGAAGGATAGTGATCAACCCGATAATCCTAAAACCTATGAAGAGGCGATGTCGAACATCGATTCTAGTAAATGGCTAGAAGCCATGAAATCTAAAATGGATTCAATGTATTCCAATGATGTTTGGACCTTAGTTGACTTGCTTGATGGTATTGTACCAATTGGTTGTAAATGGATCTTTAAGAGGAAGATGAATGCTAAAGGTCAAATTGGAACTTACAAAGCACAGCTGGTGGCGAAAGGATATTGTCAGAAAGAAGGAATCGATTATGACGAAACTTTCTCACCTGTGGCCATGCTAAAATCCATTCGGATTATGTTGACTATAGCTACACACCTTAAGGAGGACATCTATATGGAACAACCACGGGGTTTTGAATCCAATAGTAAAAATCAGAAGGTGTGTGGGCTTAAGAGATCTATTTATGGACTCAAATAAGCCTCTAGAAGTTGGAACATCCGTTTTGATGAGGTAGTCAAATTGTTTGGCTTCATAAAAAATCCGGATGAACCTTTTGTATACAAGAAGATCAGTGGGAGTGCAATTGCATTCCTAGTTTTGTATGTCGATGATATACTTTTGATTGGGAATGATATACCGATGATATCATTGATAAAACTATTCTTGTCAAAGAAATTCTCCATGAAAGATTTAGGAGAGGCAACCTCCATTTTAGGTATCAAGATCTATAAAGATAAATCGAGACGATTGATTGGCCTCTCACAGTCTACATACATAGACAAGGTGTTAACACATTTTAACATGCAATGTTCCAAGAGAGGATTATTGCCTTTTAGGCAAGGGATCTGTCTTTCTAAGGAGATGTGTCCCAACACTTCTGAAGAAAGAGAGTGGATGGTGAAGATACCATATGCATATGCTATTGGAAGCATAATGTATGCTACACTATGTACTAGACCTGATATTGTACATGTTGTAAATATTACTAGCAGATATCAGTCTGATCCAGGACAAGAGCACAGGATAGCAGTTAAGAATATTCTTAAGTACTTGTGAAGGACTAAGGTTTTATTCTTGATATATGGAGAAAGAGAATTTAAAGTTATAGATTATACAGATTCCGATTTTCAATCGGATCCTAATGATTATAAATCTATGTCTAGGTTTGTCTTTACATTCAATGGTGGCGCAGTTAATTGGAAAAGTTCCAAACAAAGCATAACTGTCGATTTCACCATTGAGGCATAGTATGTAGCTACTTCTGAAGCAGCAAAAGAAGCCGTTTGGATGAAGACGTTTTCTAAACTTGGAGTCGTTCCTTCAATTGAGCATCCGATTACATTGTTTTGTGACAACAATGGGGCGATAGCTCAAGCTAAGGGACCAAGGTTTCACCAGAAGTCCAAACACATTGAGAGACGCTTCCATCTCATTAGAAAAATTGTTGGGAGAGGTGATATCGCCTTGTAGAAAATTGTCTCAGCGGAAAACGTGGTAGATCCCTTCACTAAGGCCTTACCTCAGTCTTCTCTTGAAAGGCATATTGACAAAATGGGTTTGAGATACCAGACAAGTTGGCTTTAGTGCAAGTGGGAGATTGTTGGATGTATGCCCTAAAGCTACAATGTAATAGTTACATGTTAGGGATTTCAGTTGTACTATCATTATTATTATTTAATTAATGGCAATGACGTATTCATTCATTTGTCCAATTATTTTATATTTATGAATGATTCCATAAGATCAGTTGCAACTAGACCTATTCTTGAGACGTCAAGAATATATGTGACAGGTTCATAGTTAGACTGAATCTTTAAACTGTTCCTAGTCAATGGATTATTGAGTGGATATTTTTAATCCTGTTGAGATCGGTGTGTTCTTAACTTCACCATTAAGTATTGGATACTTAAAGGAATGATGAGTCGCAAGTCATTGGGTATTATGATGCTTGAATTAGAATACAGGTGTTTGTATTAGACAAATTCATTGAACGTGACGCATATGGAACGATTAGCAACATGGAAGCTTTTAGCATGATCAATGTCTAATTGTTCATATTTTGATTTTGTGTAAATAATCCTTAGACTTGTGACACAGTGTTAACTTGTGTGTTGAACAACTATGGTTCATGGGTGCACATAATGCCGAGTCGTTGATCCGTCTTTATACCTGATGGTCATAGTTTGTTCATGGTGCTCGGGATCTTTAGCGATCCCACCACGAGCTTCTTCCTTCCCTTCTTGCATCCCAAGTGGCCCGGGTAAGTAGTTGTCCCAGCCATTCGACTGGGTTTGAGCCTTGACGTTGGCCATTGAATAGGGATCGCTTCCCTATACGAAGTTACACGTGTACGCAATATGGAATCTGTATCCTTATTATATGCAATGTATAATAATGATATCCTATGCAATCTAATTATGACAATGCATTGAAATCCTTGGCCGGGGTTGTAACCGAGAATAAATTGTTTATGTCTCGAATAAAATGCATGTCAATTAGATTTGTGCATATAATCGAATTGGTGACTTGACAAATATTCCATGGTCTTTGTTTGATCGGGACATAGTAAGACAGAGGGATTGAATTACATTATAGCCAAAACTGATAGGTTCATTATGTTCTTAAAGCATTCACACTATCTGGGTAGCCATGATATATTGCTAGATGTCAATGGTTTGTAAGATCCAAAGATTAATCGGGACAATTAATTATTTTGGGAGTACTATACCAGCTTAGTGATAAATCTAGGGATGACACACACCATAACCAATTAGGATAACGTGGAACAAGAGAGAAATAATTTTGCAAATGTGTTTGCAATTACTACAGTCGCATTGAGTCAACATAAAATTAAATTAAATGTGATTTAATTTAATTTATATCATAGTCATGAGGCTACGTGCATATGATGCACACGCATGCCCAAAATGGATACATGTTAATGTACCCTAAATGCGCACACAAAGATTATGCACTTTTTATTTTTGAGAATTGATTAACTAAATTAATTATTTATATTATGCACACGGTTAGCAATTGTTGTTGACTGTGTGCGATGCACATCATGTGCATGTTTTTGAATTTTAAAAAAAATTGGGGCATGATGGTCAACAACGATTGATCGTTGCATGAACCCATGACCAGCAACCGTTGCTTGTTGTGGGGGTAGTTTCCCACAATCAGCAATGGTTGCTGATCGTCCCACGATCAACAACGGTTGCTGGTCATGGGATTGTGGGTGGTTACCCGCTTGTAGAGCAGTTCTTATAAAAAGCATGAGTGTGCATTTTTTGTGAGCGTGTGTATGAAAACGAAAAGAGAAGGAAAGGATTCTCTCTCATTTGGGCCGTGGCTAAAATATCAAAGATACGAAGGATTATCTCCACGAAATTGCTAGCACAATCATAATGATGATTATCCGCAAGTTCTCTCTTCGTTTGACGTCCATTGGTGGTGTGTCTAAACTAGAGGTCCAACGTTTGTGGAGCTCGAACTGAAGAACATTCGAACCAATTCGTTTAAAGTGCGCTTCGAGAGGTAATTCATTTAACTCCATTTTTTATATTCAGATTTTTTATTGAAACTCACAAACAACGCCTTTGGAGATACAAGTATAGAAATATTTCATTTTTGTTTCTGCCATGTTTAAATTAATTTGCCTATACATGATTCATGAAACACCAACACCTCCGCCACACAAGGGGCTGGGTGATGAGGTGTAGGACCCTATGGACCTTGATCCCCTTAATGGTGTGGCGATGGACCCCTCCTTGGGCAAGTCGACCTTCTGAGGCTAGCGATTAGGCACCTGTCGCATAATCCCTTTTGACTAATCCTTTTTAGTCGATCGTAGGTTAGCTAGGCTTGGTCCCGTTTTTGTGCTGGCCTTTGAAACACCACCTGAAGAAGGGTTTGTATATGTATTGTTCCTTGGGCTAACCTCTATAGATAAATGAAGTGTGATGTTATTGTTTTACCCTTGTGTCTTTCTGCTTTCCCTACTTGATGTTTGACTGGGTGCGTTTAGTATCGTTTGCGCATGTGCATAATGGCAAGATAAAATGAATTGATGAGTGACAGAACTTGGAGTGTCGCATATTTTGGACCACAAGTGAATTGGCGTTGTCGCAAGCTCGAGGGTCGGGGCATGACACAAGGTATCAATGGGAGTATTCCTTATTTTAATGATGTCATTTTGTACCCATTTGTCAACATCATTTACTCCGGTCAATGTATTTGGTACAATGGGGATGGTAAAATCACTCCCATATTTACTTCTTCGCAAAATGTGGATGAATGTTAGAGAGATGCGTTATAGGAAGCCTAAACTTCACAGAACTCGCATGTATGATGAGCTTTGGGAATGAAAGCTAGAATCCCATTCTAGTTGGACCATTGATAGAATTTTTCCCGGATGCCCATCAACTGTGACATCCTGAAATTTCTACCCATTTTGAGATTAATAAAAATGGCTATTTCTCGATGCATTGTTAGTCATGACTATCTTGAATTAATCACTCAAGGGTAACTAATTTATTCGGAAGGGTAATTAGGGATTGATATGCGTAAGGTTGGCTAGGGCATTTAATCCGAGATATACTCCTTGACCATAAGGATCGATGAGGGACAATACCATGCTCTTACAAATTAATTAGCGAACAGAAATAAATTGATTATAGAGAAATATGAGGTTGGACTAATGGTGATTCCACATGACTTCGATACTAACGATAATCGACAATAAACCGATTTCCTTTTTAACTTTGTACTCGAGATGAGAAATTAATTCCTCGAGATTACATGACAACCGAGGGTTGCCCTGGGATTGAAAGAACCTAACGTGGATTGAAAATATTCAACCACGAGTCAGTTTCGCGTAAAAATCCTAAAAGCCGCCCAATAGTTTAGGTCTGGCTATAGTCATAATCAATGGATTTTAACCTCAATTTTCAATTCGATTTCGGATATCAAACTTGCAAGGACTTCACGAACAATTCTACAGGCGTCGCCTCATTAATCCTCAAGCTTTTCGGTAAGGCTGGAAAAGTTAGAAAAATAATTCTAGCCTAACTTTGCAATTTTGAATGTATTCCCCCCACCAACCATATAGATCTTTGTACATGTTCGAAACCTTTTTCACATGGGAATTAAGACTTGTTTGCAAGACTAATTTGAATGAATTTCCCTTCATCAACCATGTAGATCTTTGAATTTTTGAAGGTCATATTGAGATAGTAATTTTAACATTTCACTATGCTTGGAGGATTTTCAACTTTTCGTACTTTTGGATCCTTTTCCCGCGGCTTTCCTCTTATAATTCTGGTAGTCGCGTCATCCTATGATGTGCCTTTTGATTTCCATCCCCGAAAACTATATGAAATTTTCTCTGCGCCAGCTTTAATTAAAGCAGCTTGTGCTAAAATGGTACGGTGGCTTGTAATTTCAAACAATCCCAGCAACATTGATACATACTCTAGCAGTGCATAAACAAATAACCAACAAAGCACAGTTTAGGTAGAGCTGCTCATCTTATTGCGCTGGTGCTGTCCGTGTGGAATTTTAGGGAGAAAGACTTACATACAAGGAAAACATGATTGATAGATATTGAAACATCGCACAAAGTTTAATACCTAACCAACAAAACTGAAGATGCTATAAAATTCATCAGCATTCATACACCTGTCATATAGAGGGTGCCCGCAAGGCAGTGGGTAGTTCTAGCTTAGGCTCGGAAGTGGAGAGACATCAAAGTCGACCATCTCCTTGGTTACTTCTTCCAAACTTGCAGGATCCACCTTAATTTCTGTAATGTAAGTTGAGAAAATGGGTAAGGTCGGAAAAATTGAGACTTAATTTATCTTAGGAGCGAAGTCCTTATTCACTAACCGTGCCCGAACACCCTATGGATGGCAAAGAGCACTATCAATTAGAACATAAACTGTGTCTTTGCAACCGCACAGATGGCAAAGAGTACCATGATCTGACGATAAGGAGACAGAAGGAAAACCACAAGATTCAACCAAACAATTGCAGTGAATGTCCAAGACTTGCGTATTCCATGGAGGGATATTCAGTATTCCCAAGTTAAACATTGAGCAAGAGTCGGGAAACTGCCCTCACAAATCTGAAAGTGGTAACTATAACCAAGTCGATGTCTGAGAAGGAATCTATGTCCAACAAAGAAAATCAAAAGAATGGCAACTCAAAGATCTTGAAGTGACTTTTAAGCTCAATGGAGAATCTTCCCTTAGTTTCTTGAGGGGCATTGCACACCATTTATCATAAGAGTCAGCTGCTTCAATTTCCTAAGCAACACCAATTTAATAAGATGGTAATAGTAGAACATCTAGGATATTAACTATGCTGACTCATTGCATTTCTCGGTTAAATAGTCCAATTCTACCATCATGTCATTTGGCAAAATAAAACATCAGTCATACCATCTCAAAAACCAGTACGATGCCAAGCATTATGCACTTTCCAACATAAACATAAAAGTCCTTTTTAAGGTCTCTCGTCCAACTTACCAGTGCATGAATAATTTCCTTGACTGTGTCATGACTAAAGCATTCATTGATCACTTCAATCTTGCATCAACACTAAAAATATTGTAAGAGAACAAGACAAAGATACTCCGTTTAAAAAATTATTCAATACACACTTCAATAACTGCAACAAATAAAACTGAGAGATTAGAGAACAAAAGAATTACTGGTCATAAGAAAAACAAATGTGCAGGTTCATTCTTTATAATAGATGAGAAGGAATATACTTGCACAGAAAGGAAGAAACTTTTTTTCTGTGAAAGCAGCAATCACTGTGCCATCTAGAAAATTTACTTGTCCCTTGCACAGTCCCCATATGCACAACAACTCATAATATATCACAACTAATGACTTATCATGTAGGTTTTTTAGTGTTTAGAATGACTGATACATAGTTAGAAAAGTTTAAAAATAGGTAGTACAAAAATTCAAAGCATATAAAACCTCTCTTTGCCTTGGAAGCAACTGCACCCAAAAGTAAGGAAGCTATAGTTATGTGTGGTAGAACGCAATCGACTCACAATGTACATCATTTATTTGCTGCATCACAAACTTTTCTAATCTGTTCCCCCAGACAGGTGTATAACGTAAAGTTATACTATAACTATCCAAAAGCATATAGTCATTCACACAGAGGAGGATGAAAGTAAAAAATCATGCCACAGATCCCAGAAGCTGTAGACTAAAGTTGAAAATTACTTATGAATGGTACCTCTCCTGTCGGGACAAACAAAATCACCATATTGTGAAAGGGATGTCTTTATAAGAGATGGATCATCAGTAGTCAGTCTACCAAGACGCTCTTCGATCAAAGCCAATCTCTGTCAAGGTGTTCATAACTAAGAAGAGATTATCAAGGTATGTAGTAGTGTAAAAAGAACCGGCAGCAGTCAAAGGTGTAATGAAAACAAACCGCATTTAGTGAAAAGTGAGTGGCTAAACGGCAGGCAACCATTTCCATTCCATTAAGCTTATCCCCTGTGGAAGCCAGGTATTCCTTTGGAAGAAGAAGGACACACATTTAAGATAGTATCCTAATGCTAGTTATTCACAAATTGGGTTTAAAAGAGGAAGAGTACTAAACGGTGCAAAGAAAATCCTATGGAAACTATGAGCTTTTCATTACAAACATGAGGGCAAAACAACTATATGATCTCTTCATGGTTTAAATAATTAAGCATACTTTGCAAAAAAAGGCCTCCCTTTAGTGCAAAGCATTGGATGGTCTTCAACATTTCTGCATGCCAGAAGGGAACTATTAAATACAGTAAAACATTTGAAGAAGCAGTAAAGATTAAATTTCCAAATAACTTCCAGTTTACAGATAGCAACAGAACATTTTGAGGCCTAAATATTATCCCACCCTCCTGGCCTAAGTTTGGTGAATGATCTCCTTATTTCATTACACATTTTAGCCAAGATCTCCCTTTGGTTTGCAGAGATAATGTACCTAGATAGCTAGGTAAATGGGAAGTGGAAGGAAGCTCCTACATCTTGATGAAATCCTACTTGAACCTCTGGATGGGAAAAAACCTGCAAATGAAAGCATTAGCACAAGCATTTACTTTGCGGAATTGCTGCAGAAATATGAAACCAGGTGGATTATATGTATGCTTGTTCAAGTTAGTCGTTCCAATTAAAAACTAAACAAAAATGGTGAAGTAGCTGTCACGAGGCTGCAACATGCCACCTTGGCATCTATGTAGCCACTAGGGTCCTATTACACAGTTAAAAAATTCATAAAAGAATAAAGTTATAGTTTCAGAAAAAAAATGATAAAAGGAAAAAAAGGAAAACCATCGGCAGCTTGAGGTATGTTTGTTAACACTTCCGGGAACAACTTATTCTATTCTTTTGTTCCCGGGAATAGATTTGATATAGAAATCCGTTTGGTAAATTTTTTATTCCCAGGAACAAATTTGTTCCCTAGAATAGATTTGGAACAGAATCAAGAATAAAAAAAAAAGTTTTCTTGTTCCTGAAGGAAAAAAAAAGAATTAAGAGAGAAACAAAATAGAAAGCTCTCTTGGGTGAGACCATTCTCTCTTTTCTGTTGATCAGCACCTTCGCAACTCTCTCTGGTGATACCCATTCTCTCCGAAGCTAGTGATCTTCACGATGAAAACCGTTGCTCTTTCACCAACTCAAGCTGCTTGTTCGAGGTGAGTACCCATCTTCCTTGACTCACAACGATGGGAAGGATGCCCTCGAGGCAGTCAAGCGAGGATCGCCATCGCCGATTTCAGCAAGGGCTTGCTTGAAAGCCCATGTAGGGCTCGCTGGAGCTTGCTCAAGTGAGCGTTGATTTCGTTGATCTAGGCGAGGCCTGGCTCGAGCGCGAGTGACCTTAAATTGGGGCTCACTCGAGCAAGCGCTCGCCTAGATCCGTAATGACAAACCTCCCCACTGACTACGACCAATGATGATAACCCCCTCTCTCTCTCTCTCTCTCTCTCTCTCTCTCTCTCTCTCTCTCTCTCTCTCTCTCTCTCTAGAGTTCTCTACCCATCTCTCTCCACATCCCCTCTTCGACATTCTTGCTTTTGCTTTCGCTTGCCCTTATCTCGAGCCCATGGCGGCATTTCAAGACTTCCCTATCTGTAAAATTTTGACTTTTGCTCAGATTTTGGAGTTCGTATGCAGAGACTTTGTTTGAGGCAAGTGGAATGTGGTGGGCCTATTGAGTGGGTGGGTGTAGAATTCATGGATTGGGAAGCCAGGGCAGGTAGGTGATGGGGCTAAGTTTATGAAGTCTTGCCTATTGTATAGAAACTTGCAATTGTAAGAGTGAATTTAAGCCATCAAATAGTTGGCATTCTAGCTCATCTCATTCACTCGGCAAATATACCATATTTGCATAGAAGAAGATGTACACTGGTATAAAAAATCAATATCATGAGAACATATTGGATCTCATTTTTCATCTATGGCTAACATTGATTTAGCAAAAAGTTGTCACAAGGACATAATCATGTTACTCTTGTACACAACTTGCAACATTAAGTTCAAGTAGCTAAGAAGCTCTTAAATGTCTCAGGACAACATTACTAGATTGGTGAGCAAAGTACTTCTTATTGTTTCCCGTTAACATTCCTTTAGGGTAAGCGTTTCCTTGAATATTTTGGTTCATGATTTTGTCGAGACAGTGGGTTTTTGTATTGCTAAATAGAAATTTCGTGTCTAATGATGCTCCCCTTTTTTCCTTTCCCTTTCCCCCTTCTTTGGTCTTTTGGTTGGGGATTCAACTTGTGCTGTCTTTGGTTGGGAACAAATGTTCCGTTTTAGTCTTGAACATCACTTGTTTATTTTTGTTAGTCTGATGCACATGGGAAGCCCACTATTAGGTTGATATTATGCCTTGATAGTGTGTCATGAGGCAACATATATAATTGGTTTCTACTTGTTTACCTGACCTCTTCATTTTACTAATTGTGCAGTTTTATTGACGTTGGTGCTTCCAGAATCTTGTGCATCTCCAAAATCTAGTAACTAGTTTCTCACAATGTTCTTTATTTTATTGTAGGTCTTTAATTTCATTAATCAATCGTCAAAAAAATTGTGTTGCCCTTGTAGCTCAAAATGCAACCTATGTTCTATACAAGCTCGTTTAAGAATTGTTCATGCTTTGCCATTAGAGTCTTTTATGCTTGCTTTTAATTGTGTTTTCTTTTAGGGTTTTTATGGTGTTTAAGAGAATTATGCTATTTGTCTTATTAATTCACACCCATTTCATCACGTTGATTAACTTAATTAGAAAACGAGAAATGGGAAAAGACATTTCTTTATTTTTTGGCCAAAAGGAGAAAAGAGGTTTCTTTCTTTTGGCATGCTACTTTGTTGACTGCATGTATCTATTTTGTTGGTTTTTAACCCAATCTCTTCAGAATGGTTGTGTGTATTGCTTGTAATTCCTACATGATTACGTTATTGACTTGATGCATAACTCATATGATGCTTAACCGGTTAAGGTTAAATGACATCCCAGAAAAAGATATTCAATGCAAAGTGGACCAAGTCTTTAACCAACCTATTTGTAAGGTTGTTGGTAGAGGAGGTTAAAAAGTGAAATCGCATGTCTTCTACTTGCAACAAAGCAAGGTGGAATAACATATGGAGTGAATTCAATAAACAAATAGGATTCTAGTATACCATACTACAATTGAAGAACAAGCTCAACAAACTGAGAAAATAGTATGGTAGTTTTAAGAAACTTCTTTTACAATCCGGATTTAGTTTGGATAATGTGAATAAAATAGTTATTGTCAACAATTCAAGTATTTGGGATTCTCACATCAAGGTATTTTTTAACTTTTGATCATTTTGATATTATTGTAGACATAAGTTCTAAAATGTTTGATTATGTTGCTGACATATATCATTATTGTGAAAATTGCAAAATAATACTAAGTGGGCAAAATTCAAGAATGATGGATTTCCTTAGTATTCCAAGCTATGTATTGTATTTGGTGGTACATATGTTACTGGGGATCATGCCATAGGAAATGTCAAAGATTTGACGGTGTCAGTAGAAGGTGACAATGGTGGTGGCAATGCAAACAGTGAGCCGAAGGACTTCACTAAACACCGCATTGATGAGGGAGTTTTTACACCTAACAATACAGCAACTCCAGTTCATGACAAATACAAACTGGATAGGACTCCAAATACCAAGATGAGAAGAAAGAGTACCTCATTTGGTGTTGGTGACACTTGCAAAGCTATACAAGAACTTATCAAAGTTAAGACGAGTCAATCTATGATTGGTTCTGCTACCTCATAGGCCATATCACTACCTGTGGACCCCTTTTCCGTATCAATTGTGATTAATGTCCTAGTTAGTATGTATGAGTTGAAGCAAGATTTGTACAACAAAGTAGTGGAACAAGCATGCGTTAGTATCACATGGAGGGAGGCTTTTATTAAATCCCTAACTGAAAGGAGATATGGACTTCTTCAATGTCTTCAGTAACTGTTAGAAATGTATTGTGAATTCTATGGAGATTTCATTTGATTGTATGACTTATGTTATTAGTTTATATGTGGTTTTTAGAGATATTGATATCAAGAATCTTATATTTTGGTGGTGCCATGGGCACATGACTTGTTGGGATTTTTATATTTGGTTTACTTTTAGTCTATGACTTATGTTATTGGTTATTGTGTGTGTGTGTGTGTGTGTGTGTGTGTGTGTGTGTGTTGATATTTTTGTATTTGTGCGATGATATAGGTACTATGGAAGAGAGATCAAGTAGTGTGTCTAATAGGCAAGTAGATCCAGTTGAACAATTCTTGAATGATGATAATCTTGACATATTGATAGATGGTTGTGCATTGTTACGGTGGACATGTCCATGCATATAAGAGAACCTATTAGGGACAGCAAACTATTAGGACCCAGATGGATAAGAGAGATTATTTATGGACATTTAGATAGAATACATAAAGCTTCGGGTTGGAGAGACATGTTTTTCTAAACCTACATGATTAAATGACAACAAAAGGTTAGTTGAAAAATGATCGGTATGTTAGGGTAGATGAACAAATTCGGATTTTCTTATCTTTGGCTTGTCACAATATATCCACTAGTGATTTATGTGAGACAATTGGCAAGTATTTTAACGTAGTGTTGAAAGCAATTCTTAAACTCTCAAAAGATGTTATCAAACCACCATCCTTTGATGTTGTCCCACAGGAAATTCTTATGGATCCTAAACACGAATGTTACTTCAAGGTATGATTTTTATATAAAGTTTATTCTATCATATACATGTTGATAATCTTGTATAATATTGGATTTTCAAAAATGCACAAGACTATGTAGATGCTATTGATAGCACCTATATAAATGCTTCCATCCTTATGTCTCAGCAAATCCCATTTAAAGGCAAGAAAGGGAATACTGCCCAAAATGTGCTATGTGATTGTTTGTTTGACATAAAGTTTACTTTCGTGTATTCTGGGTGGGAAGGATCTGCTAACGATTGCCAAGTACTTTTGGCAGCACTCGAGCCTCCTCGACTGCAATTTCCTCAACCACCACTAGGTATTTACTTTGTCTACAAAAAGAAACTTTTCTTATAATTGTGTTATGGTTGCCTATTATAACAAATTTATATATACCATGTTATAGGCAAATACTACATGATTGATTATGGTTATGCATCACTTTAGAGATTTTTAACTCCATTTAAAGGTGAATGGTATCATTTGAACAATTATAGGAGGAGAGGGAGATGGCCAAGAATAGTATGAGAATTGTTCAACCATATGCACTCTTCTCTAAGGAATGTCATTGAGAAGTCATTTAGAGTATTAAAGAATCGTTTTACCATTTTGAGACACATGTCTCTATTTACAATTTAAAAGCAAGCACTTATTGTAATTGCATGTTGTGCTCTCTATAATTATATTCGTGATCAAAATATGATGAACAAAAACTTTTCCCTTTATGGAGATCTAGAGTACCTGTTTGGACCTAGGGAAGTGGAGGTTGCAGATAATATATCATATGAACAAGCAGCTGAGATAAACATGCTTAGAAAAAGTATTGCAAATAAAATGGCAAGGAATTACAATATGCCTGAGATTCCATGACTCTATGTTTTTGACTTTTGTAATATTGTTTTTAAATACTAGATGATGGGAGAGGATTCTTAGGTTTCTTGAATTTTTGAGTGCCTCTCTTGTTTGCCGACTTGTTATAATATGACCTTTAAGCTATAGTTTTCAATTCGAGTTTGAGCTCAAGTAGACTCTAATTATGTGTAGTTCTTGTGAAAAATGCTAAGATTCTCAAGTACCAAGTATTTCTCGCTTGTAGAATAGGATTGTAAGTGCAAGCATGCATGTGAGGGAGTATCCAGTAGCGATGGCTACTGAATGTCAACTTGCATGGATATTAACGTTACTCAAACTCGACATTGCTTGGGTTAAACTTGAGTAGCCAATTAGGAAAAAGGTCGGGTAGCTCACAAGAATTCCGACCAATGTAAATTGCACAATAGAAAAACTCCACTAGCAAAGGCACAATCGGTGGTAATCCACCGAAGGATCAACAATTCTCCTACATTGCATATGGTGGTAGAAAGGACATATCAAGACCCACCATACATCCATTTCTCAAACAAATTGAATCGGGTGACATTTCCATCACAAGGTTAGGATCCTTGGTTAAGAAAGCTACAAAACAAGCATGAACTTTCCAACAGCTCAGCCTTGAGCTGAACCATCGTCCTAAAAATCCACCACTAGCTAAAAGCATTCCCAATCATTGTTTGAAGTCAACACACCTAGAAGTATAATGTACATAAGATTAAGAAGCCATGACTCGGTTGGGAGCTTGAAACTTGGAACCAGGGGAAGATTGTAGTTTTCAGGCCATCGTCGTTATAACGGAGGCGGGTGAAAGAGAGACCGCGAAGACTTTTTGGCTTTTAATTCGAGAGGAGTGCATTTCTGTATCTGCTCAAAATTGGAACTCCCATCCATCTCCATCCATCCATCAGGTTCTCTCTACTTTTTCCCTCTCTCTTCTTCATATCCCGACGCCATTATCCACGGAGATGGAGATGCACGTTGCTCCTCTCTTTTCATATCATTCAACTTTCCTATTGCACAATGCTTTTATCCACAAGTATATACCAAGTATATACCATCTTTATATATATCGCCATGTATATAATAAGTATATACATATCACCATGTTCACCATGTTTTCTTTACTTACAAGAAAAATGATTAAATTGAGGAGTGCTCAATGAGAATTAAATACCAAGTTTAAAAAAACACTTGAAAAAAATTTGGAATAAAATTTTTTTGCAGTTACCCAATGCATTTTTGTTATTTTTCTATTCCAGAAGTAAATTTTTTTTGCAATTACCAAATGCTTTCAAATGCTCAGAAATTATTCTTGGGAATAGAATAAAAAAATAATTTTTTATTAGAAATTGTTCCCAAAAATAGAATAGTTACCAAACAGGCCTTTACTCTAGCAAACAAAGGGTAGTCACGCATAGACAGCCACCAACAAGGGTGGCTAGACCCTCCCGGGCTCAGGTGACAGTGGCTAGACCTTCACGGAGCTTAGGCATGGTGTGGCACCCATCCATGATAGAGGTACCCACGTGGGCTGCCCTTCGACACATAGCGGCAAGGGCCACAGCCCTCCAAATAGATCTAGGCAAATCCCGGCAAAACCACTGTAGATCTGACGTGAGGCTGCTACCCCCGCCCCTCGCCTATGAGAATTTCATGCATTCAAATCTTTCACTCATTGTCAACCGTTATCGATAAATAGCAAATACTAAATCACAAGGATTGAGTAAACCAACAAATGCTTTGGGATTTGGAGGATTCAAGAATACTTTTCTTTCTTTTTTCCTTTGTTTTTTGTTTTGTGGTCTATGATTGAGAAAGCACAGCTCGAGAACCCGTGGTCATTGTAGCCTATATTCTTGTTCTTCTGTATTGGGCTCAAACAGAGTCAATTATGCTATTTTTGTTGATGCTTTGTTAAATTTGCTCGATCTGGTTTGATGGTTTATGCGAAATTTGATTGTTAGCGTTAGTTCCGGCCTCCTGTTTCAAGAATTTTGCTATTTCATGTTTGTTGAACCCAGTTATTCGATTCCTCTTCTCTAGAAGATTTTGTTTTGTGCGAGCACAACGCCAATGCTCTCTTCCAAACTCCCCTCCGCCTCTCTGTTGCGTGTGGCATTCAGAGGCGACGGCGGCAAGTGCCCAGTCACCATGACCCTGGCTATGGCTGGGCAACACCGCCTTCACTGGCAGGCCACCCTTTCCTTGCCAAGTCGCTCTTACCCTGACCTTCACCATCCCCCCCCCCCTCTCTTTCTCTCTCTCTGCTTTATTTTTTTTTTATTCCACCTCAGAAATTTGCTGAGGAAGAATGATGACGTGGGGTTGATGTGGATGGGCATATCCGCATTCTAGTCTAACTGTTTGACAGAAGGATTAACTTGAACAAACAAACACATAGTTTAAGGACTTGATTGTAAGAAAAGAAGTTAAAAGGACGACAATGCAAGTTAAAAAAAATTAAGGACCTCCCATACCATTATTCCATATGTAAAATCTGTGTTAAAACCATTTTCATGACAATTTAGCTCACTAGTTTCGCTAGAAACTCATGTTCCACTTCAGAAGCAATTTCAATTATAACAACAGCCAATGGCATTGAATCACTTTACATTAAGATAAGAAATAAGTTGGCAAAGGAAGTTGAATAAACTCAACCCAACGAGCACATATATGAAAGCAGTATTTAGGAAAAGTCACATATGGTTTTATCAATTACTAATCGAAACATTCCAGGGAGAGAAATTGTAGCACTGTCCAAGGTAGTTAGCTGCCCAAGAGTGAAATAAATAAAAACTGACCTACTCATTATGGCTAGCTATCGCTGACGTGGCAATTCAATCAGTGCCGGTTGTCTTATGTGGCATAGCTAGTGCTAACATAGATAATTTTTGAATTTTTTTTACAATTTCTTCGAATTTCTGTTCCCTGGTCCAATGTCTGTCCAGAATCCGTCCTTCCTTCCCCCTTTTCTATGCTCAAATGAGTCAAAAAAAAAAAAAAATATATATATATATATATATATATATATATATATATATATATATATATATATTCTGCTATCCCACTCCAGGTCCGCATTCAGGAACCTCCTAAAAACTATCTTGCGGGACGTCGCGTCCATCGTTCCCTCACGTTCACCATCTTGCTGGGCTGTCCACTATGTGGTCACTTTGCCCAATTTATGGGTTTTATGGGCCTTATTATGGGCCGCAATGAACAGTGGGTTGGCACGAGTGATGGGCTTTGACTGGGATTTATGGGCTAACCCAAATGGCTAACGTCCGATGAAATAGACTAATGCAAAATGGTAAACAGTCGAATTGGGCGTTCTTTATATTTATTTAATTATTTATTTTGGTACATTTTAAAAATGAAAACTTGAATTAGCCAGCTAAAATTCATGCATCAATCAGCTCGTAGTCAAGGAACGAAACGTTGGGGCATAAATTAGATGCCTGCCACATATTTGGTTATTTACATCATAAAAAATTGAACAAATATTAGATCATTTGATTGGATTTTCGAATTTTATACTTCATGATTCATGAGGTTAGCCTGGCTATTTAATAAGATTGTGATTGACAATAATTTGATTTCAATGTTATTATCCGATGGTTGAACAATAACATCTACCCAAATAATTGAAAGTCATTGATTGCCTGAATTTTTCTCTTAATAGGGGAACTTTTCTACTTTTAGAGAATTTTCTTCTCGTTCTCCAACTTTGTTATAATGTGGATCACATTCTCGATCGTATACATTTTTTTCCTATTTTTATTGAGATGTGAATTCCTTTGTAAAATTATTATTTTTATTTAATTCTTGGGAGTTACTCTCGTTTTCTTTTGTGTCCTCGTCCCCAATTTTTTTTTCATTTTTCAACTTTATTATAATCTGGATCACATTCTTGATAGAATATCATGCCAAAAGCTTGAATTGTACAAGGATTATAAGATTTCTTTACTCGTGAAATTTTGTATTTACTTTACAAGAGACACAAACGCATTTATCCTGCGGAATGATTTAGGAAGCAATTCCAATTATTACGATCTACACGTGTTAGTGATTTGGCTGATGAACTTGGGTTAGAATGCTAATAAAAATTGAATGGGTACTTAGATATGCTCTCTCACTTGAAACATGGTCGAACTTTTATAGAAAACATGTGCCACACTCTCGAAGTAATTCACTTGAGACATTATCTCCTTAGACAAGTGGATTTAATTTGCAATCGACCTTAAATAGCATAAGAGATGATTCTACATATGAACTTAGCAATCATCCAATGATCTTCTAATAAAAATTAGTTTCTTCTTCCTAACTTTATGCAAACATACGTACCGTCACCATTAGGCATAGACATGCGCCAGCAAGGGACCTAATATGCTTACAGAAATCCGTTGCATGCCCGTTGGTTCTCTTTTCTCTTTTCTTTACCAAAAGAAAAAAAGCAGGTCAAGTCAAAAAAGCTTCTTTCCCACGAACCTCCCGCGCGCTGTTGCAGAAATTATGCACGTAATAATTCGCCCTTATCCCTTTTCTGAGCAACATGCATCGTAGCGATTCAATCGGCACGAAGAGTCTTGGATCATTGGATGGCAAGAATACAGCATTGTTCAAGCACGCATGTGAGTTGCATGTTGGTGATAAAATGTCGAAAGCTTAGAATGGTGGAGATCACGGTTGTGATAAAAGTTTGTTGTATAATTCGTTTCATCATGATGATCTCTAGTTATCTTTATTCGTCAAATATGAGATTAACCTAGTAGCATTTTCCATTTGTGAAACATTAGTCAAGTATGAGATATTATATCATACTCCACTTCCTACTTTTCTAAACTCATGCAAAATCTCATCATAATCTTCAATAGAGTATACATATTAATAATTAATTCTTTTAATCATTTATTCCCAAAATATTTAGAATCATGGAATATTACCTTTTAAACAATGATATACGTCAAAATATCTTGTTCTATTAGGTGTCCATACTAATTTTCCAATCATAAGAGTCATCAAACATTATCATTTCGTTTTCTGAAATGCACCGAGTCATGCCATAAAATTCTCTTGAAAGGGTACTTTCTTCCTTCTACCTATATTGATGGGAAACTCTATGATATTCATTTATTTGTAAAGCGTGTTATATATTTTTCTTCAAATATTATATATTTCGTTATACTTATTTTGAAAATATAGATAGTCATTCAACGGATTTCTCTAAACATAGAGTTGTTTCCCTTCTATTTGTAATAATGGGTGGGTAACTTTATTACATTTAATAAAAGTGTAATTGACAATAACATAATAATCCAATATTTAAACAATAAAACTGCCCAAATGTTAAAAAAAATCATTGATCGCCTAAATGTTTGTTTGGGGTTAGGACATAGAAGTGCCAATACTTTCGTACAGCACTTATTTTGGTGCCAAAACTTTTTTTTCGCTCACTTAAGTGCCACAACTTTTAAAAAACGTTTACTTGAGTGCCACTCTACCGGAAAAGCTGACGTGCTGCTGGAATGCTAACGTGGCCGCCGGTGAACTATATTTTAATATTTTAAAATTTATTTATTTATTTATTTTTATTTTTAGGGCCGGCGAGGGCCACCGTTGACCCTCGCCGGCCGCAAAACCCTCCCCCAAATTGGGCGAGGGCCCCCTTGCCGTCGGCCATGAAGGCCTTGGGTGAGGCAGTCACGGCCTCCCGCGGCTGCCGAGGGCCATTGCGGCCTTGCCTAGGGCCAGATCCTACCTTCGCCGTAGCCACCGTGGGTGAGGCCTTCGCCGGCCTCACCTAGGGCCTTCGTGGCCAACGGCAAAGGGGCCTTGCCCAATCTGGGCGAGAGTTCAACGACCAGCGAGGGTCAATGGTGGCCCTCACTGGCCCTAAAAAAAAAGCAAAACAATTAATTAAAATATTAAAATATTGTTTTTCGATGCCACGTCAGCTTTTCCGGCGGGCAAATCGGAAGTGGCATTCAAGTGAACGTTTTTTAAAACTTGTGGCATTTAAGTGAGCGAAAAAAAAGTTTTTGCACCAAAGTGAGCATTGTACGAAAGTATTGGCACTTTTAGTGTTCTAACCCCATGCTTGTTTAGTGAGGGAACTTTTTTGACTTTTAGTGATAATTTGGAATATTCATTTTAGGTCCTAATATTGTCATAATGTGGATCACCTCCGCACTTACTAGAAAGATCATTGATAAGCTAATGCGTTTTCTGTCACTCCCCTATCCTCGAGCTCGTGGCAACCCCAATTCATTAGAGGTGTAACACATACGACGTCCCAAGTACTGTCGTCGACCAATTTATTTTATTTTATCGTTAAGCACATGCGAAAATGAAACAAACACCCAGCCAACAACCAATATGGATAGTAGCATAAATGCAACAGAATGAAGACAATAGCACTATTTTATTTATCTGCAAGGCAAACAAAGTGGCAGACGTTTTGAGTTGTATGTCATCGGTTGCTAGTATAATGGTTCGAGAATGGATTCTGTTGGAGGTAATCCATGATTCAAAATTCAGGCTTGAGGTATGTCATCTTTCCAGTTTGATGGCTACCCTTAGGATCGAACCTGAAATTCAAGCCAAGATTAAAGCAATGCAACCTTTGGATGCTAAGATCCAAAAGATTCTGTAATTGGACGCAACCAAGAGAAAGTCGGAATTTCAAGTGTCCAAGGATGGGATCTTGAAATTCCATGGACAGTTGTGTGTGTCGAACGACACCAAAATTAAGGAGAAGTTGTTATCCGAAGCGCATCGTAGAGACTATAGTGTGCATCCAAGCAGTACGAAGATGTATCAGAATATGCGACAGTATTATTGGTGAAACGGCATGAAACTAGATATCGCTAAGTACGTGGTGAAGTGTTTAACTTGCCAACAAGTGAAAGCGCAGCATTGCAAGCCAGGAGGGTTACTGCAACCTCTTGAAATCCCCGAATGGAAATGGGAGCACATCACGATGGACTTTGTGACGGGATTACCAAGAAGTCAACATGGCAATTATGTGATTTGGATCATAGTGGACCAATTGACGAAGTCAGCTCACTTCATCGTCATATGCAAGGACTTCACTTTGGAAAAGTATGCAGAATTGTACGTGCGATAGGTTATTTGTTTGCATGGGGTACTAGTAACGATTACTTTAGATCGAGACCCCATGTTTACGGCTGCATTTTGGAAGAGTATACAGACTTTGATGGGAACAAAGCTGTAGTTCAGTATGGCCTACCATCCTCAGACAGACGATCAATCAGAGAGAACAATTCAGGCCTTGGAGGATATGCTGAGAGCTTGTGTATTGGATTTTAAAGGAAGTTGGGAGGAACAACTTCACCTCGTGGAATTCGCGTACAATAACAGTTATCAGCAAAGTATCAGAATGGCACTATTCGGAGTTTTGTACGGCAGATTGTGTAGGACTCCAATTTGTTGGAATGAAGTCAACGAGCGGAAAATTTCAGGTGCAAAGTTAGTACATCAATCTTTAGACGTTGTCAAGATGATTTGGTAAAGGTTAAAGACGGCTCAGAGCAGACGGAAGAGCTATGGGGACAGACTACGTAGGCCATTGGAATTTCAAGTGGGTGATCATGTGTTCCATAAAGTATCGCCGATGTGAGGTACATCGCGATTTGGAAAAAAAGGAAAACTAAGCCCAAGGTACGTCGGACCATTCGAGATTCTAGAAAGGATCGGGAATTTAGTATATCAGTTCAAATTTCAAGGACAAAATTTCTATAAGAGGGGAAGAGTTGTAACATCTTGAAAATCGACCCATTTTGGGATTTTATAAAAGGGCAATGTTAGTCGAAGGCCTGGTTAGTACAAATATTTCGAATTGTTTGTTCATGGGATAACGGATTACAGAGAGGCGCCATTAGGAAACGATACACGTTCGACTCACAATTTCGATCAAAAACGAACCCTTCGACCATGAGGACCTGGGAGGGAATGATATCCTCTAAGTACTATACTACTAAGGAAACATAATTAAATCGATTCGGTAGAAGTATATAGTCAAACTGTGGGTGATTTCCACACGACTTCGATACGAATTACGAATGACGTTAAACTGAATCATTTTCATCTAGTACTCAGGATTATCAATTGAGCCCCTGAGATCTCACAACAATCGAGGGACGTCCCTAACTCGAGAATTGGCGTAAACATGGATCAAAGATTGTTGACCATGGATCAAATTTAAGGAAAGTCCTAAAGGGGCGCCCGATAATCCAAATTGTACTATTGTCACAATCAACTTAATTTAGCCTCGATTTTAATCCGAATTTTGGGAACCGACTTCTTAGTGATGTTAGGACTAAACATTTGGACGTCGCCTCATTTATTTTGGAATTTTCCATTGGACTCGGAAGTGTCGGAAAAAGGGGAAATTGGATCGAGTTTTGGGCCTGCAGGTGGACCAACTTCTTAGTGATGTTAGGACTAAGCATGAATTATTTTAGTACATGAGACAAGTGAATAAATTTTTCAAGTCTTGTTTAGGGTAATGTGTTGTGTGCTTGAAAGTGATTCAAAGTTTGCTTCCATGATTGTTGATGCTTGTGCATGATTTTGGTTATGACGATTTTGTTCATCTTTTCAAAAGAAATTCTACCTTTCTTTGGATTTTGTTGAGAGTCGATCTTATGTCAAGTGCCCAAATGGGTGATGTCAACATTAAATGTATGGTTGTTGAACCGAAACTTCTTAATTATTGGATGGTATTGAGGCGTACCGATTCAATGTTAAGGAGGTACGGATCTCTGGAGTGTCAAAAGTTGGCACAAAGGGACACTTAAGTGCCAAAAGTTACAAAAGGTACACTTAAGTGTCAAAATCGGAGCAAAAGGGATTAGTTAAGTGCCAACGGCGAAAAATTCCGGCCAAATTGCCACGTGTCCATTTTCCGGCGACTTAATTTGCTGACGAAGCATTTTTCTCAAAACAAAAAATCCATGTGGCAATTTTTTTTTAAAAAATTGTCCACGTCAGATTTTTTTAAAAATTAAATAATATTAAATAATTAAAAATATATTATTATAAAATCGATTTTATTTAAAAATAAAAGGGGAGGGGATCGACGAGGGCTGTGCAGCCCTGTCCACGCCAAGGGTCGGATTTTTTTTTTTTTTTAAATAATATTAAATAATTAAAAATATTATTTAATTAATAATTTTTAAAATCCACGTCAGCCAAAACGACATCGTTTTGGCTAATTTTTAGCCGATTCAGTTTCCGGCGAGCCACGTAGGCAAGAAAATTAATAAAAAATTGCCACGTAGAATTTCCGATAGGGTTCCGGCGACTTGGCACTTAAGTGATCCATTTTTTTAAAAAGTAGCACTTAAGTGTACCTTTTGTAACTTTTGGCACTTAAGTGTCCCTCCGTGCCAACTTTTGGCACTCCCACTATTCTTATCTCCAATGTTAAGTCTAGCAGGTTGGTGTTAAACCTATAATTTGAGTCTCGGACCTTAAATATGTGTTAGCATAAACTTCTTCTCAAGACTAAAATGTTTTCTCAATGACAAAGGTATTTTTCTCAAAATCACGCCTTTGGGCTTATTTTTGAGTTGGTGCAATTTTCATATGATGATCTTAAGTGACTTTTCACGTGTGAATATTTTTACGTGTTTTTACATGACGATTAGATGCGAGGAGTCATATGTGAATTGTCTTGTGCATTATTGGATATAGGGTTTGGATTGTGTATGTGAGTCAAGTAAGAGAAAAGATAAGAAGCTAGTTTGTGTGATGTGTGATCAAAATGAAAGAAGAAGATCGTCATCACGTAGCATTGGTGGCAATGCCTCGGTTGAGTTGGGATGCCCTGCTTGAGCCAGGATGCTTGGGTTGAGCTTGGATGCCTTGGTTAAGCTAGCACAAAGATGTCCTCAGTTGAGCCAGGATGCCTTGGTTGAGCCTAGATGCCTAACATAAGGTTGGACGTCTTAGTTAAGTCGAGATGCCCTCGTTGAGCTGAGATGATGATAATGAACATTTTATGTGTGTTGGTTTGTGTATATGTATGTTATATTGGTTTATCGATAAGCCGAAGGTAAATATGCTTTGAAAGCATGCCGAAGTAGGACTATGTGTATAGTAGAGCAATGAATTTGCTATTGATCCGCCATCAACATTATGTTGTGAATACCATACTTGCTAGATTTGATGATAAGATGTCCTCCTAATAGAGAATTAGGGGTTTTATTTACTGAGTTTTCTTTAAACTCATTCCTTTATTCTCTTAGGTGTGTAGGTATGGAAGTCTTTTCTTCTTGGAGCTAAGGAAACTTTAAAAGAGATAGGATTTTACCAATTTTTGAGAAAGAAATATGTAATCAATTTAGAAATGGACAGGCCTGCGAAGAAGGGCTTGTAAAATATGCTGTTGTAATGGATAATGACAATAGTGTATTTTGCTTGTTGTGCTTTCCTTGATTTCTAACTGTTATTTTATTTGGAAGTTTGTTTGTACATGTTTCCACATGTGCTTATTAATAAGATAAAAGAAACAGGATGCTATGAGCCTAGGACATTGCAACGAAAGTAATCCCGACAGTCGTAATCTTAAGACGGGTCTTAGGATCGGAACCTCATGGCAACACCTCTGAAACTCAACATAGCTTCTCATATTTTAGATTCTCGACTGGGAAGAACAGAAATAGAATTGAGGCCCATCAAATGAAGAGAGAGAGCTTTTAAACCAACTTGGGAAGTTGGTACGCCACATGGCTTGGCCGCAAGGCTAAGTGGTGACGAGGAAGGGAGAAGGAGAGAAAAGGGGTGACCAATGTGGGATTGGTGGGTGTAAGCGGCAATCCACTTGGCATTGCTAATGTGCTACATGGCTTGGCCGCAAGGCCAAGTGGTGATGGGGAAGGGAGAAAGAGAGAAAAGGGTGGCCGACGGGGGACAAAGAGAAGAGAGAAGAGGGTCAGCCACTTAGGGGGTTCGGATACAAATCATGTCCGGTCATTGCATTAGGCACTATGAATCGAAAACTTGGTCTATAGCATGTCCAATAAATCCTAAAATTTCTTGGCTAATATACAGGCCGAGTGTTGTTATGCCAAAATGCTATAATTGACACATTTCTACATAGTGCTAATTAACCCGACTAAACTATCAATGCTTAGTTTACTAATTAGGTAAGTGGAAACACAAATGTCACATTTGTAACAAAGTCAAGCACGCTACACTACAATGTTGCCAATGATTCAACCTTGCTTTTATTGCTACTGATTTGTCGAACTCCTTCTCTACTCTTTTGGTTGGTGAGATCTCTTGTTCAAGTTAGTATCTTGATAGTGTAGCATTGGCACACATGACTAGTTATGTTGTTAACATCCTAAATCTTACACCATTTCACAAAAGTCTCGATTGGTGGTGGTTGTTTATTGCCTATTAAGCAAATTGGTAAAGCCTTTTACATTCTAGTTCTAGATCTTTGTTATTATCTCCCATGTATCATGTTCTTAGTCTTGCTTGCATTCTCCTCTCAATTGCTCAACTTTGTAGTAAAACTTCTCATGTCATTGATTTTAATGATTCATTCTTTTTTTGAAGGACAAACAAATTGGGAAAGTTCTCCTCCAAGCTGATTCTTATCATGGTGTTTATTTGATTTTCAACTCAATAGTGCATCTCATTTGCATCCTATCATGACTTCCTCTACTTCACTCACTTGTTGATATGCAAATAAAACAAGTTTTAAGTAGTGTTTGAAATTCTAATTATAAATTGGTATTATGTGAATCATGTCTTGTGGGCAAATCTCATTGATTGCCTTTTGAATCTATTAGTCATCATGCATTTTTTTTTCCTTTAATTGTAATTCATTTTGATGTATGGACATGTCCAATTTTATCTAATTATAGTTTCAAATATATTGTATCATTCATTGATGACTACACTTGGGTATTCCCCATAAAAAAAAAATCGAAGTGCCATTGCTTTTGTTGTTTTATTTAAAAAATATGTGCAATACCAAAATTAATGTTTTACAAACTGATGGGGGAGGTGAATATACCAATAATGCATTCCAAACATATTTACATGAAAATGCTATTATTCAATGATTTTCTTGTCCAAACACCCATCTCAAAATGGTCTATCGAAATGCAAAATCAGACATTTAGTCAAAACAATTCGAACCTTATTAATCCATGCTCATATGCCTCCTTCATATTAGGTTGATGCTTTTTCACTGCAGTTTACACTATTAATCAACTTCCCACTCCTATCATATCTTGTATTTCTCCTTTTCATTGTTTATTTGGGTTCAAGTTTGATTATTAGTTCTTTCAGGTTTTTGAGTGTGCTTGTTATCCTTTTCTTTCATCTTGTGTCTATCATAAACTAGCACTTGGCACCTCATTTTATACTATGTGTATTTCTTGGATATGCATCAAATCACAAAAGCTATCTTACCTTCATCAATCAAGTGGTCGTGTTTCTGTCAATTGTCATTTTAGCTTTAATGAGGAGAAATTTCACTTTTTCATCAAAATAGTCAAATCTTAGTCCTCGAGCCCACTATTCCAAACAACCTGATTTACTTTTTGTTTACCTCTTTTAGCCCTCAAGCTCTTCATTTGCCTCTTTCTTGTTCTCTAGCCCAACCTTCTAATTTGCTCTCCTCTTCCTCTCAACCTACCCAATCGATTTCCAATCTTTTCTACCTCCACCTATCTTCCCTCCAAACTCACTCACTATGTCGCAACCTCACTACTCTCCTAATCAAAGTCCTCCCATAACAAACCTGCAAATCCCCTCTACATCTTTATCTAGCTCTTCCACTTCCGTTTCTTCTTTAATAGCTCATCCTATGCAGACTTGTGCCAAATTTGGAATTTTTGAACCTAGGAAAATTTTAAATGTCTCTCATGCTTTTCATGAAGAGACACCAACTTACTACTTTAATGCCATTCTTGACCTATGTTGGAAAGTGGCCATGGCAAATGAATTCAATGCCTTGGTCACCAATCACACATGGGATCTTGCACCACTAGATCCTTCTAAGAATTTAGTTGGTTACAAATGGGCTTTTAAGATTAAAGAAAAATCCAATGGAACTTTGGAATGCTTCAAAGCTTACCTCCTTGCATAGGGATTCAAGCAATAGGCCAGATTGGACTATGATAAGACTTTTAGCCCAGTCATTGACTCACTACAGTTTAGGTTGTTCTCTCTATTGCAATTTCTTCGGGATGGGCCATATGTCAACTTGATGTTAAGAATGCTTGCTTGCACGGCATCCTTTGTAAGGAAGTTTACATTGGCAAACCTCCTGGCTTCTCTTATCATGAATTCCTTAATCATGTGTGTCATCTCCACAAAGCCATATGTGGTTGGAAACAAGCTCCACTTGTATGGTTTCACAGCTTTAGTAGCTTTTTATTATCTTTGGGTTTTATAGCGAATGAGGCCGATCCTTCATTACTCGCCTATGCTTCTTCTCAAGGCCGTTTGTATCTTTTACTATATGTTGATGATGTCCTTATCATCAGTGATACTCCTAAGTTATTATGATATGTGATTCCTCAACTCTCACAGGAATTTGCTATGAAGGATCTTGGAGCACTTCACTATTTCCTTGGCATTGAGGTTCATCATTACTTTAACCACTGTATCTACTTCTCTAGCCTCAACTATATTGCCTACTAACGATTGTGAGGTTCTTGCTTCTCTGGTGTTGTATCAACAGATGCTTGATGCTTAACAATGTGCATCTAGGACTAGACGAGATATCAGTTTTACTATGAACTTGGTTAGTCAATTGATGCATCAACCAAGATTATCTCATTTGCAAGCCATCAAACATATATATTGATATTTAGTTGGCACCTACACCCATGGATATCTTATTAAGCGGTGTTCTCCCCCTCCATTAACTACTCATGTAGATGAAGACTACACTAGATGCTCCTCCACTACCAAGTTTTGTGTTTTTCTAGGCACCGATCTTATTTCATGGAGTGCCAAGAAGTAACCCATCATGACCTACTCTAGTAAAGAGGCTTAGTATCATGCTGTAGCTTAATGTGTTGCTGAGACTATTTGGATTTGTCATTTACTTCAGGAGCTCGAGGTCCCCCTTTATAATCCTCTTACCATTTATTGTGATAATATCTCTACCAACTTTCTTGCTATCAACCCTATGTTTCATGCTCATACTATACACATTGAGTTGGATTATCACTTTGTTCAAGAACGGGTTGCTAGGTGCCTACAATAGATCAACTGGCAAATATCTTCACCAAGAGACTACTTATTGTGTGTCATGCGTTATTGAGATCCAATATTTCAGTCGTTACACCTACTTCGGATTGAGGAGGAGTTATTGTGTAACTTATATGTATCATGGGGTATTTTAGCAATCATGTTTCTATTTGTACCTTTTTTGTAATTAGTCACTCTTATAAATACATGTTATACAATCCTAATTGGTTCTGAGCTGCCATAAACACTTTTTCTTTATTTTCTCTTTGAATCTAAATCTCAACAAAAGCTATATTAATTTTGTAATGTTCCTTACATAATTTATATGTAATGACACAAAATAGTAAATTGACGTACTTCATCGAATTGCACAATTCAACTTTATTCTAAATTTATGGTTCATAAAATTATGATTTGATTCATGATCGATATTTCAATTTAACAATCGTCCACCTATCACCAGAAATTTAATTTTCTCTCCTTTTCTCTTTCCCTACATATTTTATTTTTGTATCAAAGGTAAAAGACATAAGAATTAAGATCTTTACAATCCTACAGCCATAAACACCTACTTGATCACCAATTTACACTATAGTAAAAGAAAGATGCCTTTAGAGGGAAAATGACCTAAATCATTGTATCCAAGCTAAAGAGAAATTCGCAAGCCTGTTAGCGGAGGCGCTTGCTTCCTTATACATGTGCAAAACTCGATGCTCTAATCAATCGTGATTACAATTTGGATAAGGAAATCAATTTTTTGTCCTGTTTATTCGCTCTCGATGGTTGTAAAAGAGAGAGGGCCACTTGAGAATCCACTTCAATAATGGCCTTGCGAATGCCTAATTGATGGAGCAATTTCAGACCCAAGAATACAATCCATAATTCAGCTTGTAGAGTTGAACATACTCTAGCCTTCCTCACAAAACTTGCATGTGAAATTCTGGGTTCATCTACCATGAGCTCTATCATAGAAGCTAGACTTGAATTGCCTTGGGGTAAGCATGGATCTAGAGTGGAACTATGAATGGACTAGATCGATGGTAAGAATTGGTCCAGCTCCTGGTTCCAAGAAAAGAAGAACTAATACTGTGCAGTTCAGTTCTTAGTGTTGAAAACTCCTATTTTTGATGTTAACAAATCATTTTATGTTAGTATTTATACAAATCTTCAGAAGGAATAAGCTATGGGATGGTGTATGTTTTTGAGTCTGTCAGTGGCAGAAGGAAAACATACAATGTTTCTGAGTCTAATCATACCAGACGCAAATTTGAGTCTGACCGTACCAGACGCAAATTTCAGTCTGACCGTACTAGACGGAAGAAACACAGATTTTGAGTCTAACCGTACCAGACGGAAATCTTAAGCGGACTCAGAACTTGAGTCAGTCAGACTCAAAATAAAACTTCTTCAGGAATTGATCACCAACGGTCAAGTATTTCACTTACCTTGTTTGCATTGATTCTGCTGTATTAATTTAAATTGCAGGATCAAATAAAGGACAACTTCCAAAGAAGAATTGAGTACTTATGGAAGCCCGGATTCTGATTGTATGGGCGAGCAGAATCAAAGGGGATCTGATCTACTTCCAATGGTCAAATAAACTTGCATTATAAAGTCTGTCCTAGAAAAGGAAGATTAAACTCTCAAGGGAAGAGCCAACGGTCGAGTGTGGCTTGGAGAGTATATAAGGATAGGATGAGACCTAGGAGATAGATAGGATAAACATATTCCAAAGTGCAATTCTATTCTTCAATTGTCTAAAGTGCGAAATTGAGAGATCTAGGTGAATTACCAGAAAGAGTGACTTTGTGAGAATTATCATCACCGAGTGTTAACACTCAAGAGTGTGTAATCATCTTTGATCCTATAGTGGAATCCAGCCTATTGGCTGATCACCTGAAGAGTGGATGTAGGCTTGTCTAAAGCCGAACCACTATAATATGTGTTTGCAATTCTCTTCACTCTCTCTATTTAAATTATGTTTGAAAAATTACAAAAGATTGTTATTACTTGTGCGTAAAATTCCTCTACACCTATTCACCCCCCCTCTAGGTGTTAATACTAGTTCTAACAATTGGTGTCAGAGCCTTGTACTCAGTATCTTGAAGTGTTTGTTACTTCAGAGTTAAAGATCCTCTATGGCTAGTATTCTTGCACCAGGATTGATCGAGGGACAAAGCAATACGCAACCACCCTACTTTGACGGCAAAGAGTGCAATATATGGAAGAACAAGATGAAGGCCTTCCTCAGATCAAAGGATCCACCGGAATGGGATGTAGTTGCAAGAGGACTTGCTCCAAATGCTGAGACCAAAGAAACTCCAAAGAGAGATGATGAGAAAGCAACAGAAACATCTACCACCACTTCTCCAGAAGAACTGACCAAGAGACAAACTCTTGATGCTAAGGCCATCTACTCTCTTTACTGTGCTTTATCACCTAATGAATATAACCAAATATCTTCTTGTGATACAGCAAAGGAAGTATGAGATAGATTGCATGTAACCTATGAAGGAACTGATCGTGTTAAAGAGACCAAAGTAAATATTTTACTTGGTCAATATGAATCCTTCAAGATGAAATAGGGAGAGTCAATAGGAGATATGTTTAGTCGATTTACAGAGATTGTAAATGGATTGGCATATCAAGGACAGCCCGTTCCTGGTCCCATGAAAGTCAACAAGCTATTAAGAGGACTATCAAAAGAATGGAATAATGTGAAGACTTCTTTCAGAGAAACTTTGCTTATTTCACCACTAATAGTCGATGAGCTTGTTGGTACTCTTCAGTCCTATGAAGCAGAACAAATGAACGAAGAAATGGAATCCAGAGGTAAGAAAACCATTGCTCTTAAGTCTAACATTGATTCTGATGATACAGATTATAAGGACGAGCTGGACGATGAAGAACTGGCATTACTAATCAAAAAGGTAAAAAAGCTAAACAAGAAGGGCAAGAAGTTCTACAGCAAGAAGCAAAACAGGCAGATTAGACAACGAAAGACAGAAGATGAGGAAGATTGTCAAAGATGTTGTTTGCTTCGAATGCAAAAAGAAAGGACATATAAAACAGAACTGTCCTAAACTCAAGAAAAACAAAGGAAAATATGAAAAGTACAAGAAAGCCCTAAAAGCTGAAATCTGGAGTGATACTGAGGTTGAAGACAGTGAAGAAGAATATGGTAACATATGTTTGATGGCACACTCAGATTCAGATTCTGAAGTGAACTCAGACTCAGACTTAGACAAAGAATTTGAGGTTAGTCACTCTGATATTCCTACCAAAGTTTCAGATTATATAAATGAACTATGTTTGAATTTGAAATCTACTCTAAAAAAAATTTCCAGTTTAAAGAAGGAAAATCATAAGTTGAGTCAAACGAATCATTTTTTAAATGAAAAATTTGATGATCTCAAAAAGGAACTTTCAGTAATAAAGGAAAATTGAGATTTTCTCTTAAATGAAAATGAATCTCATAAAAAGGAAATCTTAGAGACAAAAGAAAATAGAAATTCTTTACTAAATGAAAATGAATCTCTCAGAAAGGAAATTTTTAACATTACTACAAAGTTTTCAAAAGGATCGAAAACCTTGCAGCATATACTTTCCATTCAGATTCCATGCTATGATAAGTCAGGACTAGGATTTTATAAGGAAAGTGATTCATTAATTGATTTTCCTAAAGTCAAAGAAAGGATTAGAAAGAGACCTCCTCAACAAGCTTATAGAAATCATTTCAAAAAGACTTTCACAAAACCTATTGGTCGGGATCATCTCAAATGCTCTAACTGTGGAGAAAAAGAACATTTTGAAAATAAATGTCCTAAAGTCTGGAGACCTATTCAGAAGAAATGGGTAGACAAAGCATATACTAACACCGAAGGACTCAAGAAAATCTGGGTACCAAAAAGGAAGTGAATTGCATGTTGTCTGTAGGTAAGTTTCAAGAGCAAGAAGAAATGGTATTTGGACATCAGATGTTCAAGACACATGACTGGAGACTCAAGAATGTTTGTTGTTTTAGAAAAGGTTAAAGGAGTGATAGTCTCTTTTGGAGGAAACACTAAGGGAAACATTGTTGGATCAGGAACAGTCAAGATTGATAGTTTGATCATCAACAATGTATCTCTGGTTAAAGGACTGAACTATAATCTTCGAGCATCGCCAACTATGTGATGCTGGATTCGGGATTAACTTCAAGGAAAATTTATGTTCGAACGAGCAATGATTCTTCTCAATCATTCACTGGATGAAGACATGGGAATATCTATCTTCTGGATATAAATGAAGATACTACCAAATGTCTAATTTCAGTCCATGACGAGGCAAATCTCTGGCATCGAAAGCTTGGACATGTCAGCATGAATCAAATCTCCAAGCTACATAGTAAAAAGCTTGTTCGTGGTTTGCCCTCATTAACCTATAAAAAGACAGATCTTTGTTCCGCATGCACTTTGGGAAAACAGGTTAGAAATTCTTTTAAATCGTTGAAACAAGTTTCTACTAAACGTGTACTACAGCTGCTTCATATGGATCTATTTGGCCCAACTAGAACTCAAAGCATTGGAGGTAAGAAATATTGTCTTGTAATTATAGATGACTACTCTCGCTTTACATGGGTGTTCTTTCTTGCCAATAAAAGTGAAACTTTTTCTTGCTTTTCGATATTTGCAAAAAGAGTTCAAAATGAGAAAGGTTATTCTATTTCTAACATTAAAACGGATCATGGAGGAGAGTTTGAAAATCAGAACTTTGCAGATTTTTGTAATGAAAATGGTATTCAGCATATGTTCTCCTCTCTCTACACTCCAGAACAAAATGGAGTTGTAGAAAGAAAGAACAGATCTTTGCAAGAAATGGCTAGAACTCTACTTATAGAAAGCAAGGTGGCAACTCATTTCTGGGCAGAAGCAATTTCCACATCTTGTCATATCATTAATAGAGTTTTTCTAAGACCAATTATTGAGAAAACTCCTTATGAGATTTTCAAAGGAAGAAAACCAACTGTTTCCTACTTCAAAATTTTTGGTTGTAAATGTTTCATTCTTAGAAATGCTAACAATCTTCCAAGTAAGTTTGAGGAGAGATCAGATGAATGTATATTTATGGGCTATTCAGTGACCAGTAAAGCATACCGAGTGTTCAATAAGAACACTCGGACAGTGGAAGAATCAATGAATGTGAAGTTCCTAGAGCAAGATCCCTCTAACGAGAGCAGCTCAGAAATTGAAGATCCAGAACAAACTGATGTTCATGAGAATTCAACTCTCAACAAAGAAGCTGACTCATCACAAAAAATCGACTTTGAGGAAACTCATGAACAAAGATTCACTTAGCCAGATACTACTCAGTTACCAGAAGAAATTGATGACAGCATGGTGCAGATCAAAAATTGGAAGCATAAGTCTAGTCATCCTCAAGAGCTTGTCATTGGAAATATCAGTGAAGGAATTCGAACCAAATCTAAAAACAGAAAGGAAACAAGCATTGTGGCACTAATCTCTAAGATTGAACCAAAAGGAATAGATGAAGCACTTACCAATGAAAGCTAGATAGAAGTAATGCAAGAAGAACTCCAGCAATTTAAAATGAATGATGTATGGGAATTGGTTCCCAAACCAAAAGGAAGAACCATCATTGGTACCAAGTGGATATTCAGGAATAAAGTAAATGAACTTGGTAAAGTGACCAGAAACAAAGCAAGACTTGTAGCCAAAGGCTACTCACGGTCAGAAGGAATAGACTATGATGAAACCTATGCACCAGTAGCAACATTGGAAGCTATCAGACTATTACTTGCCTATGCTTACTACCAAAACTTCAAACTATTTCAGATGGATGTAAAGAGCGCCTTTCTAAATGGGTTCATCAAAGAAGAAGTCTATGTGGAACAACCCCCTGGGTTCGAGGAACCAAGAAAGCCAGATCATGTTTACAGACTGAAAAAGGCTCTGTATGGACTGAAACAAGCGCCTCAAGCGTGGTATGAACGACTCAGTAAGTTCTTATTAGACAACAAATTCAAGAAAGGTATGGTTGATACAACTTTATTTATCAAGAAGGAAAGTAAGGATATTCTTCTAGTACAAATTTATGTAGATGATATTATTTTTGGTTTTTCTAATGAACGATTGTGCAAGAACTTCTCAAAGTCTATGCAGGAGGAATTTGAAATGAGTATGATGGGAGAACTCACATTCTTCCTAGGACTTCAGATCAACCAATCAAAACATGGAACGTTCATCCATCAAGAAAAATATACTAAAGATCTGATCAAGAAGTTTGGAATGGAAAACTACAAGAAGACCGAAACTCCAATGTCAACATTCATCAAACTTGATCGGGATGAATCAGGAAAGAAAGTTGACCAAAAATCTTATAGAAGTATGGTTGGGTCTCTTCTCTATCTTACTACATCTAGACCATATATTATATACAGTGTGTGTCTATGTGCTCGGTTTCAAGTAGATCCAAGAGAATCTTATCTTATAGCAGTAAAGCGAATTATTAAGTACATAGCTACTTATCCAGTTCTGGGTCTGTGGTATCCTAAAGAAACATACTTACTCTCCTTGGCTACTCAGATGCTGACTTAGCAGGATGTAAAGTAGACAGAAAGAGCACATCTGGAACATGTCAATTACTAGGACAAATGCTGGTGTCATGGTCTTCTAAAAAGTAGAACACTGTGGCTCTATCAACTGCAGAAGCAGAATATGTTGCTCTTGGAAGCTGCTGCTCACAGATTTTATGGATGAAACAGCAACTACTGGATTATGGAAAGGAAGAAGCTTGCAGTAAAATAAGATGTGATAATACAAGTGCAATAAATCTCACCAAAAACCCAATTCTACATTCCAGGGCAAAACACATTGAGATCAGGCATCATTTCATTAGAGATCATGTACAAAATGGAGATGTATTCATGGGATTTATTGATTCAAAAAATCAATTGGCAAACATCTTCACAAAGCCACTGGACAAAGGTACATTTGATTCAATATGCAGTAGATTAAATATCATTAATCCTTTTGTATAAAAATTCTTCAAGACAGGATATAATCTGGAAGAAGCATTTCAACCAACCTTCAAGGTAATTCCGAGAAGAAATTGATGGTATGATTCTGGTGCTTAAATTATTGTCTTGATAAATTATTAACAAAATAATTGATGTGCATAATTTCAGTATATGCCTAAATTATCTACATTTATTTTCCTTTTCAATGATATTCGAAAAACTACTATTTTGAGACAATAAGTCGCGTCTTTTCATCTTCAAAGAGTCTATAACTTCCAAAAAGCACGATCTTTTCACGACAAGCCTTCAGAAAACGTCTTTCAGAAAACTTGAAGAACCAATCTTTCTCTCTAAATCAAACCCTCTCCGAACAATCGCTTCGAGATCCTCCATATCCAGATCAAGGTCTGTATCTCCATCTCCCATAAGAAGATCCCACAAGATTGCTGGCAGAGGACCAAGGAGCATAGAGGGAGGATAGACGCATTTTGATTTGACATAAACTTCTGATGATTCCGAAGGACAAATTCAAAATGCATCGATTCAAAGGGATGCAACTAAAAATCTGGAGCTTCAGAGAAATTCTTCATCACATTCTGAACGGAGAAATATATCTAGAAGAGATACGTCTGGATTAACCCTGCCTCAACCAAAAACCCTCATTCTGTTATGAGAATGTATCAACGCTTAGTGCGAAATAATGCTACTGAGGAGATGAAACTTTTTCTGTTGAGAGAAAAAGGGTATGCGAATGAACTTCGTCTGGTTCAAGCTGTGCAAACTACAGAATCACCTCCTAGACAAAGTGCACAGGGAAGTGAAGTGAGTCGAAATAGGGAAAATGCTCTGGTAGAGAAGGAAGGTGATGAAAGACTTTACAGAAATTTTGAAATCAGAATGGGAATTGCAGCAGTGGTTAGAAATACCACTGGGAAACTATTCCGATCGAAAGAACATAAGAATTTTTATAATAGATTGCTGGAACGTGGAGTGATGAATCACAGGATTGTGGATTTTGATTTTCTGGATGTTGCTAATGTGAATCTGAGAGAACATTTTGAAATGCTGCAGATGGACCAATTTTGCACTGACTCTGCTGTTGTTTATCCACAACTAACAGCATATTTTTATTCCAATATGACATTTCTGTCTCCAGATAAAATGCAGTTCAATGTGTACGATAGATTTTATGATGTGAGTACAGATGTTCTGGCTGATATAATGAAAGTTGAAAGGGGACCTTTCTTGCCAATAGAAGTGACCTACGAGACTGTCTGTAAGTATCTCACAAAGTCTGTTAGGCCTACTATTACCTATCTTTTCTTAACTTCAGCAAGAACTATTCTGCACAAAATCATCATAAGCTGCATTCGTCCTAAGGCCTCATCAAAAACTGATGTGTCAAAATTTGAGGCCAAACTAATGTGGGCAATTGAGAAGGGGGTTCTATTCTCACTTCCTCACACTGTTCTTTTACACATGTATCGAACAATTTCGAAAGATAAAAGACAGTTGCTTTATGGAGCTCTAGTGACCAAAATCTTTGAATATCACAAGATTGATATACCGAGCAGACTCTGCTCTACAGAGCTTCCAACTATGGTCATAGATCTTAAAATGATAAACAAAATGAGATTAAGGGATGTTGCAGAGACATGGAGAAGAAAAGAGAAGGAATTGACAAAGGCATCAACAAAGCAGAAGGGAAAAGAGATGACTGCTACAGAACCTAGTTCAAAGAAGAGCAGGCAACTGTTACTTCATGATGAAGATGATGAAGATGAGACAATTTCTGAAATTTTGATGAAAATGGGTCAAACTATACATAGAACGACACAACCAGAACCAGAACTGCCTCCACCAATAGTGACAGAAGAAACTCTTCCTAGTACAACACCTCAACCAGATGAGCATATAGAAATGTCAGAGCCAGATGAAATTGAGTCTTATAAAGGTGGACTAGAAGAAAGGGAAGAAATCCAAGAAGAAGATATTCGAATAAATGAGGGAGTTATTCCTGATGTTGAAGAGGAAAGAAATCCATTGGGACAGCTAGGGCAGACAAAGCATTCACTCAGGGAGAGCCTATGCATCAGACTGGTGAAGAAGATATCCCTGCAACTTCATCTGATCGTGCCGATTATCAAAAGATATTGGCTTTACTTATGGAAATAAGAGATCGTCAAGTTGCTATGGAAAGCTCTCTAAATTCCAGACTAGTGACTCTTGAGGATACAGTTCATCAATGTCTCAACAGGATTGAAGCATCTGCCATGGATATGGAGGATTTCACCCTTGTTCGGACCCAAAAAAAAAAATCTTCTTAAAATTCATCTTCTAGTTTTACATCATTTGAATATTGTCTTTTTAATTGTGACAAAAAGGGGGAGTAAGACCTAATCTGAACCTTTATGTTTGAATGTTTGGTGAAATTTGCAGATGATTTTGAACCTGGTTATGTTTGGATGTTTGAACCTGGTTATGTTTGGATGTTTGCTGAAATTTGCAGATCATTGCTTGTGCTCGTAAACTGAATTATTGTTTTGTTGCTTAATCTATTGTGGTGTTCAACATAGATGAATGAACTATCTGATGTAAGCATCATTACTCCTGTTATATTTGGAAATATGTGCTACTAATCATATTTTGCAGGGAACAACAAGTAAGAGGCATAAAAAGTTTTGTCACCATCAAAAATGGGGAGATTGTTGAAAACTCCTAGTTTTGATGTTAACAAATCATTTTATGTTAATATTTATACAAATCTTCAGAAGAAATAAGCTATGGGATGGTGTATGTTTTTGAGTCTGTCAGTGGCAGAAGGAAAACATACAGTGTTTCTGAGTCTGACCGTACCAGATGCAAATTTGAGTCTGACCGTACCAGACGGAAGAAACACAAATTCTGAGTCTGACCATACCAGACGAAAATCTTAAGCAGACTCAGAACTTGAATCAGTCAGACTCAAAATAAAACTTCTTCAGGAATTGATCACCAATGGTCAAGTATTTCACTTACCTTGTTTACATTGATTCTATTATATTAATTTAAATTGCAGGATCAAATAAAGGACAACTTCCAAAGAAGAATGGAGTACTTATGGAAGCTCGGATTCTGATTGTATGGGCGAGCATAATCAAAGGGGATCTGATCTACTTCCAACGGTCAAATAAACTTGCCTTATAAAGTCTGTCATAGAAAAGGAAGATTAAACTCTCAAGGGAAGAGTCAACGGTCAAGTGTGGCTTGGAGAGTATATAAGGATATGATGAGACCTAGGAGATAGATAGGATAAACATATTGCAAAGTGCAATTCTGTTCTTCAGTTGTCTAAAGTGCGAAATTGAGAGATCTAGGTGAATTATCAGAAAGAGTGACTTTGTGAGAATTATCATCACCGAGTGTTAACACTCAAGAGTGTGTAATCATCTTTGATCCTATAATGGAATCCAGCCTATTGGCTGATCACCTGAAGAGTGGATGTAGGCTTGTCTAAAGCCGAACCACTATAATCTGTGTTTGCAATTCTCTTCACTCTCTCTATTTAAATTATGTTTGAAGAATTGCAAAAGATTGTTATTGCTTGCGCGTAAAATTCCTCTACACCTATTCACCCCCCCTCTAGGTGTTAATACTAGTTCTAACACCTAGTTCCTAGTTAAGAACCACACTAGGAAGCACAGAGCCGGACAGTTCTTCACATCCATAGTGTTACAATATCTTAGGGACTTTTTACATATTCTAGGATATTATAGAATTATCCTTTGTATATTCTATGGATTTGTTTTCCTAAAAATATCTTATAAATTAGGCTTCATTGCATCTATTTCTTATGGCCTTGTGCCTTAATACACACAGCTTTTTCCTAGATCTTTTCTCTCTATCATGGTATCAGAGTGATTGCTCTGGGCTTTAGTTTTTCTGTTGTGAGTCTGTTGTCACCATGCCTTTGAGGACTATTGCATCATCGGCAGTCAAGTTCACCACAGTTTAACATTGATGTTCGAATCTCAGGACTCTTCGCCGTTGCGTTCTCGTGGTTTCATCAATTTGACGATAGCACGTTCGTCATCTTGTCACTGGTGACCTCTCACACTTCATACTTCAACACCTGGAGAATCTCAATGCACACACTCTCACACGTCATCGTTATTAGTGCTCTTTAGTTTTGGTCGTTTTCTGTGCTATTGGATTTAATATGGGTGATTCGGGTGACCGGATTTATGTCAAACTCGATGGCTCCAATTATGCTCTTTGGCGGCCATAGTCGATGGCTGCACTTGTTTATCGTAACTTATTTGAGCATGTTAAGAGTGTTCACGTCTGTCCTACCCAACTCAAGGACATTGAACAATCCAAACTCACTTCTACGGTGATTGCTTAGTGGGAACCTGACATTTGGACTTGCACTGTTGTTGATTGAAGGGCTTAGGCCATTGTATTTGGTTCTCTTGATCAAGCCCTTTGCTCACAGTTTGCTCACATCACGAGTGCAAAGAATCACTGAGATCAGCTCGTCAACATGTTTTCTTAGATTGGCTCTATCCGTGTCCACTGGTTACAGTAGGAAATTGCTGTTGTTACTTAGGGCACTCAATCCATCCATGAGTTTTATAATTATTTGAAGTCACTTCGGAGTCAAATTGGCATTTTGTATCCTGTTTTATGTTGACACAAGGACCTTTAGAGTGCCAAAACTTAGCACGAGCGGACATTTAAGTGCCAAAAGTTCGGAATGGTACACTTAAGTGCCAAATCAGAGCAAAAAAGATCAGGCCAACAGCAAGAAAATACGGTCAAAATGCTTACGTGGCACTTTTCTGGCGAGTTGAAATTGAAATGGCGTTGTTTTGAGTGCTGACATGGCTAAATAACCCAAAACGACGTCGTTTTGAGTGCTGACATGGCCAAATAACCCAAAACGATGTCGTTTTGAGCACTGACATGGCCAAATAAGCCCAAAGCGATGCCGTTTTGACCTTAATTAGATTTTTATATAATTACTAATTAAATAATATAAAATGAAATTGAAAAATTTATAAAAAAAAGTAATAGCATAGGCGGGGGAGCCTCCCCCACTTGTGGCCGTTGCCCCATCACCGATGGGGTGGCGGTGCTAGTTGCGAGGGTCGTTGGCTCCTGGGCAAGGGCCAGCAGCCCTCGCCAGACGTTGGCAGAGGGTGGCGAACCTCTCCCAGATTTGGACGAGGGTTGTCAGCCCTCGCCCAGCGCCACTAGCAACCCTCGCCTAGATTTGGGAGAGGTCGCCTCCCTCTCCCGCCCCTCACCGACCCATGCCTAGCCGTCGCCGACCTTTGCTATCCATTGCCTCCACCCCATCGGCGATGGGGCATTGGCGACCTTCGCCATCAATCGCGGCCGCCCTACCGGCGATGGGATGGCGACAATGGGGTGGCGGAGGCTCCCCTACTTATGCTATTTTTTTTTCATTTTTAATATCATTTAATTAATATTTATATTAAGAATCAAATTTTGGCCAAAATGGCATCGTTTATTGTGAATGTGAGTTAACGTGAAATTTGAACGAGCCACGTAAATGTTAGAAATTATTAAATTAAGCCATGTCGAATTTCTAGCAACTTTTGCTGGAGTCGGCACTTAAGTTATTTAATTTTAAAAAAAAAGTGACATTTAAGTGTGTACCTTTCGAAACTTTTGGCACTTAAGTGTCAACTCGTGTCATGTTTTAGCACTTGGGCTATTCTTTCCCATTTTATGTTCCACATGTCTAATTGTGCCATACGTCAGTCTTCTTAGCTATAGACTTAGGATCACCTATGACTTTATGATTTTCTTATGATGCTCCAACCTGTTTTCGAGGGTGTTTGTAGTCAGATTCTTTATCAGAATCCTTTACCCTCTCTTCTTGATGCTGTCAAGGAACTTCAGTATGAGGAAACTCGGTTACGTTTCTCTCGTCTTCTGCAGTGCCTGATGCCACTGCAATTCTCACTGCTACTCATCAACCTACATCATCATCTTGTTCTCCAACTCAGGGTTCTCAACAGTCTGTTTAGTGTTTTTATGGTTATTATAGTGGTCATATCGAGTCTCGCTATAATAAGAAGTAGCGTGATAACCAGCGATCTTCTTGGACTCCACCTGTTCCTACTCCAGCTCAGCATGTTTCTCTCACTTCTCCTTTTGTGAATGAGTGATTTGCTGCACTTGAGACTCAATTAACCCACTTAAATAAGTTGCAGCTTAGCTCGTAATTGTCCAGTTTTGGCTTTTCGGTTGTTTTTGTTGGGGTTTCATAAATTATTGTATAGGCAAATTAATATAAACACAGCGGAAACAAAATGAAATATTTCTATACATGTATCTCCAAAGGCATTATTCGTGCGTTTTAATAAAAAATCTGCATATAAAAGGAAGTTAAACGAATTACCTCTTGAAGCACACTTTAAACGAATTGGTTCAAATGTTCTTTAGTTCAAGCTCCACAAACGTCGGATCTCTAGTTTAGACACACCACCAATGGATGTAGAACGAAGAGAAAACTTGCGGATAATCACCACCATAATTGTGCTAGCAATTTCGTGGAGATAATCCTTCGTATCCTTGATATTTTAGCCACGGCCCAAATGAGAGAAAATCCTTTTTCTCTTTTTCATTTGCGTACATATGCACACAAAAACGCACACTCACCCTTTTTATATAAGATTCTCTCAAGCGGGTAACCACCCACGATCCCATGACCAGCAACCGTTGCTGATCATGGGACAATCAGCAACCGCTACTGATCGTGGGAAACTACCCCCACGACCATCAACCGTTGCTGGTCATGAGTTCATGCATGATCCCACGACTAGCAACCATCGCTGGTGGTGAGCTCATGCATGATGGTCAACAACGGTTGCTGACCATCATGCCACAAATTTTTTTTTTATTCAAAATAAAAACATGCACATGAGTGTGTTGCACACGGTCAGCAATTGTTGCTGACCGTGTGCATAATTTAATTAATTAATTAATTAATTAATCAATTCCCAAAAATGAATAAAAGGGACATAATCTTTATGTGCGCATTTAGGGTACATTAACATGTATCCACTTTGGCCATGCGTGTGCATCATATGCACGTAGGCTCATGACTATTTCATGTCGACTCAATGCGACTGTAGTAATTGCAAACACATTTGCAAAATTATTTCTCTCTTGTTCCACGTTATCCTAATTGGTTATGGTGTGTGACATCCCTAGATTCATCACTAAGCTGGTAGTAAGACTTGTACTAACACATTAGTACTCCCAAAATAATTAATTGTCCCGATTAATCTTTGGGTCTTACAAGCCATGATTGACATCTAGTAATATGTCATGGCTACCTAGATAGTGTGAATGCTTTAAGAACATAATCAACCTGTCAGTTTTGGCTACAGTGCAATTTAATCCCTCTGTCTTACTATGTCCCGATCAAACAAAGACCATGGAATATTTGTCAAGTCACCAATTCGATTATATGCACAAATCTAATTGACATGCATTTTATTTAAGACATAAACAATTTATTCTTGGTTACAACCCCGGTCGAGGATTTCAATACATTATCATAATTAGATTGCATAGAACATCATTATTATACCTTGTATGTAACAAGGAGACAGATTCCATATTGTGTACATGTGTAACTTCGTATATGAACAAACTATGACCATCAAGTATAAGGACAGATCAACGACACGACATTATGTGCACTCGTGAACCATTTGTTCGACACACAAGTTAACATCGTGCCCCAGGTCTAAGGATTATTTACACAAGACCAAAGTATGAACAATTAGACATTGTCCACGCTAAAAGCTTCCATGTTGTTAATCATTCTATATGCGTCGAGTTCAGTGAATTTGTCTAATACAAACACCTGTGTTCTAACTCAGGCATCGCAATACCCAATGATTTGCGACTCATCATTTCCTTAAGTATCCAATACTTAATGGTGAAGTTAAGAACACACTGGTCTCAACAGGATTATAAATATTCACTCAATAATCCATTGACCAGGAACGGTTTAAAGATTCAGTTTTACTATGAACCTGTCACATATATTCTTGATGTCTTAAGAATAGATCTAGTTGCAACTAATCTTATGGAATCATTTATAAAATAATTGGGCAAATGAATGAATACATCATTGCCATTAATTAAATAATAATAATAATGATAGTACAACTAAAATCCCTAACATGTAACTATTACATAGTAGCTTTAGGGCATACATCCAACAGTTTTTAACTCTTGTTGATTCTTCTACGGCTGCTGCTTCCTCATCAAGTGGCTCTTCTACTACTTGGATTCTTCACTTAGGAGCTGCTAGATACATAAAAGCTTCTGCTACTTGTCTCACTGAGCTTTCTAAGCTTAAGTCTCTAGCATGGTTATTTATAGCTGATGGTTCTCCTCTTATGGCTGCCCAATAGGGAACTCTTGTCTGCCTTTAGGCTTTCTGTGTTCTTGATGTGTTGCATGACCCTTCTTTGGTGCTCAATTTATTGTCTGTCAGCCAGCTTACTGATGTATGTTGTGAGTATTACTGATCGTTCTTGCTTTGTGCAAGATTGTTTGAGTGGCAAGATAATCGGCAAGGGCAATAAGAATGACGAGTTGTCTGTTGTGCAGTCTCTCCACATTCCATCCACCTCCATTTCCTCTCCTCATCCTATGCTGGCTACTATGGATCTTGTGCGAAGGCTCTGCGTCTTAGGCACGCTTCTTCTTCTCGCCTTTCTATCCTTCTACAATAAGGGGTTCTTGCCCCTTTCCCCTTTGGTGCTTTACCTCACTGTTCTATCTGTCCTTTAGCAAAGCAGTCTACTCTGCCTTTTCCTACAAGTACATCTATCTCTAGTGCTATTTTTGATCTTGTTCATTCGGACATGTGGGGCCCTGACCCTATTCCATCCAAGAGTGGTTTCAAATTTTATGTTTCATTTATTGATGATTATTCTTGCTATACTTGAGTCTATCTTATGCGTTAGATAGTTATTTTCTTACCATTTATCAGATTTTTACTAGCATGATATCTACACAATTTTAAAAGAAAATCAAGTTTTTCCGCTCTAGCTGGAGGGTATCTTTCGAGTTATTTTCATTCTCTCTTAGTTAGTGATGGGGCATTGCTACAACTTTCCTATCCTAGTGTCCCGACTAAATGTAAACATCGACATCTTCTTGAAACCATTTGTGCTCCTTTACTCTCTACTTCGGTTCCTACCGAATTATTAACTGCCTTCCCTCACGTGTTTTCCATCAGGATACGCCCTTTGAGCGACTTCATTCCCGCTCTCCTACCTATACATATCTTTGAGTTTTTGGGTGCTTGTCTTTTGTGCTTCCCTCCCACTGAACGTACGAAGTCGACTGCTCAATCCATATCGTGTTCATTCTTAGGCTACAGCACTGAGCACAAGAGATATCGTTGTCACGTTTCAATTACTCACCACATTTGTATCTCTCGTAATATCAATTTTCATGAGCACGTTCCTTACTTCTCTACTATCACTACGTCTTCAGTACTACTCCTATTCCTTTCATGTACTTCCTGGCTGATCGTTGTCCTAACCCACCTTTGCCCCTATTTCTCCTCCTCCAGATACACTTGCCCTTCCTTTTCAGTCTAAACTACCTCTCGATACTGCCCCTCCTATTCCCCCTGCCATCAATGATTCTACCTCTCTAGAGCCACGTTATAACCCTCCTCGAGATCGTCGCCCCCTTACTTGGTATGTTGCTGCTACTTTTATTCTACCAAGTGTGATTCCTTTTTGGTTGTTGCCCATGATGTGCGGGAACTTACTAGTTACCGCAAGGCAGTATAACATGCTGAGTGGCGTCAAGCCATGGCCGAGGAACTTTTTGCCTTACAGAGTTCTGGTACTTGCGAACTTCTCCCTCATCTACCGAGTCAATCCTTAGTATCCTATCGTTGGATCTACAAAGTAAAGACTTGTTTTAATGGTAATATTAAGTGCTATAAGGCGCGTTTGGTTGCGTGAGGTTTCTTACAAGAATATGGCATTGACTATGAAGAGACTTTCACTTCAGTAGCAAAGATGACTTCTATTCATGCTCTCCTAGCCGTTGCTTCTATTCACAACTAGCCTCTCTGTAAGCTTGATGTGAAGAATGCTTTTCTTGATGGGGATCTTCAGGAGGAAATCTTTATGCAGCCACCACCTGGTCTTGCCCACGCCCTTGGTCAGGTTTGTCATCTTCGACGGGCTCTTTATGGCCTCAAACAGCATCACATGTTGATTTGAGAAGTTTACTACTAACATGCATTTTGCAGGCTTTGTTCAGAGTGAGGCTGATTATGCTATGTTTGTTCATATTTCGTCTTTTGGCTGTACTATCCTTCTTCTTTACGTGGATGACATGATCATTATTGGCAATGACTCTGATTATATTGCGCATACCAAGAGGCATTTTTAGCGACATTTTGCCATGAAAGATTTTGGTCCATTGCATAATTGCTCGCAGTTCTCATGGTATTCTTCTTTCTCAGCAGAAGTATACCACTAATTTTCTCTCCACCTCTGCTCTTTTTGATTTTTGTACTGTGGTCACTATTATTGAGTTGAATCAGAAGCTTCGCCCTAACGATGTGACTCGTTATCAAACTCTGGTCGGTAGTCTTGTGTATCTCACTATTTTGTGACCTGACATTGCTTATGCAGTTCATGTTGTCAATTTGTTTGCTACTGTCCCTCGGTCTACTCATTATGCTGCTGTGCTGCGGATCTGGTGGCACCTTCAAAGTACTTTGACGTGGTCTTTGTTTTTGCTGTCCTCTTCTCCTCTCAAGTTATGTGCTTATTCCAATGCTGATTGGGCTTCTGATGTAATTGCTCATCGATCCATCACAGGATTCTGCATTTTCCTAGGCGATTCTCTCATTTCTTGGCATGTCAAGAAACAACAGATTGTCTTGCTCTCCTCTACTTTGTCCGAGTATCGTGCTATGGCTGACACTACTGTTGAGATTGTTTGGCTTCGTCCTTTGCTTTCTAACTTGGGCATCTCGCTCCAAAATCTTACTCCTCTGTATTGTGACAACAAAAGTGACATCCATATTGGGGCTAATCCTGTTTTTCATGAGTGCACCGGACATATTGAGATCGATTGCCATCTTTCTCGTCATCATCTCCAAGCTCGCAGCATCTCTCTTCCTTTTGTTGGGACTACGGACGAGTTAGTTGATGGCTTTACAAAGGCTTTTACAGCACCACATTTTCAGTATCTACTTTCCAAACTCTCACTTTTTGATCCACCTTGAGTTTGATGGGGGTGTCACAATATCTTAGGGATTATGTATATATTATAGGATATTACGGAATTATTCTCTGTATATTCTGATGGATTGTTTTCCTAAAGTATCTTATCGATAGGCTTCAACTTACCTATTTATCCCAGTCTTGTCACAATATTGTACACGGTTTTTTCCTAAATCTTTTCTCTCTCACATCGAACCCTTCTTCCAATAATTTCGCTTTGAGTAAATGCAGCCGCTCCTTAGCCCCCTCGAGTGCCAGAAGGTGTCCTATCTTCTTCGGGTCGGTTATTGCTCATGCAAGTTTTTGAATTTCAATCAATTGAATAGAGAATGAGAAATCCCTATTCAATTGATTTAAATTCAAAAACATGCAAGCACCCTCACTGACGCATTAATAGTATTCAGAGTCAAAGGTGCATAAGTGGAGCATGAAGAGTAGCAATGTTCCTAGATGAACTTGTGCAAAACTGATACGAAAATAAACAAATCGAGAACTCGGAATCTAAACAACGGTTTGAGCGTGCCACTTCCTCAAGAAGTCGAACAGGATTAAAAAAATTTGAACTTTATTAGGCAGTTATACAGATTCGAGGACAATGTTCAGATATGACACCGCATAAAGTGAAGCTAACAAAATTCTTCTTTCTCACAAGAAAGCAATAACTTCATGATTTCGCTCTAGAAAAGGGTTTCGACACAACTTCATGTGAGTCACCACATTTCAACAGCTCTTTATTTTTTTCCTTCCAACAGCTTGATAGTGCCCAAGATAGTAAAGAAAAAGGACCTTGGAACCAATTATATGATAAGTTTCAGGTTTTAGAGGATGCACGGTAAGTTCTAGATTCCAAAATTGGGGAATTGATTCAGAAAGGGTAGGTTCCATGTGGAACTCGGAAGTAGGTTCCATCTATGTTTAGTTTGACCCAACCTAATGGAAGCAGGTTCAATCCCATCAAAAGTTGGGCTAATTCTTTGAAAAACCCAAACTTGAGGTCTAATTCTCATTCTAACCCAAATACTTTTTTTGTCTAAAAAAATTCCCAACTTTCACTCGAGTTCCAAATCTGCCCACATGTTCAAAAGTCGTCATTGGTTTCTTAACATATCAATACCAAGCAGTTGCTATTGTTTCATATGAATGTGAGGATGAGATAAAGATGTAGATTATGAAATGAATCTCTCATTGGTCTTGATGTTAATAATTTTGAAGAAACTAGTGATGCTTTTTGGAGATATGGACAAATTTTTAATTAGAGTGAAAGTGGGGAATTTCTTTTAGAAAAAAAAAAAGAAACTCAAGGCAAAATTGTGATTGAGCCTAAAGTTGAGAGCTCTTTTAGAGGATTAAGGCCAAAATTTTATGCGTAGGCCTATAAACTCATTAACAACCTCATCTCCCTCTCCTGTGCATCAAGTACGTGCTTATATGCTTTGAATATATTTATTGATCAAGCCCGAAACAATGATTTATTCCTCCATTGCCACCAAAACCAACACGTAACTCTGAAAATCGAAGACCATGACGAATTGAAAGAAAAACTGGCGTTGCCATATTATTTGACACCTCTTTCCCTCAATCATTTTCACATCAAAAATTAATCTTTAACACGGAAGGGAATGGGTAAAGATCTTTTGCCTCGGTAGTGAGCTCGGTGCATCATTGATTCGATCACGTTAAAGCCTGGAGAGAGGGACGGGGGCACGTAGGCTTCAGTGGTAGAAATCACGCAAGCGTAGAAAAGGAAAGGAATGGCAAAACTGCAACTATGGCACTTCAATGGTAATTATTTGGATCTGTATAAAAAAAATTTAACGGTGATGGAAGAGAGGATAAAAATCAATAATAGAAAGGAAAGGAATGTGAAAATCGAACAACAATTGAAATTGCCCAAAGTGCTGATAACGAAGTGTTTTGGTCGGGCATTCTTTCATAAGGGTAACTTGGAGCTGTATAGAGACCCTAACTTTTAGAGGATTCCGTTGACATATGATTTTGAGTCGAAATGTAGAAAAAATTAGAAAAATTTTTACCTAGAATATTTGTATTCTTTACCTAGAATATTTGTATTCTCCTTGAGGGCTCCTTCTATGATGTTACTGATGAGGAGACCGGCTTAGTCTTTACCTAGAATATTTGTATTCTTTGGATAGATGATGGACACCCTACTTGGTTTTCAATGCATTTTGTTTCATGGTTTCTGAATATGGACGGTGAGCTGGTCAGCCCTTAGACTAGTGAGCCGTGGGGTGTTGGGTGGACCTGCATTCTGGGATAGGTTAGATGGAGCAAGGCCAGAGAATACTGGTTTTTGGAGTCCTGTGGGGGAAGCTCAAGTAGAGTAGAATTAGGCATCATTTTGGCCTCTTCCCAATTTTTGTTTATTGCATGAGTTTTGTGGCTATGTAACCGATTCTATATGCGTGCTGAAATCTATGGACTTCCCTTGTATGTGAATGTTATTAATGGCTAATGAAAATGAAGAAGTCAACGCCTATGGTGTTGTTCTTATCTATCCCAGTCTCTTTGCTTTGGTTTGATAGCCTTATTAAATGTCTCTTATCATTATCTCCCTTCTATATATGTATTCGGTGTTAGCAGGAGTTGAGATGGACCATTGCTTTGCTAATTAAAGTTCATGTAGACTTAATTAAACATGTTATAAATGCTGACCTTCTAAAAGGTTAGGATAGTTCTAATAAGGGAAGTGTGCTTGTGAAGGTCTATTATTTAATTTCAAGGCTAAACTTTCACGTGCAATAGATAATGACGTGCCTAGGGCGTCATAGCTTGTTTCGATGTTTGGTGGATGAAGTTAGGCATAATTTCCGGGCAGTGGCCATTGTAGTATAACAATGCAAACCCGGTGGCAAACTTCATATCTTGATGCAAAAGAATATATGAATTAAGAGGGAGCTCACACATGAGGAGAAGATTGTTTGTTGCTTATGTAGAATTCAAGTCAAACGATTATAGTTGGAGAAAGTCGAGCCGAGGTGGAGATTGTTAGAATATGTCTCAAGTTTGAGCCTGAAAAGAAAAGTTTCCTAATTTAAGTAGGTTTCCTATTTTGAATAAGTTTCCTAATTGAATGGTTTTCCTAGTTGGAGAAGGTTCCCTAAAAAGAGGTTTCCTACTTTATATTTGATTTTTGCCATATATAAAAAGTTGAGAAAGAAAGAGTTTAAATTGTTTAGAGCCACCTTTTGTAATCCTTGATTTTTATAGCGGACTTTGCTTCTCTTCTCCCCATCGTTTTTCCATTCTAGTGTTTTTTTTTTATTCTTATCAATTCCTATTTCATTATTGTTTTCGCATCTGCGCATAACAAAATACGTGGGTTGGGTACGAAATTTCATTCTTGAATTTAGACTGCCCATGATGGCCGGCCTATATGAGCTCGTCCTAATATGATCATTTTAATATAAAGAAATTAAATTTTAAGCATGGACAGGAATGAGTAAGGATCTTTTGCCTCGGTGGTGAGCTAGGTCCACCATTGATTCGGTCCTATTGTTAGGTTCTAACCTCGCATGAATGGTTAAAGCCTGGAGAGGGACGGAAGGACGGAGGCCTCGATTGTAGCATTGGCGAGTGGAGGCGAAAAGGCAACCGTCGCATTCCGCCGGAAGTTAATAGGGTTTCTGTTAAAAACCAAAAATGGTGATAGAAAAGAGGATGAAAATCAATACTAGAAAAAGAAATAAATGTAAAAAAAGAATAACAAATTGAAAAAGTCTCTAGTGCTGATAACGAAGTGTTGGTCGGGCATTCTTCGACGAGAGCAACTTGGAAATGTGTGGAGACCCTAACAATGAGAGGATTGCAACCCTTATAGCCGATATGTAATTCAATTCAAATTCGGATAGCTATTAACTGAAATAGTGAAGAAAGAGTGGAGCATTGAAATGATAATGATGAAGAAAACAACGATAAAGGACAATGTCCAAATTGTCTATATACCTTTAGTCAATGTTCAATTTCGTCGTTATATTTTGATTTTGTTCAATTTGGTAATATACTCTTGCAATCAAACTGATTTCATTGTTCTATTTTATTGGGTCTTGTGGGAAAAGAATAGCGTAAGTGTCAAAACTTGATACAAAATGACACTTAAGTACTAAAAGTTATAAAATATACACTTAAGTGCAACTTTTTTTCGAAAAATGGATAACTTAAGTATCAATTCCAACTAAGGTTGCCGGAAATTTGACATGATTTATTTTAATAATATAACTCGCTTACGTAACTCGCCGAAAGCTAAGCCAACAAAAATTCAACCAAAATGACATCGTTTTAATGCTGATGTGGAATTAAAAAATATATTAATTAAATAATATTTAAAAACTTTTAAAAATATATTAATTAAAAATATTTAAAAACAAAAATATAAAAAAATTAATCAATTAAAAATAAGGAAGGAAGGGGGGAGGGATCAATTGAGGGATGTGCAACCCTCACTGTCGCCACCCCACCATTGCCGAGAAGGGCCGGTGACGATGGGGCAAGGGTTGATTGGGGTCGCCAGGCTTTGGCCAGTGGCTAGTGACCCTAGCCAACCTACGGTGAGGGCCTGCAGGCCCTTGCCCAAATCCAGTGGTTGTTGTCGACCCTCACCCAGCCAAGCCAAGGGCTGCTAGCGGCTGGCTATGGTTGCGCGACCCTTGCCCCAGATTTGGAGAGGGTCGCCGGCCCTCGCCCAACTAGGCCAAGGGCCACCGGTAGTTGGCTGTGGTCGCACGATCCTCGCCCCAAATCCGTCGAGGGTCATCGGCCCTTCCTTAGCCGGCCAAGGGCCACCGACAGCTGGCTATGGTAGGGCCCAGATCTGGGCGAGTCGGCCACTAGTCAAGGCCTGGTGACCCCAGCCGACCCTCACCCCATCGTTGTCAGCTCTTCCTGACAATGGTGGGGTCCTCACTCAATCCCTCCCCCTCCCCCTTCCTCTTTTTTTTTTAATCAAATCAATTTTTGAAATTTGTTTTCTGAAATGACTTTTTTTTTCCATGCAGACAATTTCTTTTTCTTAAATTGTCATGTGGATATTTGTTTTGAAAAAAATTGCGCCGTTAGCAAATAAAGTCGCCGGAAAATGACACATGTGCATTTTGGCTGAATTTTTTCGCCGTTAGCACTTAATTTATCATTTTTACTCTGACTTTGGCACTTAAGTGTATATTTCCGAACTTTTGGCACTTAAGTGTCCCGTACTAAGTTTTGGCACTCTAGGGTCCACACTTCGGGTCTTATTGGAATCTAGCGTGGAAATCAATCGGCCACAGATCCCATGCACATTTGCTGATGTATGGCTCCTGATCTTTGGCCCCTCGCCGTGGTCTTAACATTGGAGGTCGACCCTTTTGTGGTGACCAACAAGGGTATGTGGCATTTGGTGACTCAAAGAGTCTTTGGTCTAAAATGAATAAAATTAAATTTTAAGCATCGAATTCAGCTGGATTCATAAAACTAAGATTAATCTTTACATCGAACAAATTAAAATAATGGTTATTTTGTTCTAGAGACGGAGCTTAGTTAAATCGTTTCTTGCTTTGACAAGTAGTAGACGGTAGAGGGTTAAAAGATCATTACCAGGCAAATTAAGCTAATGTTGTTCAGTAACATCTTTGTGCATAGCCCCGCTACAGGTCTGGTAATAGTGAGTAGACAAGGACTCGAGGATTCCATTGACCGATATTCTTTCCGTTAAATAGTGGGCTTGTACAAAACCATAACTTTGTCCAGTTGCTTTACATGTATATTACGTGCTTTTTTGTGCTTTACATCATTGTTGACCTATCACAATGTTGTCAATGCCACGCGCAATTTGGCTTAAGCTTTTGCTTTCCTTGAAAGTAGTAGGAGCCAACAAGTTGTTTGTCTTCATACGGCAACAGAGTTTGTTCATCTCTTTGTGATGTCAGGTTCCACTTTTACCTGACATATTTTGGGAATAAAATCCTAAATATATTACACCGATCAATACGAGGTAGTGCCCTTTAGATTGTCTGAAAAGGTGGATTAAGTTAGGTATATGAAAATTGGCGGGGCCACTAACTCACTGATGGGGCGCCCTGCCCCGCGGCCCGGGGAGTTACAATCGGAGTCGAACCTCAAGTAAAAGTATTCCTTTTTGTCTATGTTACTTGAATAAATTTCAAACACAAATGATGTTAAACGAAAGGGCAATCTGCAATATACTTATTTGTTTAGATCTTTAAATTGATGGGGCATATTCAAGAACTAATAACAGACTGACACGTCATTCAACATACAAATTATATAGACTAGTAATGAGTCACAACTTCAGAACGGACATAACCGCCCCTTGAAGGAACAGAGCATGAACCAAAATTTGTGATTCTATGCGGATACGAGACTATACTAAATTGTAGACCTGACCTTTCTTCCTCTAACTTGAGGAACGTGCGATTTGTAAGGATATGCTAAGACAATCTCCAAGTAGCACCACCTTTCATGTTAAATTTCTTCAACCTCCCAAAGAACATGACTATTATCAGAATTAACTTGCCTTTGTTGCTCCATCTTCCTACAAATCCGTATGTAGCGTCCCTGCACGGGCTGTCTGTGTTTAGCCTCCTTTTGCAGCTATAGCCGATCGAAAATCCAACATTGCCATAGGCGCTGCAATTGATTCAGTGATAATCATCATTATAATTTTTCGGAATCTAATACATCCACATGAACAGAATCTAGAAACTCAGTGAGAATAATTGCAATGTACCTTATAGTTTCTATCGTGATGTTCAAGACATTGAAGTTGAGCGGGTCGTTCTTTAAATTCTCTCTCTCGGTGATGCAGATGAGAATGATGAAGATCACTAAATATGACAGCTGCGAAAACATCAAGCATGTCAACAAGCGCCTCCTAGGCTCATCTCTTTGAATTTTTGGTGCTGTCTCGCCATTTCTTGCCGGAAGAAATGAGGTATGTGGTGGAAGATACCTGTAAAAACACACTGTTTGTTAGAAGATGGTCGAGTAACTCTTAATTTTGAAAGTTCTTTTCCCTTGGAAAAAGGTGGCTGCAGAGAAACAGGTCAAGTTTGTGCATGTTTTCTGGTTGTTGCATTGACTACATTCGACGGTTATGCTTTGTATATTTGCTTCTAGTATTATCTTCCGCGTTTCTTCTGTCTTTACTATACATAAGAAAACACACAAGACTGATTGTACACAAATGAGACACATTTAGTCACTTACCGCATGCTTATACACCAAAACAACCCTGGTTTTGATAAGCTGCCGTAAGTCATATTTATCGCCCCCAACCAAACTTAACTAAATATAAATATTAATTATTATCTATAACTTGTAACCTACAAATAATTAATATTGGTCCCAAGGATCTTGGCCTAGGTGGCTGCGTTTTTGAGATAGAGGCTCAAGGTCTTGAGGCCATGGTCTCGAGGTCGGGTACCAGATTAGACTCAACTCTGTTTTCCGATAAAAACTATCAAAAACCAACTTCTAATTTTCATTTTAAAAGATCAATGACACGCAGAAAAGAACAAAATCATGTTCTTTAAAAGTATCTTATCATGAAAACCACCCTCCTCCAATGTCCAATTTCCCCAAGACAGACGACATATATTATGTGCCATTGAAGAAGAAAACAGAGTTTTTAATTTGATATTGGGATTTGAATGTAGATAGTGGACCAGTTGCTGGAGTATAGAGTAAGAATATAATAGGGCACAAATCAAAAGATGAATAATGTCATGTTAACATCATGCGATTTTGCTCCAAGGGTTGCCCCCATCCACTAACCTGATAAGTCAATTTGCTATTTGATCATGCGATTTTGCTCCAAGGGTTGCCCTCACCCACTAACCTGATAAGTCGATTTGCTATTTGATAAAGTGGATGCCTAAAGTGTCGATCCGTTTTAGACTTGTAGAAATCCTAAAGCCGCACTATTTTTGGACGAAAGCAAGGTAAAAACAGAGATGTAATGAATATGGGATCTGAGAGTCTTCTTTCAAGCACGGAAAAAAGAAAATTTTATTCCCACTAGGAAGATTATCAAATATCATCATTGGATGCAAATGTCGTATTCACTAAGGTTCTGTTTATTTTGTGAAAAATGAATAATTTAAAAAATATTTTCCTAAAAATAATCGTCTGTATAGCTTAAAAAAATTAAACAATAATATTTTCATTGTTCCACAAAATTATTTAGATATAAATTATTTTTGATAAAAAAATATTTTCATTGACTAATATTTTAAGTAATCATTTTTAAAAAAAAATTCAAATTATTCATTTTCTACTAAACAAACGCACCCTTAATAATTGAGATCACTTCATGAAATCTCGAGAATGTCTCTTTATATATTGAGCGATGATTACATATTATAAAATTCTAATCCTACGAAAATATGATAAGTTTTAATGGGTTTGCAAACTAACTCAATTATAGAAGTATCAAGAAAACATGAAAAACCAGGTTGTGCCTTTCCTCTGCTCTGTACTTTTTTCGAAGTTCCATGAAATCCCATTTGGGGGCAGGGTAGACGACACTATACTTATTTATCATATTGGATGAAAATGAAACGATTTCCCCGTTTCTGGGAAGTAAATTTAATAAAGCACATGACTCTGTATAATCTACCATTAACCCGTATTTTATAAGTTCGACTGATTAAGCCTTCTAAAGTAAATATTTTAATTTAATCTAGGCCACTGACTAATGTAAGAAAATAGAAAAAAATTTATCCATGAAAATACACCAGTTAATTAAAGGATAATATTCAATACTAAAGTGGATTTATGAAATTGAAATATTAAGTAAGTTGTTATGGTTTAGAGTTAATTTAGTGTTGAATATTATCTACTCTTTTAATTTGTGTCTGCATTATTTAGTATACGAATTCGATGGGGAATAGGATTTTGTGTGCGTCCACTCTCGCGGGCACGTGTGAGAATGAGAGAGAGAGAGAGATATTCACATCATCAGGACGAAGAGCACCAAAATTGCCGGAGAAATGATGGAGAGATCGAAGACGGACTCGCCGGCGTGTCTGGTGCTCACCGCCTCAAACAGAGCCCCCACGACCTTCTCGTACGGACTCCGGCCCTCCATGGCCGGTGAGCCCCACTCCATGCAGCACAAAGCCACGAACTGCACCAACACGAAGATCCAAACTGCAGCGGCCAAGCAAAGGCAGCGAAAGCCCGGAAGCAAATGCGCGTAACCCATCTCTCCAGAATTCCTCAGCATGTAGTCAAACTCGGCCCGCCCCGTTACCCTCTCGAGGAACCAGATTGCCGCCCTGAGACACGGGGGGTAGAGCGTGTTCCCGAGGAGGATCAGTGGAAGGAGCAGCCCCAGGAGGCCCGGGTTGTGCTTGAAGGCCAACACGTTCTCGTTCGTGGGGACGAAGCCGCAGTTGGCGAACGTTGATACTGTCGTGAACACGGAGAACATCGGCACGTTGAGGCCTTTGTCCCGAAGGACTTTCATCGCGCTTGGAACGAGGCTTATGTACACAGAAAGCAAACATGAGCCGGCCAAGTGGATTATGATGAGGTAACCTAGGACCACGCGGCTCAAGTACTGAACTGCCCTGTACTTGACGAGTCCCTCACCACACAGAGCTGGCTGCAACGGCGTCCCTTTCATTTTGGGGTCGAATTTTAAGGTATCGGCCTTATTGACCTGGTACAGAGGAGGAAGTTCGAGTTCGATATTGTTGTCGGAATGGTCAGAAGGGGTGGAATTCCCCTTGTGATGACTGCGTCCGGTGAATTCGGACCTTGAGAGATAAAGCTCGAGCATGGAAGTGAAGACCTCCCCGCCGAAAAGCATAAGGAGGGTCATGATGACGAGCTGGGAGTTGGAGAAGGCCTCCATTTCCACGGTGGACATGCTCGAGACTGTGGCTGCAGAGACAGAGGTGAAGAACATGTCGAGGTCACGAGGCTTGTAGGAGGACGATTTGGGCTCGCAGAGCTTTAGCGCCCAATAGCCGACCGTGGACATGAGGACGAAGCAAGCTAGTTGAGTCCAGAAAGAGTTGGCTCGGCGGGGCAAGTTGCAGAGGAGGGAAGATGCCACAGGGCGGCAAGAGTGGAGGAGGCAAGAGAGTTTTTGAATGCTAGGCAGGCTGTGCTCCACCTTGTTACCAAAACAAGAAAGCTTCTTCATCTTTTCGAGGTTCTTCTCAGCAGAGGGGGTTTTAGTTCCTATTTCAGAGGTAGGTAGAGGCGTGGTTTTATAGGCGCGACTTGTTCCCCGTATTTAAGGTTCACGTCGATTCTCAGTGACATTGGGCCCTAAGTGAAACCCATGGGAGGTGGGGCAGCAATTCATGTCTTCGTTGTGTTGTAGTCGTGTCATGTTTAGATTAATACGTGGCACGACATGTCAAACATATTTTAAATTTTAAACATGAATGTGACTAAATGTGTCCCAATATGTATCGTTAACAAAAGTAACATGGTAAGTTGTATAAGCATGCGTTAAGTGAGTTAAAAGGGTAAATTTACACATGACACATTTTTTATCTGTGTAAACAAATTGATGCATTCATGGAACTAGCGCAATCAGACTTGACATGACACATTTAATTAAATGTGTGCCCATGCAGTAAACTTAGGTTGTGTTGAAAATTGGTAGAGAAGTGATTTAGTTTAGTAAGCTATATCAATCATATAATGAAAAATAGTGCTATTTACATTAGTTCTAACTCTAAAACAGTAAGCTTTGATGTAGTTTTCTCTAAAGGGTTGCATTTTTCCTCATCCCCTGTTAAAAGAAACACCTCTAGGTGATGGTCACATATATAGACATGATCCATTTGTAAACATAGCTAAGGGGCATTTGGTTTAGTATTTCCAATGGGTGTTTGGTTTGGCATTTCCAAAGGCCTTTCAGTCTCCAAAGCCCCTTGGAAACATGCTGGATAGTTTGGCAATAATTTGGAAAGAGCTATCAACTGAAAACCGGCATTGGGAATGTTGAAAACCCAATGCTAATGGGGACTAGCATTAGGCTTTTAGCATTTGGTCAAATGCTAAACTCATTTTTTTTCTTCCAAAATTACCCTCATTAATTCTTCAAATTTCCAATTTTGTCCCTCATTATCTTTTTTGGTCAAAAACAATTTTTTATTAGAGAAGGACCAAACCCTTCGCCAATTCGGTATAGGACTATGGCTACCAATGAACCAAATCTAGCACCAATAATCGTCGGTCAAGGTCGCTCGAGGCTGAGCAATCTTCAACAAGGGTCACGCAACCTTGGCAAGGGTTGCCAGAGTCACCCAACCTTAGGCAACCCTCGATGAGGGTCGTTCAACTCGGGGGACCACCACCTAGGTCTCACGGCCTTTGCCTAGCCCTCACAAGGATTGCACAACAGCAGCTGTCAGTGGCACAACACTCATGAGGGCCAGGCGAAGGCCACCTCACGTCGCGAGACCCAGGTGATCGTTACCCGGGTCTCGCAATCCTTGCTGGCTGCCATAGCCTTTTGTCAATCCAACGAAAGGTTTAGTCTTTGTTTTTCTTTTATAATTATATATATTTTATTTTTTAGCATTATTGTCAAAATTTAAATTTAAAAAGTTGCACACATTATTTTTTCAATTTAAAAAAAATAAAAGTTAAAAAACTAATATTAATCATCCAAAGTCAAAAATTTATATTTAAAAAGTTGCATATGTTATTTTTTTCAATTTTAAACAAATAAAAAAAAAATGAAATTAATCATTCAGAGGGCTTTTCAAATGTATTTTCTTCCAAACAACATTTCTTTCAAAGTTGTTTTTCAAAGCGTAATTTACCAAAAAGCCTTTGCATTTACCCAAAACCCTTTAGGCTAAATTACTTTGCATTTCTTTAATGAGATTTTAAAATACTAAACCAAATGCACCCATAGTTTATAATCTACCAATTAAATAATAATGAAATAGCATATTTTCCTCAAATCTAGGTTTGAAGAAACTTTTCAACTATGCCTCCAATTGGTGAATTACAAATATGGATATCACCTACATGCAAGTGTCCATATTTTGTAATCTATCAATCGAAAGAATAGTTAAGAGAAATTTCATCTAATTCAGCATGAAGGGAAAATACAACCTAAAAATACATTTGAGCCCTGTCCATGTTTCTAATCCACCAATCAAAAACAAATTAGAGGAACTCTATGGCCCTTTATAGAATAAGCCTATCAAACATTTTTTCCCTCGTGATGTTTAGACCGCTTTGATCCTCATGAACCTAGTCTAGGAAAAATTTAAATTCTAACGGGGCGGTTGATGTTTTCAAAGGACCCATGTTTCCTTTCGTTCCTAGTTGAGGAAGAAATTTCAACCATGTCTCCAACTGATAAATTACAAGTATGAACATCGCCTAATGGTTGAAGTCCATATCTTACAAACTACCAATTGGTTGATGGTTGCAGGAGATTGCTTTTAATTTGGAGTGGAGAAAAATATATACATTTTTTAAGTGCCTCGTGTTCTTTTAAAAGCTTAAAGTTACATAAGAAATGGGAGGTGGTGGATTCGACTTCCATCTTTTCAAGGGAGTTTGAGAATGGCGACATTTAACTTTAAGTATGACTTTCAACTCTCATACCTTATAAAGAGATGGGGTAAAAATTTAAAAGTGAGTTGAAAATTAAAGTAAAATAAGATAAGAAAAAAATGTGATGAAATAAAGAGGGTGTGAGGCGAGAAATAGGCCATTCTAGTGAGGTTGAATGCCTAGTGCCATATGAGGAGTATCGGATTACTTGGAATCACTCGAAGTCAGTTGTGGAGAGTATCCAAGATTTTAATCCACCGATTTCGAGGAGTCAAGTCATCCAGAAGTCAAGAAGATCAAAAGTGTTGAAGCTCTGAAGTGCCGGAAATTCAGTAGTGTAATATCTTGGAGAGAGAAATCCATTTATCCAAAAGTCACCAGGGGAAAAGTGAAGTAATATGGTATTTATAGCGGGACAGCTCGAATCATTGACAAACAAGACAGTGCCATATGAAAATTTATAACAGGTTTATGCATGTCGGCACGAAAACAAGCAATGATGGTTTTTACCGCATGTCATTTTGATAAGGGTTAGCGACAGGTTGCCACGTATCAAGAGGACATGGACCGTCACTGAGCCCACTTAATAGGGTTAGAATAGACCATTTTATCACATGCTTCAAGCCGATCAAATTCACACTTTTTAAAAATTGTTAGTTGGGCTGGGATATTTCAAAGGTTCTAGCAATAACCATAAGTTATTGCTCGAGCTTGTAATGAGTCCTGAAGAAAAAGGAACTTTTTTTTTTTGTCTGAAAAAAGGAACTTCGTTAAGAAGCGAAAAAAGTGGGTACTTACTAAAATGATATGGATGAAGTGGATGAGTCTCTAAGAAAAGGAAATTTATTAAGAAGCAAAAAAAGGGGGCAGTTCCTAAAAAAATTGGATGAAGTGAATGGTTAATTAGTGCAAGTTGGTAACGAATCTTTTTCTTTTCCTTTTTGGCAAGATGAGAGCATTTAATCGGTTCGCTAACAATTTAAAACAAATATGAAGATAATTTTCTTATGATTTTCTAAATATAACCGTTCCCCTTTCCTCTATCCCCTAATGTTGCTTTATCTAAACTATTTTTGCATAGTGTAATGGAGATCTTTCAATTGCAAGTGTAACCCCAAAATGTTAAAAATTAATATTGCCTTCAACTAGTTCACTAAATTAGAGATGATTATATGTGTGAATATAATGTAAGGCCTAGACTGTGTTGTCCCGGTATGCCACTTACTAAGGCTCATCTCAATTTACTTCGAGTTATCACGCAAGCAGAAATCAGTACTTATTATTAGCATTTATAACATGAATTATGCACGCATAGATTTAAGAATACTGACGGTCAAAGGGGAATTATGCTTTCATTATTTGCACACTTATATACATCCAGTTACGGATCACATCAAAAGAAGATACCTAATACTGAGAGGAAATCAAAAAGGTACTCATATTCCTAGCACCACTAACGGACACTCCTCACTGTTGTCCATCCATTCATACCAAATCATTCCACGATCCGATGCCAAAAAGTTGCAATCGTACAAAAACCACAAGCATTTCCCCTCCTCATTACGTCACCTTCGGCTCCTACTCCTTCATATCGTCTCTCAAAGAAAAATGGATTCCCAAAAAAACGAATATCGAACTAATCGAATATCAATCAATAAAAAATGTGGAAACGGTCCAAAGGCACGTATAACACTGATTGGAAGACATATAACTTAAATGGACATATCTTATTTGTCATGAATTAAATGCTTCATTTGCAATGACGAGAGTTCGTAATTTCGGGGCAAAAATCTGCACTTGAAAGAGCTTTTTCCTTTTTGTTTTTGTGCGGAAGATTTCTCAACGTATGAGTCAAAAAAGTTAACAAAAAGTTTTCTATCTCTTTTTACAGTTTCACCCACAAAAAATAACTACCTCTCTCATGGGCCCTTTCAAATGGGCTAAGTTTAGCCCAACATGGGCGGCTCATAAAAAAATAAAAAACCCATCATTTCCCACTTGCGCATGGTGAGCTAAACATAACTCTCTCCTTTTTGCAAAGTTCATACAAGCAAATAATCCGTGCAACCAACATACTTTAGGAGCTCATTACCATGTATCTGTTAAGAATACATAATAGCTCAAATTGGGCATGACGTTTTTTAGTAGATATAGTATGCAATACCCTAGATCAATTAGTCACATTTACATCTCTCTTGATCTCTTTGCAATTATTATATATTGTATTCACAATTATGAACTAATCACAATTGGTCGACTAGTGAATACAAACATAATGTGACATCAATAACAAATTGATCTTCCTCTTTCCTTAAAACTGTCAATTTCAATTCAACTTGCTATTCTAGAATTGTCCCGTTAGATCAAATCAATTCGTAATCATTGGCAACATTCTAGGATAGCCAACATTAAATAGAAATCTTGAGAATAAGTAAGAGTCATAAGGGCACTTATATTTAGGAACTTTTTTCCTCAAGAGTCTCACACGCGGCTTAAAAGTTGAGATCAAAACTTTTGCCACTTTTATTGATCGTCTTATGCATAAGTAGTATGAAATACGTATTATAGTATTAACTCATTTCCCATAGAGTGTATGTCTTCACTTAAATACCATACAGATGATAGTTCAGACATACTTAATGTCTAACTTGAGTTCACAAATCTACTTTTTCAAAGAATCCATTAGAACTCATATTTGGCTCCAAAAATAGATAAAGTAAAATATGTGGGTTATTTTACTTTCGGACATAGTGAATAGCATGTCCTCATTTTAATACTCAGTTAAATCGACATTTATATTTTAAGCTTGAGCTCTCAATTATCACTTAGATAATAATCTTAAAATTGTCTCACCTCTATTTTTCACATAGTAAATAGAGGCGATTACCCGTGTGAGTGGGCTAATATCTTATATGTTCGACATACTTTCTCAAACATATTGAGATGCATAAATGTTAAATAAAACTCATAGGCATTAATAATGATAGAAAATATCATCAACAATAAACATTTAGGGAAAATACATCATTTAGTACATCAACATCTACGTAGTCCTAGAGATTTTACATGGCCATAGAAAACATCTCTAGGTATCGGCTTTATCATAGAATCTACTATCATTCTATGCGTAGATATGTACTATAAGTTCACATCTTTTCGTGCAACCATATCCTTAACAAAGGTATACTTGGTATCTATATGTTTGGTCTTAGCATGATATTTTGGATCATTCATGTACGCTATCGCTACTTGGCTATTGCAGTTAACCAACAATGAGTTTGCAACATTCTCAACGACACATAAATGATCCAAAAATCTCTTAAGCCAAACACCCTCTTGTACAGCTGCTGATAATGCCACGAACTCGGCTTCCATCGTTGACAAGGCTATACACGTTTGCTTCTTACTACTCCAAGATATGGTGCCATTGGTTAGTAAGAAAACAAATCTAAAGGTAGATTTCCTTTCATCTAAATCTCCTTCCCAATCAGCATCTGAGTAGCCTTCAAGCCGCAAATCCTTTCCTTGATAACTCAACATATAATCAACAGTTCTCTTCAGATACCTCAGTATTCTTTTGACGGCTGTCCAATGTGCTTGACCTGGATTAGATTAGTATTTACTTACCATTCCAACTGCAAAACATATGTCATGTATTATACACATCATGGCATACATTAAGCTTCCAACAACACTAGCATAAGGAACATGTTGCATTTGTTCCTTCTCTTGTGGAGTCTTATGACACAGTCTATAGCTCAATCATTCACCTTTTACAGTAGGAGTACCTACGGGTTTACAATACTGCATACGAAATCGTTTAAGAACCTTACTTATATAAGTTTCTTGCTAAAGAGATAATATTCTCTTCGAACGATTTCTTAAAATCTTAACTCTAAGAATATATGTAGCTTCACCCATGTCTTTCATCTCAAAATTGGAAGATAACCAACTTTTGACGGTATTGACAAACTCCAAATTACTTCTAGTAATCAGTATATCATCAACATATAATGATATAATCACAAATTGATCTTTGGACCTTTTGATATATACGCAATGATCATCATCAATCATTGTAAAGTCATATGCCACTATAGCACTATGAAAACATATATACCATTGTCTCGATGACTGCTTAAGGCCATATATTGATCTCAAAAGTCAACATACATTTTGCTCATGACCTTTTAAAATGAAACCATTGGATTGTTCCATATAAATCTCTTCTTCTAATTCTCCATTGAGAAAATCAGTCTTTACATCCATTTGATGTAGTTCAAGATCCATACTAGCCACTATTGCTAGAATAAGGCGAATTGAGGTAATCTCACCACAGGAGAAAATGTTTCCTCATAATCAATTCCTTCTTGTTGATTATATCAATTTGCCACAAAGCGAGCCTTATATCTTTCTATTGAGCCATTGGTTTTGCGCTTTAGTTTGAGAACCCATTTGTTCCTAATGACTTTGCATCCTTTTGGAAGATCGACCAGTTCCCAAATATGGTTTGACTTCATTAACTCTATTTCATCTTCCATTGCACGCATCCATTTTTCCTTATCAGGGCAATTTAGAGCCTCATTTATATTCTTTAGCTCATCTTCATCTCGTGGAGCAACCATAAAATTTTCCCCTCTAATGTTAAAACATCGATGGGAAATACTTTGGTGACTTGTTCGCCGTATGGGTGATTGTGCACTTTGCACATTATTCTCCATTATGCTCCCACTCAAATCAGATAATGACGATATTATCATTTTAGATAGTTGCAATTTGATCCGAATTTAATTCTTCAATTCTCATACACCCAATTGGACAAACTCCATTATCTTGATCCAAGGTTTCAAATAGGGAGTAGTCCTCGCCTATTTCGCCATTCTTAGGAAATTCATTCTCTAAGAATGTGACATCTCGTGATTCAAATTCAATTATATTCTCACTTTCTTACTCACCTATAAACACATACACTTTCGAGTATTCTGAGTATTTTATAAAAATACTCTTCTTACCTCTAGGACCCAATTTCCCATACTTGTGAAATGGTTCATGAGTATAGACAGCACAACCCCAAGGTTTGAGAAACACAAATCCGGTTTTCTACCTATTCATAACTCATATGGAGTGGAAGTAACTGATTTAAAAGGCACACGATTAAGTATATAGGTAGTAGTTAACAAAGCGTCACCCCAAAAAGTGATGGTTAAGTTAGCTTGTGCCATCATAAACCTAACCATTTCCAATAGAGTTTTGTTTCTTTTTTCCGCAACACCATTTTGTTGAGGAGTATAGGAAATAGACAATTGTCTTTCTATTCATTTTTCATCACACAAATTTTTGAACTTATCAGATAGATATTCTCGACCTTAGTTAGATCTTAATGCTTTTATTTTCTTGTTTAATTGATTTTCTACTAAGCTTATAAACTTTTTGAAACAACTAAAAGCCTCAGATTTATGAGAAATTAAATAGACGTGTCCAAACCGAGTATAATCATCAATAAACATGATGAACTAAATAGCTCCATGCCTTGCCCTCGCATTCATTGGGCCACAAATGTTAGAATGGATTAATTGCAAAGGGAATTCAGTTCTTGTTTCCTTTCCAAATGGTTTCCTTGTTATTTTCCCAACTAGGCAATGCTCACAAGTGGACAAATCAACTTTTTCGATATTACCCAATAAGCCATATTTGGCTAATCTATTCATTCGTTGTTGGCTTATATGACCAAGTCTAGCATGCCATGCATTCACATAATTATCACATGAATTAGAAGACGTGAAGAGGGAATAACAAACATTAACATTACTAGAGTTAACATTCAGCACAATAAAACCATCTAGAAAGTAACAACAACTATAGTAACTTGTTCCTAAAAACAAGTCAACACCACTATTATGGAAGTTCAAATTAAAACCAAACTTAGCCAACACTAACACAGAAGCTAAATTCCGACGAATCTCTAGAGCATATAATACATCATGTAGGAATGAAGTGTGTCCACCAAGCATATTTAATTGGCAAGTGCCAATCTCTATTATTTCAGCTCTGGAGTTATTTTTTACATAGATCCATTTCATTCAAGTTGGAATTCGTCGGAACTCCACGAATGCACCTCTGTCCTTCGCTACATGGTCTGTGTCCACAAAAGATTAGATTTAGTTAAAAGTACAGAACTTGATACAAAAACAGAGTTCTCAAGAATACAATGGGTGTTTACCTTCTTTGGCTTGCTACAGTTGCGAGCATAGTGACCTTTTTTGCCACAATTGTAACACTTTACCATTGACATTCTCTTCATACGAGGACGGTTTCCTCTCTCACGTTAGTCAACTCTTAGTTTCTTCCCTGAAGAGCTCGCTCCTCTGCCTTTCCACCTTTTGAATGAGTCAAGATGCTTACGCTTAGAGCTCGGAGCTCCTTGTGAGCTAGAACCTACATAATAAATATCAGTTTTTGGCTTTGCTGCCAAGAGGCGATCCTCTTCTAGCTCAAGATGGTGTATTGCATCCTCAAAGATCTTAATGTTTTCATTATGGGTCAGGTGCACCTTCATATGCTCCCAACTTTGAGGTAATGAACGAATCACTGCTTGTACTTGTTGTTCGTCAATCAAACATGGCCAGCATCCTTCAACTCATTTATCATGTTTGACATCTTCCTTAAGTGTAGTTTCATGGACTGACCATGAGGCTTCTTATATGAGTCAAACCTTATAGTGAGCTGTCTCAGCTTGGTCATCGATGTATGATCAAATCTTGCTACCAATGCTTCCCACATCTCTTTGGCATTCTCAAAACGCCTGAACTCTCACATGACATCATTCTCCATGCTACTCAGCAACGTGATGCGAGCAAGGGAGTTCTTTCTTTTCCATGCAACAAATGCATCCTTATCTCTTGTGTTGTGTAGTGTACCCATCTTCAGGCTCTTCCATAACCAGGTTAAGAGCTTTAAGAGCCTCTTGCTCTTCTAGCACATACTGGATTTTTATGTCATATTTTATAATTATCACCGTTGAGCTTCTCTCCTTTGTTCAATTTAGTGACTATACGCTTAGTTGCTGAACCCATTGGATCTGAACATATCAAATACACATGCATGAAACATTAATGCCTATAATTTATGCATCTATCTTGCATAGACTAATCATATTAATGAATAATTTCAAATAAGACTTCGGAATCAAAAAGCCACTATCGTTTCCAATCATCATCCAAGAACCTTAATTGAAATTATCATTAATATAACCTTTTATGCAAAAAATAAGTCATTTGAAGCTACTTTAACTTCTATAACTACCCGCAAGAATTAATAGTAATAAAAAACAATTGACATTGAACATCCATTAATGAAAAAATATTCTTACATAACGTAACTAATACATTAGAAGTCACAACATCAACATGGAAGAAACTATTTACATGAGATATTCTTAGAACAACCTAAACAAACATAACTTCAATTACTCAATAAAACAACCTATGAACAGGGAAAGACTCATAAAAGTGCTTTGAAAGCTTGAGTTTCTTATTTGGTACCCATGGAAAGATAGAGGGAAAACCCCTAGTGTTTCTCCCACGCACATTCATTCCCCACTTGGTCGTATTCATTCCTAAGGTTGAAGTCCTCGAGGTCTCAATCTTAAAGTATTCCCTCACAAAAGTCACTACAAGCTTTTTATAATCTAGAACCACGTTGACATCCCATAGGCGATTGAACACCACTTGCCGGAGAGTGTTAATCATGGATTGCACCATCTCAAAAGCTGGCATGGGATAACCTTTTCAAATTATTTTCTGTATTTCCTTATTGACCTTGCACGCGTGTACCCTTATATCACCACTTTCCCATCGATAATTAACCAACTCAACTATCAACCTTTAAAGTCTCCTCTTTTGTCTTCTTGAAAATGTGCGAATAGGTGTATGCATGCGAATGGGAGCCATTGTTCCTACAACAAATACAGAACATAAGGGACTACACATAATCCATAGTGAGTATAATTTTTTTTTTTGGGGTCAACTGTGGTCAACGAAGTCAACAGTCAACGCAGGTCAACATAAGTCAACGCAGGTCAATGGTCAACGGATGACTGGGTCAAGTCAACGGGTCTCGGGTCAAGTCTCGGGTCGGACAAACCGACTCCCGAACAGCAGGATGTCATCATCCACAGTGCGTTGGATGTCGGTCCGACCCCGAACAGCAGGATGACATCATCCACAGTGCGTTGGATGTCGGGATTTCCACCCCCGATCACTTGTCGGTGTCAAAATTGAATTCCGTCCATAATAAACTACAATAACAATCGGTAACAACAATCCTAGGCTCTGATACCAATGAAAGAAAACGGATTCCGAAAAAAACGAATATCGAACTAATCAAATATCAATAAACAAAAAATGTGGAAATGGCCCAAGGACATGTATAACACCGATCGGAAGGCATATCACTTATATGAACATACATTATTTGCCACGGATTAAATGCTTCTTTTGCAACGACGAGAGTTCTTAATTTCGGAACAAAAATCTACACAAAAATCTACACTTGAGAGAACTTTTTCCTTTTTGTTTTTGTTCAGGAGATTTCTGAACATATGAGTCAAAAAACTGTTAACTTCCCAAAAAGTTTTTTATCTCTTTTTACAATTTCACCCACAAAAAATAACTATCTCTCTCATGGGCCCTTTCAAATGGACTGGGTTTAGCCCAACATGGGGCGGCCCATAAAAAAATGAAAAACCCATCAGTCTCCATCGCCACCAACCACCACGGAATTAATCTTTTCGCTTGCACTTTAGATTTCCACTCCAAGACACATGCCCATTGCGCTTGTTGGTCATGCAAGGAGGAACATTTCCAATATAGTAGGATTTGGAGTGCTCTTCAATCTGTGGTAGTGTACACCGGTACGCTCTCCGACCCGCTTCATGGTCCACTAACTATGGGATCCCAACCAATATCTTGGGGCATCTAGGATACGCTCTCCCTGGGCAGCCTGGCCTTCTCGACAAGCTCCGTAAGGCATCGCTAATTTGCTCTTCGATGATATTCGTTAGTATCTTAAATAAGCAATACAAGCACAAGTATCTTGTCTTTAATTATGCAAACAAATCTACACAAAGACTGACCTTCCTTTGAACTTACAAGTAACCAGAACTTATGAACTAGACTCGTGACGCGAGAGTCAATCCATTCGACCCACTCACGCAGGGAACCACTCGACACACCAACGAAACTACAACAAGACAATCCGGAACACGCAGGACCAAACTAAACCCACTACACCAATCCAGGATTCATTCCGTGGCAAACTGAACTTACAAGACCAACCGAACACACAAAACATTCCAAACGACACCTAGACAAAGCTGAACACACAAAACCAAAATCGACACATCCAAGACTTTTCCTAATGTCTTTGGCAATCTGAAGTTGACCCGAAGCACAACCTAGGCCAATCTGAAATCCATAAGATAAACCCGAACTACACATGTCAACTTCGGACCTTGACAACTAAACCGACACACGCTAAACCAAATGGACTACGCTAACCCCTAACTGAGAATTCCATGAACCAACTACAAGACACAAAATGCATCTAAACCTAATCAACCAAACCGAGATAACCTAGGCCAAAGCAAACTGAAGCACACAAGAAATCTATGACAGTAGGCTAAGCCGAACCAACATACGATCCTAGACATAGCCAAAATCCTCGCATGCTTCTGACACCACATATGAAAACTCTTAAAAGCAACAATCCAAGTTCTAACATTCACTAAAAACCACATGATTCAATGCCGATATCACTCATGGCTTTATTAATTGGGCGTAGAACACTATCACTGCAACACAAAATCGAGTCTCACACGACGACTACTTTGGCTTCCCTTAGCTGAACCACACACCACTATGGTCACAACACAAACTTGACTCCAAGTCTATGATGCGCACCCAATTGCACTAACCGAACCTCACTAGGCCATTGCTGACACATGCAAAGCTTAGTTCTAGCCTTAAATTGACAAATCAACGTCCTATTGCACAACAACAACCGGGGCACCCTCACGGCACAGTAACTTGGAAATCAAACCCACGAGCAATGAATCTAGCACTACAACATGTCAATGACAGCATACTCTGATACACGCAACAAGCAATCGCCAAATAGCATAGAGTAATACTTCACTTGCCTAAATGACGACAGCGACACGAGATGGTTTGGATTTGGGGAGAGACGGGTGTTGGCTTGGTGCGACGAGGTTCTACGAAGCTCCTTGTGCATGAATCTTCGAGTGAAATGAAGCAAAATTGGATTGGTGGAGGTAAGAGAGTAATTGGGTGAGAGGTTGAGAGAGTGAGAGTTTTCGGGAGAGAGGGAGGGAGAGAAACCGAGAGAGAAAACTGGAGAGGAGGAGGAGAGTGCTCGACCGGGTAGGGGAGAGAAATGAAAGGAGAGAGAGAAAAAATGGGCTTCTATTCTAGCCCTTAAAGCTTTGCATGAAATTCTATTGGGTACAAGAGGCGGCAGTGCCATTTGTCTCCGCCGGCGCGCCAAGTGGCAAGGGGGAGTGTTAAGACTAAACAAATGAAGCTCGATACCTTTAGCCCGAGGAGACCACCAAAAGGGAGCCTAATTTTGAGCCTGTTGATACATCTAATTAGATATAACTTCACTCAAAAGTTTAAGCCAATGAGATTTGGGCCAATTAGAATATATTAACTACTCGATACCACTTCAATTTCGATGTGAGATTTCTTTAATACAACTCATGCGTGCATGCTAACAATTTTCTTCTCACGTGTGAGCTCCTTCTTAATTTAGATATCCTTCTACATCAAGATATGAAATTTGCCACCGAACTTACATTGTTTCGCCACAATGCCTACCGCCCAAAAATTACGTCTAACTTCATTCACCAAACATCAGAACAAACCATCGGCTCTAATATCTTTATGTTAAGACTGAACAAATGAAGCTTAATACCTTTCCCCCGGGGGACCATTAATAGGGGGCCTAATTTTGAACTTGTTAATATATCCAGTTGGACCTAACTTCACTTAAAAACTTAAGCTAATGAGTATGGGCCAACTAGGACATATTACTTGCTTTACACAACACCAAATCTTTGATGTGAGATATTTTTAACATAATTCATGCGTGCATCCAAGCAGGAATAGATTGAGAATTGCCCAAAGCTAACAAAAAAGTTATGTTGATAGACATCAGAGACCTTTGGAATTTAACATGGGAGACCATGTACTTTTCAAAGTGTCATCAATGAAAGGCAAATCAAGGTTTGGAAAGAAAGGAAATTAAGCTTGCGATTTGTTGGACTGTTTGAGATTCTCGAAAGATTAGGGGACTTAGCATATCGATTGGCTTTACAGCCAAAGCTATCTAATGTTCATGACGTTTTTCATTGTCGATGTTAAAGATCAACCCCATCCTACTCATGTTTTAGACTTCAACACAATTGAGATGGATGATAGAGTACAATTTATTGACAGGCCAATGCAAATATTAGATCGAAGTGAACGAATTCTCACAAATAAGGTCATTCCTCTCATCAACGTGTTATGGAAAAATCACGATATGGAGGAAGTGACGTGGGAAACTGAAGACAACGTGAAGAGCTAGTATCCGCATCTTTTTTAAGGAACGGGTGAAGTTCTAAATTTCGAGGACAAAATTTGTGTAGAGGGAAAGAATTATGACACCCCAAATTTCACCTGACTAATTAGTCATAACGAATTATATTAGTGTAGGTGATTTAATCTAGTGGATGAATTTAGGAACGTAGGCAATTAAATTATGCCTTGTACGAGTATTATACATACCTAAGTCTTACTATAGTATATAATTTAATCTCTAATGTGCAGCATGTCACGCCTCGACTCTTGAGCACGCGACAACCCATGTTCTCTCGCGGTTATTTAGATGCGACATCCCAAGACACGTTGCTAACCATTATTTTTTTCTTTTAATTAAACACATGCGGAAGCGAATCATAATCCCCAAGTCAATTACAAAAGCAGGGATAGTAGAAAAACCCAACAATAACACATTCCAAAGTACCGCTTTATTTATCTACTGATTAATTCTAGGAAGTTTACAAGTACAAGTCCTTACCACGGGCATCTTCCTATCGAGCTAATGAAACCAACAAGCTAGGGTTAATCTACTCCATTCAAAGACGGCCATGAGTCGTAACACACGTCAATCCTCCATCTTACGGACCTAAAAATGGTTATTCAATAACCAGTGAGATAATATCTCGGTAAGTCAAAATCTTAAGCCTCGGTGAAGAATTTTGTTTGCCTCGAGGGTAGTCTAATCATACAACCTAGTTCCAGCAAACAACACATACCACACCTCAAGCAGCATTATCAGACGACAATTCAACAAGCAGATGTAAACACATGTGACTCTACTTGGCCTTAGTACACGCAACTTGCAGAAACTGTCATTTCAATCATCATGACATTAAGAAACATGCAAATAATCAGAACATCGTACACAACTTTCTCATGTCTCAACATCTACATATACTTCGATTATTACGACCCCTCCCCCTTGGGCCACGGCACAACCTTATGGTTGGCGGGTCCTGGCCAAACCAACTTTGTTCTCTTTACCTTGAGGCACGACGACGTTAAGGGCTCACTCTCAAGACAACATTCCCGAAGGAGTATAGAACCCACCCACTACCGCAATTCCGCAACTAACAAAGGCTCGGGACTCACCCACTACTGCAGCCCCCACAAGTAACCCCTCCCTTTCAATCATCTAAACGAAGTCAGGCGACCAAAAGGCTATGACACAACCCCATAAGGATTGACGATCTTCTGGCAATGCCGGGTTCTCCTCTTAATGTGACCATGCAACACATCATCAATCAATTCTTTATTTTCTTTACTTTGTCGTGAATGCACATACAATCCGTGCTCACGCAACATGCAATTGCATTTAATACACGTATAATGTCATGCAGTAGTATCCAACAGTCACATACAATAGCAATAGTCCAATCATTCACGAAAGTTGCAACAATCAGCAGTTCAAGTCACAATCTAACAATCAATTCCGACCAATCAACATCACAGTACTTGCATACTTTTCCAAAATAATCATGTACCTCAATATTCAATAAATAAACATGTATCATCATGACTACGACAATCAACAATTCCCATAAATACTCAATTATCCCAAAATAAGTATAAACTATGATTATACTCAAAGATACTCATTTAAGAAGCACATAATACTATAGTTGATTGTTCCGATAAAATAATTTAAGTTCCATTAAATACTTATAATTATTTTCCAATCCCATAATTAATTATCCAACCCAAATAATTCCATTTAATAAAACCATTCTTTAATAAACCAATTCCATTTAATATTGTAGTATATAAATACTATTGAATTTAGAAAATTATGCCATAGTAATTTTCTCACAAAATTACTCAATTAAAACTATTTCCCATAAATAATCACAATTAATTATTTTCCCCAAAAATAATTAATTTTCAGAAATGAATAGTAATAAAAATAATAATAATTCGAAATTATAAAATAATTTAATTAATTAATTAATACTTTCGAAAATAATAAATTATTATTATTTATTCAAAAATAATAATAATATTTATTAATACTAACCATGGTTACTATTCTAACCCAACTACGGTTAAGTAACCCAACTGCAGTTAACTAATCCAACCACGGTTACTTTAATCTAACCTAGTTACTTTAATTTAACCGCGGTTACTTTATTCTAACTATGATATTTTAATGCTAATCAATCATCATTCAAAGCATTAATCAAAGTTTAAACTAATTAAACTACTCATAAACAAGATTAACCCCTAACTAAAGGATTAGGAAATTGACTCACAGTTTAGCCATTCCGACGACATCGGCGCGACGGCGGCGGCGTGGGCGACACGCGGCTATGTCCGAAACACCAAGACAAGCAGCGACAAAAATGGGTCTCGGCAATAGGGTGGTTCCGATTCGGTGAGAAAGAGCAATGACAGACACGGCTCAAGGACGGGCAATGCCGTGACGCGGCTTGGACTCTCCGGCGGTGTTTGGCTGCACCGACATGCGGCAAGGGTGGCTGATTTAGGGGCAACACAGCAGCCCATGCTTCTCTTTTGGAAGAGAAAAACCCAAAAGAACTAAGGAGAGAGAGAGAGAAGAATGTGGGTTTGATCGGTGAGGGAAGAGAGAGAAATGAAAAGTGGGTGGGGGAGAGAAAACGTGGAGAAGAAGTTGGGAGGAGAGAAAAGAAAAAGAAAAAGAAAAAGAAAATACTAAACAAGCTTCTGGAAAGGGCATTTTGGTCTTTTTTCCCCTGAAGCACAAATTCCCAAATATTTGGCTCCAAAACTCAGCCCATTGAATCATTTTCTGATAATTTCGGGCTTACCGATAAATTCAAGAATCAATGAGATAATGTCCAATATTTTAGTCTCGACATCCTTAAAAGTTCAATACCCAATATCGGATTGAAATTCATAATTAAAATCGATCAATCGCAACTTTAGTACGACCTAACTTTTGGGCGGCGTTTAAGGGTTTTCGCGCATTTAATCTATGGTTGATAACTTTTCAATGCACAATCGTGCATATTCAAATCAAGGTGATCATCGATTGTCATGTAATCCCGGGGGGTTAATTGCTCACGCTGAGTACAAGGCCAAAAGAAAATCGATTTAACGTCATTTGACGTCGTGCGAAATCACCCGCAATCCGACCTTGTACTTTTGCCGAATCGATTTATTTCCATTCACTAATTGGCCTGCAACAGTGTGGTATTATTCTTCTTTGATCCTTATAATCGAGTGGCCTATCCCTAATTAAATTCACTAGTTGTACGCATATCGATCCTTAATTGTCTTTCCGAACAGTTAGTTAACTTATGAGGGGTCAACTCAGAGTAAACGTAACTAACAGTGCATTGATAAAATAACCGTTTCATATATCCCGAATGGGTCAAAATTCAAGATATTACACAACAACTCTATGGTCGGCCACCTATAGTTTATTTTGCATGAAATTAAAATAAATTTTTGAAAAAAATTAGGGGTAGCCGCCCCCCTCAACCAATGACCAGCCATGGAAAATTAGCTTAATTTCCCAAATAGGTTAAAATTAGGTGGTTAGGGCCATGATGAACAGCCCCCTCCCTTGACCACTGAAATTGCATGCATGAGATGTGAAGAGTAAGCCAAACCCTCTCCCTCATCATTTCCATAGTCAGCAACCCACTTCTTCAAGTTCTTCCTTCACACTTCCATTTTGTTCTCTCAATTTTCCTCTCTCTCACACACCGATCTTCTCTCTACCTCTCACTCACCTAAGAGCTCTCTCTCTCTTGTTCTCTCCCTCTCACCAAAGTCACCAGCAACTCTAAGCCTCTTTGAAGCTTGCATGAACCTTACGAGGAGAAGATCCAAGCTCTAGAACTCAAAGGCCAGGAGAAATGACATCCTCCTAATCCCCTTGATCTTCTCAAGCTCGATTTTTGAGATATTGCTGTCGTTCTTAGTGCTGGCTTGTTTTTTGGCTGTGCATGTGCGTGTGTGGTGAGAAAATAGAAGCACTACGAGGCTGTGGCCAAGTGGCATATCTACATCCACGTCTCTCTCTCTCTCTATATAAAGAGATACATGAGAAGAGTTGATGGGATTTCACTTCATTCTTTAATGGGCCACTCTTAAATGCGCATGAACTTTTAGTCAACCTACTTTCTTTACAATATAGTCTTACTTCCCATCACCTTTTTTTTTTTTTTGCATTTTGGCCAAGTGGGTCTCTTCCTATAGCTCCAGTGATGATATTGAATAATGTTATGTTGGCTGCAAGAGTACCTAATTGGCCTGTTTTATTAATATCAAAAGAGGTCGTGGTTTTAAGTGTCTCAATTGGACCATCGTTTGGGGAGGGATTGGGTAGAAAATGCCTTTTATAAGCATGAGCTACTCCCATTACAAATCAGTAGAATGACGATAATCGTCCTTTGGGTGTTTATAATGTAACGAAATCCGATGTATTGATGTGGGTAGATTCAGGTGCTTTGGCAATAGCCCTCGACAATGCCAATTCAAAAACCACGTGGGCTTTGTGGCTTATGTGCAAATGCTCGGAAGCAATAGGAGCCATCGCCATTGTCACGAACGAAGATAGGATGCTCCTTGTAGGAACGAACATTCGTACGAGAATGCTCCTTGATGCCAAGACGTTTGGTCTTTTTAACCACCAAAAGGAAAACAAAATTCCTCCCAATTCGACCAAACGTTTGATGGTTTGCCCTCGCCATTGGGGCAGAGTTGCCAATGCCGTAGGCACAGAGGCAACCAAATTGTTTATTAATTGTTAGGATATCCCCCCTAAAAATAAAAAAAATAGGCAGCAAAAACATAATTAGGCCATAATAAGGAGGAGGAAAAATGCCAAAGGAGCAAATGGGTCGGTCCATTTATGGGCCAACAACGTGTCTTAATTAAATCAAACCTCAATATTCGGAAAACTATGTTAAAAAGGAGGGTCAAAGTAAAATAAAACAAAATAAATGAAAGGCAAGAAGTTGCGGCTTCTATGCCGAAAGGATATATTCAATATCCCATCACCTAGATCTCTGAAAATTGCTTCTCCCCACCTTGGATCGCAGACATATATGCTCGTCACCAAAGGGGGTGGTCGAACATGCTTCACTTCTTGCCGTTTACTTTTTCCTATTTTCCTAAATTAATTAAGTCATTTAGGGTCGCTCTGATCCATCCTTTCCTGTCGTTTAGTGCTTCGTTGTCGCGTCCGACGGTATTCGATTCTGCATTCTTGGATTATTAGTTATTTCGGTAATCGTCCCAACCATGTATCCTACGGAACACGTGAACGGGGATGCAAGTAACATGATCCTTCAATTGTATTATTAAATACAAACCACGTTGTTTTCTTAGCTAAAAGTATCTGAACTTTAAAATTAAACAGTCGGAGACTCGAATTTAACTTGTTCTCATAGTTTACAAGTCTCGAGTTTGATTTCCCAAGCTCGTTAGCCTTTCGTGAATTTCTCTATTGTTCGATCCTTTTGATGACGATCTCTTCCTCTTTTAGTTTTCTTCTTCACACGTTTCTTGGCCATCTATGTATTAAAAGACTAAGAGATAATAACATAAATAGTCCTAATGAACTTTAATCTAATGTGCAATATCAATCATGAATTTTTAATTTGTTCAATATAATCTTAAATTTTTGTACGTATTTAATTTAGCTCTTAAATTATATAAAAATATTCAATATTATCATTCCATTAATTTATTTTCAAGAATAATATTTAATATTTTCATATAGTCCAAGAGTTAAATCGAACTTGGCATAAAAAGTTCATAAATCATATTAAATATATTAAAAATTCAGAAATGATATTATACATTAAATCGAAATTTAATAATAATTTGCATCATTCTTCTAAAAATCAAAGATATGACATATCTGCTAATGATGAAATCCATGGTGGTATCCTATATTTAAGGAATCCATGTGGATTCAATTGTCGCCGCTGTCCGTGTGGATCAAGCACAAACTAAATTCCCAATCACATGAATTACCCTAATAACATCGAGCCTTTAAATCCGAAATTGTTTGAATTTTAAAGGAGGTTGATCCCATCGCTGTGTCTTGTCAATAAGGACATATAATTAGACCGCTTCTTCTAATTATGTCGACCTCATTATAGCATTCTCAGAATATGTGCAAGTGAAAATGCCTCAGCATGTACAATCTCTCGTACGATCCAATGCCCCTCCGCCCCCGTGCTTTTTTCTTCTCTGACTGTGTCTGGACTGCAGAATCACATTCTAGATCCATCCGGAAGGGAGAAGAAAGAGCTAAAGGAAGAATAGCGGAGATGGGACTATTTATGCAATTGAGATTTTCATGAACGGATCCTCCGATTTGTGACATGACGCAAAAATTTGACAGGCCCAAAGAAAGAGAGGGAGGAGTCAATAGCCAATGATACAGAGACAAGACATCAATGGAAGACCCTTTGACATGACACCCACCTTACCAAAACCCAAGGGCAATCCTGCAGAGAAAAAGCAAGCACTCGGATATTGGCAGCAGCGCTTTTATCTCTATCATCATAACTACTGCCAGCGCTTTTATGATAAAACAATTGGACACCGTTTGAACAAGTTTATTGGCTTCCATAAATTGGGACCGATGGATATATACTAGTTCTGAATTAGAGAATTAAGCTAACGATTCCTTTACTTTAATATAATGTTTAAGACACACGGATCTCAGGAGTGTCAAAAGTTGACACAAATAAACACTTAAGTGTCAAAAGTTACAAACGGTACACTTAAGTGTCAAAATCGGAGCAAAATGGATCACTTAAGTGCCAAATCCAGCCAAATTGCCACGTGTCCATTTTCCGACGACTTCATTTGTTGACGGAGCATTTTTTTCAAAATAAAAATTCCATGTGGCAATTTTAATAAAAAAAATTGTCCACGTCGATTTTAAAGTCCACGTCAGATTTTGAAAAAAATTAAAATTGATTTTACTATTAAAAAAAAAAAAAAAAGAGGGGAGGGAAATCGGTGAGGACTGGCCCAGCCCTCGCCGCCGCCGCCGCCCCATCGTCGCCGAGAAGGGCCAGCGACGGTGGGTGAGGGTCGGCTAGGGTCGCTGGGCCCGGCCGGCCTGCGGCGAGGGCCCGCAGGCCCTCGCCCCACCAGGCCAAGCGCCGTCGACCGCCCAGATCCTCTGCGGTCTGGGCAGCCAGCCGCCCTTAGCCCGGTGGGGCGAGGGCCGACGACCCTCGCCGGATCTGGGGAGGGTCGTGACCCTCGCCCCAGATCTGGGTGAGGGCTTGCGGGCCCTCACCACAGGCCGGCCGGGGCCCGATGACCCTGATCGACTCTTGCCCACCGTCGTTGGCCCTTCCCAGCGACGGTGGGGCAGCGACGATGGCGGCGGCGAGGGCTGCACAGCCCTTGCTGATTTCCCCTCCTCTTTTTGTTTTATAAATTAATCAATTTTAAATTATTTTATTTTTTAAATTTTTTAATATTATTTAATTTAATTTTAAAAATCCACGTCGCGTAAAAACGACGTCGTTTTGCGCTGATTTTTTGTCGTCTCAATTTTCGGCAAGCCATGTAGGAAAAAAATTAATAAAAAAATGCCACGTAGGATTTCCGGTAGGGTCCGGCGACTTGGCACTTAAGGGATCCATTTTTTTTGAAAAGTGACACTTAAGTGTACCGTTTGTAAGTTTTAACACTTAAATGTCCCTTCATGCCAACTTTTGGCACTCCCACTGTACTTTCCCCTAATATTTAATGATACTTTCATTGACATATTGATACTCTCCATTCAATTGTTTCACAACAAGTTAAGAATCTTTCATTATATTAATCGATTACACACCCATGTTAGCCATTATATATAGGCCAACTATAAGCGCTTCATATTCGAATATATTGGAGCAATTAAACTCCAATCTAAACTGGAATTTTATCTTATGCCCCCTTGGGGACGCAATCAAGATCCCTATTCCTGAGAAGTTGATGTACATGATCAATCAAAATATAGGACCCTTGGAATTAATTGTGCATAATTTTCGCTTTCATACTCCTCGACTTGCACGCATGGGTATTCTGTAATAAAATTAATGATTGCTTGTCCATTCACTGCCTTCATTGGTATGTAAACAAAATTCATTTCTGACAAAGCAAACACCCACTTTGCCACTTGGCCTTTTACTATCGGCCTTGTCAACATATATTTTATCACATTGATTTTACGAAAACCCAACCTTTGGTGTGTCAAAACTTGGCATGGGGAGACACTTAAGTATCAAAAGTTAGGAAATATATACTTAAGTGTCAAGATCGGAGCAAAAATAATCAGTTAAGTGTCAATGGCAAGAAAATCCGACCAAAATACCGACATGGCACTTTTCCAGCGAGTTGGAGTTGAAACGGCGTTGTTTTGAGTGTTGACATGGCCAAATAAGCTCAAAACGACGTTATTTTGAGTGTTGATATAGCTAGATCAGTTTAAAACAATGCCATTTTGGGCAAAGTTTAATTTTTAATATAAAAATTAATTAGATAATATTAAAAGAGAAATTTTTAAAAAAAAAAAGAGGCAGTAACCACCTCCCTATAGCCGCTGCCCCATCGCTGATGGGGTGGCGACGACGGATGGCCCTCGCCAGATGCCGAGAGAGGGCAACAACCCTCACCCAAGCCGAGGTGAGGGCGCCGCGACCCTCACCCCCTCACCCTACGTTGCTGAGTTTCTAGCAGCACTGGACGAGGGTCGCCGGTGTTGAGGAGAGGGCTGGCGATCCTCGCCTAGGCCGGGGTGAGGGCGGCCGACCCTCGCCTTGATCTTGGATAGGGTTGCTGCCCTTTCCCGGCGTTTGGCGAGGGCCGTCCAGCCCTCGTCGATCGGGCGTAGGTGACCCTCGCCATCCGTAGTTACCGCCCCACCGACGATGGGGCGGCAGCCACAGGCAAGGGACGTTGCTACCTCTTTTTTTTTTTTAAATTCATTTTTAATATTATTTAATTAACATTTATAGTAAAAAATAAACTTTGACCAAAACAACATTGTTTTAGGCTAATCTAACCACATTAGTACTCAAAATGCCATCGTTTTGGACTTATTTGGCCATATCAGCACCCAAAACGATGCCATTTCGACTACAACTCGTTGGAAAAGTGTCACGCCAACATTTTAGTTGGATTTTCTCGCCGTTGGCACTTAACTAATAATTTTTGCTCCGATCTTGGTACTTAGTGTATTTTTCGTAACTTTTGGTATTTAAATATTCTCTCGTGTCAAGTTTTGACACTTGAGCTGTACTTTTGCCTCAATTTTATATATTACATGAACAATTTCCAGCAAAAGATAATGCCACAATTTAGTTCATGCAAAATATAATGGTAAACCGATCTTCTCTATTGCGATGTATCTTCTCTTGGCATCATTTAGCATCTTGTTGGGGGTAATAAACTGTTTTTTTTTTGGCCTTCGTTATTCTCTTGTGCCAACATGCTCTCGATAGTTATATCGATGGTCGACACATAGAGCTTTAATGACCTGCCTGATCTCAATGGCATCAAAATGGGAGGATTAGTCATATATTCTTTTATCCTCTCGAAGGTGCATTGTTGCTTCTCTTTCTAGATGAATTCATGCTACTTTTTCAATTTCAACAAAGGTGGAAAGACCTCTATCTTGTCAAAAAGGTTAGCAATAAATCTTCGTATAAAATTATTTTCCCTATTATCATTTGTAACTGCTTTTTGTTGGATGAAGGTGGTAACTCTACTATGGCTCTAGCCTTATTTCTATCAATTTCTATGCCTCTATTATTAATTAGAAATCCTAAAACGTTTCTAACTTTTATACCGAATGCACATTTAAGAGGATTCATTTTCAGTCGATACTTCTCCATCCTAATGTCATGGAAGATAAAGTCCATTGCCCATTAATAGGTTGCTCTTGTGTTCTTTAATCCGAATGGCATCACTTTCTAAACAAATGTTCTTATAGCACTAGCGCATTTAAAGGCCATCTTGGGCACATCCTACTCTGTGATGAAGATCTACTTGTACCATGAATGACCATCCATCAAGGTCATCATCTCGTTACCAGCTGTAGAGTCTATTGCATGTCGACAATTCGCATCTGGTATTCATCTTTTGGAGTTGCAGTATTCAGATTTCTAAAGTTTATGCAGACTCTCAACTTCCCATTTTTCTTCTTTATTGGGACAATGTTTGAGAGCCACTCTACATACCACACGATCTCGATGAAATCGGCTTTTAACAGCTGTTTGATTTCTTCCTTTATTTTCGAATTCACTTTAGGAGTGAACCTCCTTGGAGGCTGCTTATGAGGGCTCCAGCTCGGTTTGATTGGAAGACGATACTCAACTACATCCCTACTCAACCTAGGCATCTTGTGATAATCCCAAGCGAAACAATTTCTATGCCTCCGTAGGACTTCTACTAAGCTATTTCGCTATTTCTCATTAAGCAGTCCACTCGCAAATCTGGGTGTTTCACATCATCGTTACTGATGTCGGCTTCTATTAGAGGATCTTTGGCTTCAACCGTCTTAGTATCCTTCTTGAGTGGAGATTCCTCAAAATCTCCAATACAGTCAGTGAGCCCAAGGGAATTTCCGGTATCTTCCGCTAGATAGCTGGAGTACTGCTCATCCAACTTCCATAACAAGTTGTTGTTTTCCAGGTAACAAGTTGAATTCCCATTCGGCTAGCTCACCCGTTTTTGGGATCCACTCAAATCCCCATCTAAGAAGCGGCCATAGGCAAGTTTACTTGTGTCCAACGTACAGGGTTCGATCATGGACACTACATCTTCCTCGGTTGAATCCATTCGTACCACATCAGTCCATGTGATGCTTGATTCGTGGTTCGTCTTTACATACTCCATCTTATCCCCATTCCAAGGCCAAGGTTTGATGTAATGAAGATAGTTTGCACTGGTTGATGTGTTTCCAGTCTCATCCTAGTAGTAAGTTATACGACACATCAACGTCTATAATAAAGAAAGTAATTTTGGTGGTCCGCGAGCCGATCATAAGATCCACCACTACTGCCCATTTTGGGTTATGTATATCCCCCGTGAAATCCTAGAGTATGACATTGGTTGGAATTATCTCTTCCTCATCCTTACCAAGTTTCCTAAAATATCTATGAGGCATCAAGTTCAATGTAGTGCATGCATCCACAAGTATCCTCTTTACAAGACGCCCCTTGATTTTACCAACCATCATAAGGGCTTTCAAGTGCTTCATTTTATGGGCTGGTAGCTTTTTCAAATTTAACTACATCCTCATCAGTAAATTGGAACTTTGCCTTGACAATCTTCATTCCATGTTCGACCCAGCCAATGACAATCTTCATAACTTTGAAAGCTCTAAACTCAGGTGGAAGTCTAACTTGTACCATGTTCGACCCAGCCAATGAACTCCGATATAGATTTGGCCTCTATTAAATTTAGTCCTCATTTTGGTTGCTTTCTCCTTAGCTTTTCTATCCTCCTTTGTTTTATTAGGACTACAAATTATAATCAAGTCTTCCCCTTAACTACCGTTGTCACACCCCAAATCCACATGAACAAGAGCATGGCATGGCCATCCTTATACCGAAAAACACAGCATTAATATAACCAAAATGTGGCTTAATACCAACAAATATACATCCACATATATATATTTGACAAAATGGTATATGGTTACAATATCAAAGTTGTCTATAAACCACCAAAAAAATATAGTCACATCTCAAACAGTTAGCTCACAAGCTATGCTAGCTCATACAAAAAATTTTCCACTATCAAAAAGCTCTCTCTGATATGAACACTCACATCCTACTTGTAGCTCACTGAAGAACCTAAAAGACATGAAGATGAGAGGAGTAAGCTACCACAGCTCAATGAATAACACATTTCTTCCAAGCAGATTGAGAAATCACTATGCACATTTTAAACACAAACATAACTCATTTTTAACATAATATGTTCATAATAAAAATATCTCAAGATAATATCAAAATAGGTACCAATGATCTAGTCCATTAATCAATCTCATAAAACACATGTCAATGGTCCATCCCATTGGCTAAATTCATCAAAATACAGGCTAATGGTCCATTCCATTGACTAAACTCAAATCAAATGTCAATGGTCAACTCTATTGACCAAACTCAAGCTCAAATGTCCAACCATGGTCATACTTAAACCCTATGACAAGACAATCAAAATTCCCCTCTTGATTAGGTCTCCACTTGTTATAAGCATGTAACTCGACTCCCAAGGATATCCTAGACTAGTATGCGCATACCCACACAATCCTCAAGATTTATAGAGACGTTGAGTATTGACCATCAATAAAAAAATTTCCAGTAATCCATAAACAGAATCATAATCATCTCACAATTCAAGCAAAATGCTTCACATAAACCAAAAAATTTTCAAGATTATTTGATAAAGGTTTCACAAATCACTTTTAGGAAGATATTCCAACTAAAATCAAAGGATAATTCCCTCACTCAAACAATAAATGGTAGTAAAAGCTCGATCTTATTTTATGCAACAAAGGATTCTACTTTTCAACTCATAGCATTTATATTACCCATCATATTTTTCAAACATAAGTTTAAAATACAAGGAAGAAATAGTATCATTCACCAGGGAAAAGCCAAAAATTAACTAAGCACTTACTTGAGCCAATGCACTCGAATTCCTAATAATTAACCCAAAAACAATATCAAAAGACCGAGTAAAAGGAAATTCTAATGAATGACTTGACTATACCATGCCTATTTATCAATAAAATGATATCTACGCGTTAATGGAAAGCTTGCCTCTAGCGGAAACCTATTGTTATCCGCAAGACGCAGCTCACGCGCTAAACTTTGTTGCACCATAACTTTCTCCAAAAAATTCCATTTCAAGCCAACTTATAGTCCTTAGAAAGCCGTTTTGATATACTACAACAACCCTAACTTGGCCACCTCAAAACCTCACTAAAAACAGGTGAAAATCAGTCTCAAAGTTATTGTTCGGAACAATACCAGAACGCGTGCCAAATTTGAAAATTCCATTCTGAACAAACCGTAAACTCAAATAAACATCCATAAAATGCTATGGCTTCATAACATCATAAATTGTCATTCCCATAAAAATTCGTAGCTCAATGACTCAAAAATTGAACTTCACCGCACAAATCTCCACTAATTCCGAATTTCAAACCCTAATTGCAACTATTCCTTTCAAATGACGATTAAAGGCCTTAATCACTTACCGGCATCGTAGAATGGTGTTAAAATGAGCTGTCAAGGTGTCTATGGCAAGCACATGGGAGTTTCTCCTCCTTTCCTCTTCTCCTTCTTCTCTTTCTCTCTTCTCTCGTTTATTTCTGTTCTTGTTTTAGTTCTGTTTTGCCCGTTGAGTTGGGGGCAGCAAAAGAAGGGAGAAATGAAGATGGGCTAGGTTGGTTTTCAAGAGAAAAAGGCGGGATGGCTTATTTGGCCCAAATATTACAGTCTACCCTCCTTAAAAAAAATTTATCCTCTAAATTTACACGTACCTCAATCATGAAATAAGTGAGAGTATTTGTGTCTTGCCTCATCCTCAAGCTCCCAAGTAGCCTCCCTCTCCATGTGGTTTTGCCATTGAATCTTCACACAAGGAATAATGCATCGTCACAATACATGATCCTTCCTATCAATAATGCGAATAGGTTGCTCCTCATATGTAAACTTTTCTCTTAACTTCAATGGTGTAAAGTCAAGTACATGATCATGATTTCGCACATATTTCTGTAATAAAGACACGTGGAATACATTATGCACTCCAAATAATGCCGGTGGTAGAGCCAATTTATAAGCAACTAATATCAAGAACGGTCCCACATATCTTGGGCTCAATTTACCACGCGTGACAAATCTCATGACACCTTTCATGAGAGAAACTTTCAAGAATATATGATCTCCTACACTGAATTCTATCTTGTGCCTTTTGAGGTCTACATAACTTTTCTAACGGATCTGTGCTGTTTTTTTATGCTTTCAAATAAGCCTAACTTTCTCTTATGATTGTTGTATGAACTCGGGGCCAGTTAACCTCTTCTCACCAATATCATCCTAGGAAATAGGAGTTCTACATTTACGATCATACAAAGCTTTGAAAAGAGCCATCTTAATGCTAGAGTGATAGTTGTTATTATAAGAAAACTCCACCAAATGGAAGTGTTCATCCCACGAACTGCCAAAGTCAATAACGCATGATCATAGCATATCTTCTAATGTCTAAATGGTTCTCTCTGACTGGCCATCCGTTTATTGTGAAAAGCTGTACTAAAGTTGAGTTGAGTGCCTAATGCCCCTTGTAAATTCTTCCAAAAGTTAGACACGAATATGGGATCTCTATTGGAAACAATACTTACTAGAACTCCATGAAACCTCACTATCTCATTAACATACCGTTTTGCCATGTCCTCTAGTGAAAGGCCAAATCGATATGACAAAAAGTGTGCATATTTAGTCAATCCATCGACAATCACCCAAATAGCATTCTTACCACTAGGCATTCTCGGTAAACCAACAATAAAATCCATTGCAATATGCTCCCACTTCCATATAGGTACTTCAAGTGGGTGTAGATGACCACTTGGTTTCTGATGCTCAACATTTATTTGTTGACAAATCAGGCATTGGTCGACATACTTCACAATGTCTTTCTTTATATTGATCCACCAAAAATTTCCCCTCAAATCCTTGTACATCTTAGTGCTTCCCGGATGAATTGAGAATCTAGTGCTATGAGCTTCACGAAATATCTCCTCCTTCAATTTTGAATCATCGGGAACACATAGTCAACCATGAAACCTCAACGACCAATCCACATGGATATTGAAGTCCTTTTGTTTTCTCGCTTCTACACTTTCTCTAATCTTCCCCAACTAAGGATCCTCATTATGTTTAGCCTTAATTTTGTCAACCAATGTTGGTTGTACCTAAAGATTAGCTAATTGAGCACCTAGCTGATGTATCGATACCTCCAAGTCCAGCTTTCTCATATACTCGAGAATAGGCTTTTGAGAAGTGAGCAATGTTGCCATATTCCCAAAAGACTTACGACTCAAGGCATCAACTACTACATTAGCTTTACCTAGATGGTAATTGATAGGTAAGTCATAATCTTTTAGAAGTTCTAGCCATCTCCTTTGCCTCATATTTAGTTTCTTCTGAGTAAAAATATGCTTCGGACTCTTGTGATCCGTTAAGGCTTCACATTTTTCACCATACAAGTAGTGCCACCATATTCTTAAGGCAAACACAATCGTAGCCAACTCTAAATCATGAGTGGGATAGTTCTTCTTGTGAGTTTTCAACTACCTGGAGGCATAAGCCACAGCTTTACCATTTTGTATAAGAACATAACCTAAACCTTCCTTAGATGCATCACAGTAGATTGTAAAGCCACTTGTTCCTTAAGGCAAGGTTAATATAGAAGCTGAAACAAACCACCTCTTCAACTCTTGGAAACTCCACTCACATTGATCTGACCATATAAATTTAACTCATTTCTGAGTTAGGCGAGTAAGTGGACTAGTAATTTTGGAAAACCCCTCTACAAACCGCCTATAATAACTTGCTAACCCGAGAAAACTTCTTCTCTCTATGACATTAGTAGGGCAATTCCATTTAACAACTACTTCAACTTTCTTTAGGTCAACTAAGATACCTTTGATATTGCATGACCAAAAAATTCTATATGATCAAGCCAGAAGTCACACTTATTGAATTTAGCATATAACTTCTTTTCACGCAATGTTTGCAAAACAACTCTCAAGTGATGCTCGTGTTCCTCCAAACTCCTTGAATAAACCAAAATATCATCAATGAACACCGCGATAAATCTGTCAAGAAATTGCCTAAATACCTTGTTCATTAAATCCATGAAAGCAGTAGGGACATTCGTTAACCCAAAAGGCATGACAAGAAATTCATAATGCCTTTTCCTAAAAGCAGTCTTAGGCACATCATCGGCTTTTATCTTTAATTGATGATACCTAGAATGAAGGTCAATCTTAGAAAATACCTAAGTTCCCTAGAGTTGATCAAATAAACCATCAATCCAGGGCAAAGGATATTTATTTTTTATCGTCACCTTGTTAAGTTCTGGGTAATCTATACAAAGCCGCATACAACTGTCCTTCTTCTTTACAAATAGAACAGGAGCTCCCCATGATGATACACTAGGCCTGATAAAACCCTTATCCAAAAGCTCTTGCAATTATATTTTCAATTCATTCAACTCAAAAGGTGCCATCTGATGTGGTGCCTTAGAGATAGGTGTTGTACCAGGTACTAAATTGATACAAAACTCGATCTCTCTATTAGGAGGCAAGCTAGGTAAATCTTCTGGAAACACACTAGGGAATTCTCTAGCTTTACCACTTCCTCACTTGTGTCTTTTACATAGGCCAAATAACCAAAACAACATTTCCTCAAAAGCTTCCTTACTTGCATAACTGAAATCAACTTTGGAAAAGTGCCCTTACAACTTCTCGAAAAAGAGAACTCAGGCTGATTTGGAGGTCAAAAAATAACTTTCTTCGAATAACAATCAACAGTAGCATAATATTTTGATAACTAATCCATCCCTACAATAACATCAAAATCTCGTATATATAACTCCACCAAATCCACAGGCAATTGGACATTATTAATCCGAAGTAAACAATTCTTGAACACACGGTCAACAATCAAGAAATCACCAGTGGGTGTATCAACACACAATTCATATTTAAGAAACTTAGGCAACATATCAAGTTTCCTTGCAAAATCAGTAGAAATGAAGGAATGCGTAGCACCAGGATCAAACAATGCATAGGCATATTGCGAGGCAATTGAAATATTACCTACAACAACTATATTAGACGCGGTCACATCCTCTTCAGTCATCACAAAGACTTTCCCCGTCATCTTTTGTCTTTGCTGGCTTTCTTGAGGCCTACTAACTAAAGGGGCAGTTTTTTTCATAGAACAAGTAGACTCTAGATGCCCAAGTTGCCCACATACATAGCATACTATGCTATCCCCAAGGGCATTCCTCTGTGTAGGACAATCACGCACCATATGTACTATTTTTCCACAAACATGCTCATCTCTTGCAGTAACAAGAACTACCATGGCACCTCCCATAGGTAGTATACGGGCTTGAGTTACTCGGAATTTTGGACTTTTCGAGTTGGTTAAAAACTTTTCTCTTTCCACTACCATCGGTACCACTATCTTGATTATCAGTGGGCTTCAACTTCTTATGTTGAGGTAGACCCTATGTCCCCTATTCCAAAATCTTTTGTTCCATCCTTATTGCTTGTTCAAGCACGTCTTTATAAGTTGTCAATGCTAGAGGTGTGAGGGCAAAACTAATTTTATATTGGAGCCCTTGCTAAAAATGATTTGCCTTATCATGTTCATTGGACACAAATTGCTCAGCAAATCTACTCATCTAATTAAAGCGGATTGCATACTCTAGGACAATAGAGTCACCTTGAGATATGTGTATAAAATCACTCTTCATTTTTTGCTGAAATGAAACGGGAAAAATTGAGCATTGAAAGCCTTCTTAAAGTCTTCCTACGCTATAACAATATTCCTATCTCTAAGGGTTGGCTTCATTCCTTCCCACCAATGCTCTGCTTCACCCTCCAAATATCGAGTGTCAAAGCTAACATTCTTGTCCTTGGGAACACATTCAGCTTTGAAGATGCCCTTGATTTTTCTAGTCCAATGCTCAACTGCAAGAGGATCAGCTTTCCCATCATAAGTGGGTGGTTTCACATTTCTAAATTGAGCGAAGGTACAAGGGCCACTCACGCCATCTTCGCTTAATTCCTTCGCCTAGCAATACCAATGAATCATGGCATGCTTGAACTCAGTTGGGGGAGAGGGCTCTTGAGCTTCTTCTCTAACTTTGCGCAAGTCGAGACTCCTATCATGTTGATCTTCCAATCTTCTTTTTGAAGCTGAGCCTCGAGAACGTTGAGGCATATCTCTGGCATCAAGAATTACAACTTGCTTGCCTCTACTATTCCTACGAAGCAAGGTAAGTGTCTCCGAGTTGTGCATGATCACCTGGATCTAAGAACGAAACGACAACTTAGTATCTAAAAGTCTAGCGCACTAAAATCTATCACATAATCTCACCACGTCCCACACCTACACCCGGAAAGATCAAAACTTAAGCTTTGATACCAACAAATGTCATACCCCAAATCTACATGAACAAGAGCAAGGCATGGCCATCCTTATACCAAAAAATGCAGCCTAATATTAACACACACACACACACACACATATTTGACAAAATGGCATATGTTTACAATATCAAAGTTGTCTATAAACCACCAAAAAGATATAGTCACATCCCAAACAGCCTAGCTCACAAGTTCACAATTATGCCAACTCATACCAATAATTTTCCACTATCAAAAAGTCCTTCCCGATATGAATGCTCACGTTCTACTTGTGGCTCGCTGAAGAACCTAAAAAACATGTAGATGAGAGGAGTGAGCTCCCATAGCTCAGTGAATAACACATTCTTCTAAGCGGATCGAGAAATCACTATAAACATTTTAAATACAAACATAACTCGCTTTTAACATAATATGTTTATAATAAAAGTATCTCAAGATAATAACAAAATAGGTACCAATGGTCCAGTTCATTGGTCAATCTCATAAAACACAAGCCAATGGCCCATTATATTGGCTAAACTCGTCAACACATTGGTCAATAGTCCATTCCATTGACTAGACTCAAATCAAATGTCAATGGTCCACTCCAAGGACCAAACTCAAGCTCAAATGTCCAACTATGGTCACGTTTAATGACCAAGATTCCCCCATTGGTTAGGTCTCTACCTATTATAAGCCAGTGGCTCGGCCCACAAGAATGTCCTAGACAAATATGCGCATAACCGCACATCTCTCAAGATTTACAGAAACATTGAGCATCAACCATCAATTATAAATTTCCAATAATCCACAAATGGAATCAGAATTATTTCACAATTTAAGCATTTGATAAATATCAAATTGCTTCAAAAATCAAAAGAAGGAAAAGGAAGAAGAAACCCACAGCTCATTTGGTTTATATACATCGTAAGAAAAGACCCAAGACATATGTCAAGCATTAAATGAATGATACAAGGGAAAAGGTCGAAATGGACATTGATTACTCGCCATTTACAAGGAAAAAAAGGTCAAAAAGGAAATCAACCTCCGTCATCTTTGGGATCACTTTATTGACCTAATTTTATTCTAAAGCTAAAGTAGAACGAATTACATTTGAAACAAACACTGAATCAAGCAAAAGGCAACCAAAGCACATTAAGTAATCAAACAAGTAACAATTGATCGATTCAAGTTGGCCTTGGAGTCGGTCTTTGAGATTGCACACATGACATACCACTAGAACATTTCCTCATTCGTTGTTAGACATGGTTTATGATAATTAGCCATCATTGGTGTTTACTCATGGTGGCTAACACCATAATGCCCCTAAATTGGGTTCTATGTGTAATCCCCAAGTTTAACCCATGAGCATGCATCGGGTTTTTGCAAATATTTAATAATCATATGCACAAAGCTTGAAAGTAAACATGTGGGCAAATTTGAAGACTTTGGTTCTCACACAATCAAACAATTAGTCAGCCAATACCGGGTTACTTCATACATTCATCATGCGCTACAAATCACATGCATCAAATAATTGTTAGACGATCTTTTTATTTTCTGGGAATTTTTGTACTTAAAGTTGAAGAAACAAGGATCAAAAGTCATGAAGACATCTAAAGTCATTTTTTGCATGCATAAATTTCAAAAAATCCTAAAACACGATCATGTCACAAAGAACAAAACAAGGGAACTTACAAGACATTCATCAAAGAACAAGAAATTGAGCATGGACCCACTACCAATTAGCCTTGCAAAAATTACAACACATTAAGAACTCAATATGGAACAACTTTCATGAAGAAATTTTCCTAATAAGAGCTACATATGAATTTATAAAAATCGAAGAAGACAATGTAAAGCATTAGAACATAACAAGGTAGTAGGGTTCTAAGGTGAACTCATGGCAATTTGGTTATGTTACTGATGTCCATAAATTCTCAAATTTTGTTACTAGTCCTAGAGATGAAAATCAAATTCCATGGAGGACTTGACCTCTAAATCATTATAAAAAAATTCATACAAAAATGACAAAATGCAAGTACAGATTTGGTCAATCATGTATTCCGAATTTGTACATTTTTCAGATCTTAGGGCAACTTCCCAAAAATCGAAAAAGGGTCTATTGACATGCAAATGGACTAAACTTAGCATCATTAGAAAGCTCAGGGAATGCTGTGAGACTTCCTAAGTTCGATTTCATTTCCAATTTATAGTATATGCACGAACACACGAGATTGCAACATAAAGGGTAGTAAACACGTTCAGAAAATGCATAGCCTACAACTCCTATATGACATGGCAAAAATGGAAGAAAAATCATATAGATTTTGTATGAAATCATGAACATTTTTCATGAGGGATTTACACCTAAATGTGGTCACAATGCCTGGTACAAAATTAATAAGGACAAAGCAAACATGAACAACATGCATAATGACAAGACCATGGTCATGCTAAGTCATATGATTATGTGGGAGGGGCTTTAAGGCAATGGCTGGTGGCCAATCTATTGAGCAGAAGGAGAGGGAAGCCAAAGGAGGTGGTGGCGTCACCGATAAGGGCTAGTGGGGTTTAGTTGGTGGTTGAAGCAAACCGTGTGAGCGGTTAGAGAGAAGAAAATGGGCAGGAACAGAGAGAGAATAGAGAGAAACAGAGAGGAGAATGTAGATTAGAGGGAGAAAAAGGGCAGGAAAAGAGAGAGAAAGAGAGAGGATAATGCAAATTAGAGAGAGAATGTGTTGCACAAATGGCCCCTCCCAAAATTTTGGAGGGAAAAATGATTATATACCACTCCTCTAGATCAAATCTTAGCCCTTGGATTCTAATCCTATCCCTAGAATTAATTCCATCCATTGACTTAATCACATGCTGAATTTTTTTAAGGGCTTAGATGCATTCATAATGAATGGTTGAGATTTGATTATGAGATTAGGGCATTTTTGCAAATTTCTTGAATTTGAGAGGAATTTAGCAAAAATTCAAAAATCTTGGGGCAAAATTACAAATTTTAAAAAGTAAGGCCATAGAAGGCTTGACCATGAGGCAGGCCATCTCATGGTGATTATCGACAGTGAGGAACCAGTCTAGTCCTCTCTGCCAACGGCTGGTCTAACCGATCAAACTTGTTCACACTGGTTCAACCAGTTCGGGCCCTTCTAGAGTAGTTCGATCCCTATCTTCCTTAAATCTTTGCAATTTAGTAACTAAATTGCAAAGAAATTTTATCAATCTCGACAAAACGTAGTCCAATTACAAAAGAAATGGTCCAATGTTGATATAATTAGGCCGATTAAACCATGGAAATTCAATTCAATGATTTTTATTAGCCTAAACCTAATTATTATGAAAATTATTTCACCCATGCTATGGGTGCACCGAATTGGACTTTCTACACTTTCAATGAGCAAATTATTTTAATTGTTTGCCAAATTTTGTAAATTAATTGAAATTAGATTCAATTAAAATTGCAATACACCTATTACCCTAATTGTTCATGCTTAAAAGGAAACTGCATTCAAATTGACCTTAAATAGATGGCACAACTTTTATGTCAAAACTAAATTGGGGGCCAATGTCGAAATTGAACCTCAATTCATCAAATTAAACTTTAATTATGAATAGGTCAACTTGAATTTCATGAATTAAAACTCTACAATTCTATTTTCTTAAAACCAAGTGAGCTAAATTCCCCAAATCAACAAGTTAGCAAGTGAATTTCCCAAAATTGAACCCAAGTTTGGACTTAACTCACAAAATTGAGTAGAATAGAAATATTCGTTTTCAAATCATGTTGAACTAATTTGGACCTCTAATTAGGGGCAAAAATGTCAATTCACATTTGAGCTTGCCCGATCTTGAAATGATTGAATGGGTGAATGGGTAATTATCTCTAGATCAAATGTCATAAAAGGAACTAGGCCTAATTATGACCAGAACAAAAGTAATTTTTTTGGTCAATTTTGAATCTAAAATCGAAAAAATCCGAAAATGAGATTCTTATTCGACTTTTCCAAAATTTTCAACCCTAAAATAAAATTAAAGCTAAAATGAAATGATTTTGTAATTTTTGTACTTTTTCATTATGTTTTGTCAAAGGTTTGACTTTTGGTCAAACATTAGTTGACTTTTCACTAAAAGTTTGATTTTGTGGTCAAATCTTTGAATTTTTCTAGAATTTTCACTTTTAAAGTAAAATTAAACTTAAAAAGAATCTTTTTGTGCAAAAGCCATAATTTGACCCGGGATTGACTTTTGGTCAAAGGATGAACCAAAAAGTCAACCCAAAAGTCAACAATTTGACTTTTTAAGTTTTTGTGTAAAATGAATTGGAAATTATGTACACTTTTTGTTCGAAAAAGGGCTCCGTTGCGATTGGAAACCTCAATCTCGATTTTTTATCTTTATTGACAGATCAACTAAAAATCAAGTGTCAACAAGGTTAAAGTATGAATGTGTTTTACTAATATGGATTAGGTCAAGTATGAGTTGGGTCGGGATCGGGATCGGGGTTGAGGTCGGGTCAAGTCAGGTATGAGTTGTTGAAATTATATTGCATTAAAATTGATCAATATGAGTTGGATAATTTTTCAACCAAATCCAAAATCGACCCAACTCACCTATTTGACACTCCTAAAAAGAGTGTCGACGATCCTTTCACATGACATCTCTCGCTACACATTGATAGCTTCTCTCTCTCTCTAGTTCCTATGTTATTGTTCCCTATCTGAAAGCTAGCTAGTGTCTAATGAACGAGCCAAAGGCAAATATACTTTTCAACACTCCCGAGTTTCCTTGCATTAGGTGTGAGAGTATGTCAATTTGATTTCCTCTTCGTTTTCATGAGCTTTTGGCAATTGATTTTCCTCAAGAAAATTATTCAAAAAGTTCGAAACCTATTGTACGATAATCAATTCAATCCTAAACCTTTTGATCATTTACTAATTTAGTCCCTCCGATCAATTTTAACCAAAAATTGCTAAAGTAAACACTGGTCATCCTACATCGTGTGATTGGCACTAATATGGAATATTTATGAATTTTCATTTTCATTTTTTTCCTTTTTCTTTTTTTTCTCCTTCTTGCTAGCGGCCAATCTCAGCAATGGTCAATGACCAATCACAAGTGAGGGCCTGCAAGGGTCACAACACCCTCACCAAATGTAAGCAAGACAATATGGTTGACTAACATTTTTAGGTTGTGTTAATGGCACGCCATATAAAATTTCTGTTAAAAAGGTTTTAATAATGAAAAGGTGGTTAACAAGATCGCAACAGAGAGGAAAACAAGCCATAGCAACTAGTGATGGTGATTGTGACGACGGCCCTAGTTGCCGGGACTAACCATAATGGCGACGGACACTGTTGGCGGAGCTAGCTAGCTATGGTGGCTACAGTAGCATCACCGGTAGGCCAGTGGTGGCGATAGTCGACCGTGGCGATGGCTGACGGTTGTGAAATCATTGATGGTGCTCGGAATGCTGCTTTTTCTTATTCTTTTGGCAGAGGAGAGGAGAGGGACGGTGGTTTGGCATTTTCACTTTCCGCTCTGAAACAGAGTGCGTCATTTTCCAGAAAGAAAATCCACTTGAACAATTCTCCTTTACTACATTCAAAAATAAAATAAAAGGTGCCTTCTAACAACCAATTTTGCACGAGATAAAGTAGCCCACTTATCGCGTGAATCCTTAGGGGGGTCAAAATTTTCAATGCCTATAGCACGTCATGGAAATGGACAGGAGATTTGTTTTTAACCCCAAAAAATGTGCGAGGCTGATAACTAATGTTTATACGGTTCTCGAACGCTAGCGTCTATTGTGGAGGTTGGTGGTGACTTTCATCAAGCAAAAGTAAGGCTCGATAGCACGTAAAATAAGGTATGCAAAGGGATGTGGATCTCCCACTTACTAGACATCAGGCATTGGAGATGGGCATCTATTGCTTTCATGTGGGTTTTTTAAAATGGACTGAAAACAGCTCTAGTGCTTATTTTGTGCTTTTGCTAGGCAACTAAGAGAGTATAATATCCAACTTGCATGCTCTTACAAGGGTTTTACGTCCTAATGGGGGGTCGGTGGACTCGTTTTTAGCAGCGAGGTGACCACATGGAGTGACTTTTTGAACCACTAGCTAGGTTTCATATGAACGAGCAGGCTGTGCTTGATGAGTGACTAGTCCACTTGCGTGATTCCGACCATCCACGGCAAGATATCATTATTGACGACTAGTTTACTCATTTATTAACAATTCAGCAAACATATACTAACAAGATCCTCTACATTTGGATCTCTCTTTGCATTTAGCTGTACTAAACCCCTTTAAGATCTGAACACATCCACAATAAGTAAATTCAACAGTTTGGATCGATTATAATTATCCCATTTTCTTTCTCCTTTTTCTTTAATTCCTTTTTCCCCCTTTCTTCTTTTGTATTTTGCCCTTGTTCGTCTCACCAGCTCACTGTGCAAAGTCACAATGCTCGAGTAAGCCAACCCCACTAGCCACGACCTAGACTCTAGCCACGCCCCTGCCACTGTCACCGTCTCCATCGCTCATTCTCAAGCACTCACCATGCTGTCGTTGCCTCTGCATTGTGCCCCATGCACACACTGGGGGTCAACTCTGGGTTCGCGACACCGAATCCAATGTCACCAAGTCCAAGCTCAGGCTTGGGCAGCAATGGTGAGGGGTTGGCGGCCTCAGTGGTCATCTAGTAGGACCATGAGCTTTCTTCTATCCTCAACAAGGATAGGGGAGGAGGCAGAGAGCCCTCACCGCCATTGTCAAGGTGGTCGCAACCTCGATCATTGTGAGGTGGCAACCACCAAGCCAGGGACAGAGAAGGCAAAGGACAGAGCATAAAGTAGGGGCTGCGACCACGACCTAGATGACAACAAAGAGGCGCAAGTGTCGCAACCTTCCCAAAGGAAACCACTCCTATTTAATCAACTGAACATGCAAATCAATTTATTTAGGAATCGCTACTAATCAATTATTAGTAATGCAAATCAAGTAAAGTAAGGAAATGCACTTTACTTATGCAAACTAGAGATTCATAGAATTGGGATTTAATTATGCTAGATAAATCTAACATCCTTTCAATACGTTTTCTCTTTATCTCAAAAATATTTTACTAGCAATTTTGGTTAATTTTAATCATAAACCAATGACATGTAACGGGTGTTCATGCCAATGCTCAACCTTTAAAGTAACATCCTTTTGGTACATTTTTCTCTTTATCTCAAAAATATTTTACAAGCAATATTGGTTAATTTTAATCATAAACCAATAACATATGATGGGTGTTCATGCCAGTGCTCAACCATTAAAGTAACACTTAATAATCAAAACATTGAATAAATAAATTGCTAGAAAATAAGAATTCAAGCACCACGAATTAATTAATTTTCTAAGTACAAGTAAAATACTAAAATACAATAATTAGTCTACCCATAAATTTATTAACTAATTAACAAAACCTAATTAATTCTCTTTTTTTGGCTTTTTTCCTTTATTTATGAAAATTAATCCTGTGAGTTTCTAACCTAGGTTTAACATGCATAATTGTTACACAAATGACCTATGATATGACCTAATTCTAATGACAAGCAAAAATTAATCTAAACTATTCTAATATGAATGCATTATAAAGTAAATAACCCTAAACATACAATTAGTAATTATGTGGCATAGAAGGTAACATGGCAATGACATGGCACAATGACATAGCAAGCATGATAAGATGGCACATAATAATGATGTGGCAAGATGACATGGCATATATAGATGACGTGGCATATGACAAGCATGAAACATGCCATGATGCGGCAAGATGACATGGCAAGTAGTGATTAGTGATGCATGGATGATGCAACTAAATCTACATGATATACACTTGTTATTTTTAATTATTTTTTCTATTAAAATTCAGAATAAATAAATAATAGGGATACTCCATCTAAAGTAAAGGGTTATCCAACTTGAATTTGAAAATAATCTAACTTAAATCCTATTATAATTTGAAAACTTATAAAAATTACTAGATAGTACTAACATGCAATTTTATTTAGAAAAGCAATCTCATCTACCAAGGAATACAATCTTTTTGTATTTTTCAAACATGAAAGTCAAGCAAAGCTCAAAAATCATGAAAGATATCCATTCGACTCAAAATTGGGAAACAAAGAAATCGGCAACCCGATCTAAACAGCTAAATGGGGATAATAATACTATAAAAGTACGGCCCTCACTTAGTGCAGTGAAATAAATGATGGGAGAATAATAACAATTCGAACAAAATCAGCTTAGGGCACTAAAACAAACCAATCTCCTTTCTTGTGCTAACCTAATAAGAAACAATATAATAAAACAATATAAATACTAAGCACGCAAACACAATGCGATTTTTTACGTGAAAAAGCTCCTCGGGATAAGGAGATCAAAATCAACAAAATTGGTTAAATAAAGTTCTTCTCTAATATATACTAAAGGTATATATCAGCAAAGACATCAAAAACATCAATTTTGCCAATACACATGAATTTCATAAGAGATCAAGGATAAATTTCACCAAAAATGCAAGTTTAGTTCAACACATGAAAAATAGGGAGCTACAAATGAAAATCAAACCAATCAGATTCAAGAATAATGTGTCACAAACATGCTAACCAAATTGTAGCTCAATTAGATTACGAATCGATCTCCGATGTCAACTTGATGAAAATCAAATATTGCCCTCGACCCAGAACAATGTGCTCCAACTTATGTCACTTGTGGCTACCACATAAAAGATAATGAGAAACTCTATATCTCTATATGGATTATTATATGAGCTCAAGCCTTTGGGTTTACAATTCATTCAACTTCCTCCTTATAGGAGTGAACCCAGGCAACACTATATTGGTAAAATTGAAAATTCTAGGGCTAAATTGACATTTGTTGTATGAATGTATTACTGAATTAGTAATCAACCCAAGATTGAGTGAGAGTTACAAGCACTTGAAAATTGTGGAGTGTATAAATAATCGAAAGACGTATAATGCTAGACTAGAGTGAATCCACGATCATGTTTTTAATCTAGAGAGAACCCTCGCTTTCGAACTAGGAAGGGCACTTAGGTTATGGAAGTAGAATGTTTTCAACGACGTAATTGCTTCCACGACCGAGAGCGAGCACCCAGCATCAGATCGCCCCATTGGTGGCTTCAACTCAACAATGATTCAACCTGGATCGAGAGACCATGAAAATCACAAGGTCAGATTATCTTACGCAACTCATTGCGCATCGTATGCAGCTTCCTCACAACCACGGTTAGGGGGATAAATCTCTTCGAAGGCAATGCATTCCTTACCCTAGTTCTAGAGTGCAGCTACCACAATATCTTGTTTGAATTTTGAACATCCGGTCAGGTCTGTAGATTTGGCTCCGGCACCCCTGTTGCTGTATCCAACGTTCCAAAAATTACAAAGGTTAGATCACATGAAACAAAGTCACATCATGCATCCTCAATCCAAACCCTTTACGTAACTCTATATATAATCTATAAGTCCCTAAAAACAAAACTGTTAGTTATTATGTATAAGGTGGTCCCCGTCAATGACGGTTCAGTGGTCTTACAGTTTCCGCATTGCCAGATATTAGTGGAGAAGCCTATTTGCTAGTCATCAACATGGTAAATGTATAAAGCACTTTAATCTCTTATAACCATTATCTTATCTCTTTTAGCACTAAACTATCTTTCTCTTGAAAAACTAATTCAGTACAGGATAGTGCAGCTATTTTATCAACTTCAGGTTCTTATCATGTATGCACTAGCGATTTCCATTCATCTCTATCTCTCCAAACATGCATGTTGATTACGGGACCATCGTTTTATTATTCCTTGAAAACCCTAAAATGCACTATATGTGGTTGCTGTTTTTCCACTTGAAAGATTAGTTAGTCAACCTCTTGATTCACGATTCATTTCCATTATAATAATTTATCATTCTAGGAAATGATATCTTAGGTAGATGGTTCTTGGAATCAAGTGTAATGCAAAAGGCGGATGCTGATCTTCACCAGATGGCTTTTCTAGGGGAATCGATACCTCACTGGCTTGCTTTATATACGTCCATTTAACTTGGTTTATAATCTGTTTATTTATTGCCAGATAACCATCGTAGAGAGATGCCCCTAGAACCGAGAGTGCACTAACATCTTTGGCCTAAAATGAGAAAAAGACATTGTCTCTACTAAACAATTGCAGCCGCACCAGGGCAGCTCAGCCAATATCGATACTTCTTTTTTGCCCATAGTCTTTTGTATAATTTCTTGGCCATAGCTGATATATATGCTTGTTCTGTACTGCTTTTAAGAAAACGTTGAGGTGTTAGTTGGCCCTTCTATGATCTCTGGAAGGACCATTTTTCGATCATACCACATTGTACCCAAATTCATTTTGATGTAATTCTTGGATAAATTAGTATCCTACTACATACCGTCGGAAAAATCAATGTATTTTTTATGGTAAAGAGTTTTATAGGAGTTAGAACAAAAATTAACTTAAATACGGTATGGTACGATGAGGGATCAATACTTCGAATGCCATTGAGAAACCCGTGTTAATTTTCTGCACAATTCCTTCATCACAAAAATCATGTCTGTGTCTGCTTTTTGTTTGAGGTCTGCATGATCAGAGAGAAGTTATTGCATGGTTCTAAATCATGTAGATAATGTCTATCTCCACTATTAGTTCTGTGGAACCCACCGTAGGTCCCTCATGATTAATGGTCAAGATGAATTTAGCTTATGCGGTCTATAGACCCCTAAAGGTATCATCATGAAAGGGGCAAGAAAGCAATGAAAACATAATTGCACGGAAGATAAACAAGTTAGTTAGTTTGGTATTAATAAATAGTCTCCTTACAAAGTCTTATAGTAAAATTCTGGAGGAAAAAGTAGGCTCGAGTTATTTCCACCCATTACTAACTCTAGACACCCCTTTTTATATTGAATCAACTATATTATTTCTTACGACTTCCACTCTTAATTTAAAATTGTTTCTTACCTTTTTTCCTCTTTGTATTCTATTTCAATTTTACTAGAAACGAAATTAATTATGCTCCTCCCAAACAACATTTATTACGTTAAATGTGAGGCCCATTTTTATTTAAGATTATTGCTTGCCTTCTTTCTTTTCTGATTCTTTTCTTTTCTTTCTCCATTTATAACAAGATTGGTGTATTTATTTGGTAGATAGTAAACTAATTATTGTGTTTCCAACAAAAAAAACTAATTATTTTGTTAAGGAGTTTTATATTTCTTCTTCTTCTTTTTACTAGGAAACTATCATTCAAAAAATTACTTAAGCACAAGTAAAAGTGAAAAAAAAATCCAATAGTTTTAGTATGCATTCCATTTAATTATTACTTTGATATGTGCCATTATGTTATACTCTGTGTATTTTAACTACTCAACTTTCATTTTATTCTATAGATCTAAGACTCCAATTTTTAATTATTTATTGTGTGATGCATTCAATATTTTGAGTGACCATGACCCGTTCTTCTTTTAATAATAAAGCACTTCAAAAGGACATTCCGATCAACCAAGATCCAGTCTTTTTTCTCTGATGCGCAATAAAAATATTATATCGATCACAATTATTACTTTCCAAATCACAACTAAGAAGAACATATTTGTCTCTCTTTGACCTTTCTAAAGAGACAAAATGACCTTGAGCAAGAATATACATTCACACACTACTCAAAGATCCTCTTGCATTAGAAAATTACCTAGTCAAATTTCAAATGAACTTGTTAAAATGATTGATTATTGTTTTCTCCATTTGCAGTTTCATCATCAATAAATACCTTTAAGCATAAAATAATATCGATTTCTTTAGTGACTACACTAGAGAAAACAATACAATTAAAGATGAGTAAATTGTGGATAATGCATTAATCAACCACAATATTCAATATTTAAGAAAATTCTCGTAAATTTATACCAAAAATCAAAGTCAAAAAATTCACAATCATGAAGATAATTTAGGGAAATAAAATTAACAATTTATAAATAAAACTAAATTTTTTTTACTTTGATATATGATTAGTGCTTGCTTGGGTTATAACAATGGAGAATAAGTTTAGAAGAAGACAAACATAAAGGAAATGTAATGTGTGTGGAAGAAGCAACTAGGGTGAAAAAAGTTATTTGAAAGGGATGTGGGTAATTTTGTATTTTAGAAAAATTGAAAAAAGAAGAAGAAATAATGTAAGAAATAATCTTAATCAAGAACGAGACCCGTAAGGGATAATGTAGTCAATTCAATGTGATAAGGGATGTAAAGAGTTGATAAGGGGATGACAATGTGCGAGCCAAAATATATAAAGAAGTGTTACAAGAGAATAATTATAGAAAAGTGTTAGAAAAATCATAAATATATTTCATTGGTACCAATTTAGTCCTAAACATTTTGGCCTATTGCCAATTAGTCCTTCTAACTAATTTTAACAATATTGGTGATGTAGACGCTGGTCGGCTTACATGGCACCATCGACACTAACATGAACAATTTTTAATAATACTATAACATTTTTTAATATTTATTTATTTTTTCTTATTATTTATTTATTTTTATTTTTTTTCTCTCATTTCTTCTTTCTTTTGCTAGTGATTGGGCACAAGCGATAGCTAGCCACCAACCATCCATTGGCAAGCTAGTGTTGCTTAGCCATGGTGAGGCTAAGCCCTAGCAAGGGTCGGCCTTGAGTAGATTTGGCCTAAGCAAGGGGAGCTTAGGGCAGCCCCAGCAAGGGCTCCGCTCACCAAATCTAGCAAGGCCACCCTAGCCTAAACGAGGGTTGGCCTCACTGGATCTCACCTAGCAAGGGGAGCCCTCACCCAAGTGAGGCTAGCCCGCCCTCCCATGGTCGATAGCCGATCATCGGCGAAAGGAAGAAGAAATTAGAGCAAAAAAATAAAAATAAAAAAATAAAAGATAATAAAAATCGAAAAATTATTAAGATATTACTAAAAATTATTCATATTAGCACTAGCGGTACCATGTAAGTTGGTTAGCATCCATGTCAGCAATATATAGGCAAAATTAGCCAAAAAGACTTAATTGGCATTAGGTCGAAGAATTTAGAACTAAATTTGCACCATTAAAAATTTAGGACTAAATTGACATAAATGCAATAGATTTAGGATTTTTCTAATATTTTTCCCATATAGTGTATAACATCCCAAGTCTCATATCGACTGGAAGAAATACATAATTTATAAGTGAACACCCAACCCCAAATTGTTGCCACCTTGTGTAATTACTTTGAGTATTCCTTTTGGAGATTTGATCCACACACAATGGGTTGGGTTGTTACGTGGTGTGTACTCATTTAAGTAAAATGAGGAAAACAACCTTTTAAGGTGTGGTCAACTACAAATAGAACAAGGACATCCTTCTTCAACGTTTGTTCAATATGCAATGTCACTATTTCAATTGATTTCATTAGACCCCGAAACTTCCATCTGATATGCAACGCTCAAACTTTCAATAGATTCAACGAGGTTTACCAATTTTTTCATACTTGTTACTATCAGGGATGCCAATGTTGCGTTTATTCTTCTTGCCTCTATCGAATTTTTGGGGGATAGTATTCCCGAAATCATTGTTAAGTAGAGCAGCTTTAATGAGAGCTTCCATGTACAGAGACTAAAACAAAAGAATAAACATGAATTTTAACATGAGATGAGTTCAAGATGATATTGTACATTAGAAAAAAAATTGAAGGACATGATTTTAAACAATTGAAAGTTTAAGGCATGTTGAATAAATGCTCCATGACTTATGGTATCATTATCCCATCAGAAAGGCACATCATAGAATTTGGAAAAATGACACTAGAAGTGGCAAAAGTTATGTATGATACTGATCTTTGTGGCCAAAGTTTTTTTTTTAATCACTTAAGTGTCAGTTTAAAAAAACATAATCACTTAAGTGGCATCTCCAATTTAGGTCGTGGAAATCCAATGTGGCTATGTTTTATTAATTTCTCAATCCTACGTGATTCATTGGCGTGTCCAGTCAGCATATAACCCTTAAACAATCGTAAAGTTGTAAATAGTGATAATCTGAATACCAACTTTTTTAAAATTGATCACTTTAGTGATAGTCGTTGTTAGAAAGCAATCACTTCAATGCCAAGCAAACCATATAGAAATGCCACATGGACTGAATTTTTTAAATAATAAGCCAGCTTATATAAAAATTTTAATTATAAAAGCCATTTATTATTTTTGGCCAGAATTTCTCGATGTTAACACTTGAGTGATCTTTTTTTCACTTAAGTAATCTAGCCAAAACTTTTGGCACTAAAATGAATGTCATGCACAACTTTTGATACTTCTAGTATTCTTCTGCCCAAAGAATTTGTTATTGGAAAAAATATAGAACTGTGGGTCTATGAACTTAATAGTGAATATCGAAGTGTACACTGTTTCGAAAATAGTTTTTTTAGTCCTTAACTTTCACCTTTGTGATTATTCTATCCCTGACTGAAAATTTTAGGCAAAAGGTGACGAGATTGAGGAGTTTCCTGTTCAGCCAGTTCGTTTGGTAAATTCATTGGGTAGTTAGCTTCATAATGGCTTTTGCTTTATACCTCTTGGACCAAGCCTAACCAGATGGGTTTTGCCTAGTTTGGGCGTTAGGTGGACTTGTGCCATCCATTGGACACAGCTGACAGTGGGATCGTGGAGAAAACTTCTTGGGCCTTGGTCAAGTTGTTTTCAAAGGGTTGAGGCGTCCGCACTAGTCCTGCGCTGGATGGGACTTTCCTTTTTGAGTACTCGAGCTTGCGGGGCTTCTCTTATCGTTCTGCCGACCGGCGGATTCCACGCCACCGAAGGTAAAATGGAAATCTTAAGAGTTTGGTTCCAACTTTAGACAAGGTAATGCATTATTGCTGACACTTCAGATTTTGACTAGAAAAAAGCCACAAGAATTTGAACAAACAGTCGACCTAGGACTTTGTCTAATTGATAGGCCAATTGAGTTTTGCAAGGACCAGTGGTCACGGATTGGTCGAGGGATCAAGCTTGGCCTCCACCTGAACAAAACGTACCTCATCGCAAAGAGCAGCACCCTTCCGATAAGTGCACACCCAAAAGACCTTGCACAATCAGTGTGATGGCGTGGCCCAAGCCGTTGGAGGCGCGCCCTTTGGGCATGCCCCTTGTGATAAGAGGTGTGTCAGCTATCCTAAGGGGCTTAGATCTTACGATCAGTGGCGTATTTTTTATCTTAAGGGTCTGGTTCTAATGTTGGACAAGGTAATGCGTAATTGCCGACACTTTAGATTTTGACTTGAAAAAAGCCACAAGCTTTGACCAAACAGTTGACCTAGGACTTTGTCTAATTGTATGGTCAAATGAGTTTTGCAAGGACCAGCAGTCACAAATCGGTCAAGGGATCAAGCTCGGTCTCCACCCTAGCAAAACACACCTTATCGCAAAGAGCATGCACCCTTCTCATAAGTGTACACCCTTCGACCAAAAGAGCTTGCACAATCAACGTGATGGCATGCCCCAAGCTGTTGGAGGCGTGCCCTTTAGGCATGCCCCTTATGGCATGAGAGGCTTGGGTCTCGCGATCAGCAGCGTGTTTTCTTATTCGAAGGTCATCTCTCAAGTTGAAAGGCGTTCTCTTTATCCTAATGATCTAAGGGACATGCCTCCCGACATAAAAGGCATGCGCCTTATTCTCAAGATTGTAACCTAAGATTCATAAATTAATTTGACAAATGAAGGATATAATTGGGTAGTGTAGATTAAGAGATTTCCAATAATATTTCATTTACCTAAATGGGACTCCAATTCTTAATACATCACGGCTTTTGACGAGGACATTTGATCTTGAGATTGTGGAGAAATTTATGATTTGACCTAATCAATTGATTTCATCATAAAGATCTAATCAAAAACTATCCGACCTCATATGGGAAAAAGTGTTAGAAAAGTCATAATTTTTTTTGCATTGGTACCAATTTAATCGTAAACCTTTTATTAATATCAATTTGATCATAAACCTTATGACTTGATGCCCATTTAGTCTTAAACTTTTTAACTCGGTGTCAATTTAGTCATAAAACTTTTAACCTAGTGTTAATTTAGTCATTCCGACTAATTTTTGCCAGATTTTGCTGACGTGAACACCAAACAACTAACATGGCACAAGCGGTGTTGATGCGGAAATATTTAATTATATTTTAAATTTTTTCCGAATTTATTTAATTATTTTCTTTCTTTTTTCATTTTATTCTTTCTTTTCTTTTCTTTTTTCCCTTGTTCTCCTCCTTCCTCTAGTCGGTTGCTAGCTGGGCGACTAGCTAGAGGCAAGGGCCGACAAGTTCAAGATTGACCCTGTTGGCCTCCAGTGTGCCTAGGGCAGACTCACGTCGAATAGACGAGGCTTGCCCTTGCCAAATCCGATGAGGGTTGAACCTCATCGACCATGGGCAAGGCCCAACCTCGCCCGAATCGACCAGTCACCCAACCACTAACAAGGCCCAAGCCATCACAGGCACAACCTCTCGACCTCTGGCGACGACTCGAGCCCTTGCTAGGGGCTAGGATCTGGCGAGGTCAAGCCTGGCCAACTAGACCTTGGCCAAATCCAGTAAGGTACATCGTGGCCACTAGCAAGGGCTTGAGCCTTGTCAGTAGCCGGCAAGGTGCGTTGGCCATTGGTGAGGTCAACCTCGACCTCATTGGCCCTCCCCTCTAGTCGATTGCCCAACCATTGACTAGTTGAAGGAAGGAGGGAGCAAGGGGAAAAAATAAAAGAAAAAGAAAAGAAAAAAATAAATAAATAAAAATTATTAAAAATTATGAAAAGTTGTCTTTGTCAGTGCCGACCATGCCATATCAGCCGTTTCGTGTTCACATTAGCAAAATCTAGTCAAAATTACTCGGAAAGACCGAATTGGCACTAGTTTTAAAGTTTTAGGACTAAATTAACACAAAATTAAAATGTTTAGAATTAAGTTGGCACCAACAAAATGTTTATAACTAATTTAGCACGATGTAAAAGGTTTATGATTTTTTTGACAACTTTCCCATACCATATGAATCATACCAATAATATTTTTACCAAATGTAGTCTCATATATTTATACTACGATTGAGTTTTTGGCTTGGTTATAAGAACATGTGGTCCCGACACTTTTTTATTTGAAGATGGACTACATATTTCCTGTCTCCTTGGGAGACAAACTCAGGTCAATAGGAAAATGAACAGTCAAAGTTTGACTTAAAAAGAATTGGAATTTTTTCACAAAAATCAACCGACACATCGCCGTCAGCTAATCGCCAGCCACCACATGGCAATCACACTGTCAAGCTGATGTGAGCCCGGCTCAGCCTAGGCCTACCGCACGCTGGCCCGGATGCAGCCTACGCTTGATGGGGCCTCACGAGCGCGGCCGATAAGAGGCCTACGCTGTGCAACGCTAGCCGGAGCCGAATTAGGCCCAATTGTCGCGATTTAGCGCCCATGAAGTATTTTTCAGCATTTTTTGAGTGGTTTCTGTTATTTTCCAAGTGTGTTGCATCTGTCGGGGTGAGCTTTGAAGCATTGCCCTTTTAAAACCTTATTTTTGGGCAATGAGAAGGTAAGTTTCTCCAACTCTCTCCACTTTTAATCTCCCTCGGTTAGATAGATTATGGTCGTTGTGCTACTTAAACTCAAATAAGGGAATTTATAAAAAATAAAGCCTTTACTCCGCTGGTATAATTTTTTTTATTATTAATATAGACTATTATTTTACTTTAGTAAATTTGAGCATTGGAAAAGTATAAACTTTTTATTATGCTGAATAAGATTTAGCAAATCCTATATATTTTCATGCGCCATCCTGAATTTCACAAATCAAGGTTGCCTAGCTAGTAGACTAGTAGTGCCTCGGTTCCTAAGATCTTCTTAAATGCTAGGTTCATGTGACCTACTATAAAATTCATTAAATCTTAAACTAGACTGTAGTCACCACTCATCGATTTAAGAGAATCTAAGTAGATTGGACATATATCATCATAGGTAATATAGGAAAAGTCGAACACTCCCTAAGTACACATATGAAGAAAGTCATTAAACGTAATGTACAAAACTTAGGTGTGGGAGTTTAGTTGTGTGTGGAACGGATTAGAATCCCATCATGCCTTTTTCGTAGAACAATCATGTGTTGGCGTCAAATGTAATGGTAGCCCAAATATTCAATTTCTATTTGCAACCTATGTGTTCATTTTTTTTTTGAAGACAAGCATCATTCATTACTACTTGTAATGACAAAGTTAATTTGTTAGACATGTGCAGGAAAATATAAACGTGATAACTCATAACCTATTACCTAGCTAAAGGAAATGTATGAAGCCCATATGTAACCGGTTTACAAGGAATTAGCATCGAGAAGTTTATCAACCATTCATCAGTTTATTCATTTCACAAGTGCCCACTTTACATAGAGAATACCTAGCTAGAAGGACGATCTATTTTAGAATATTATCAAAATGCCATGCCCTCCCTAGACATGTAGTCTGAATTTGGCAATTAGAATAAAATTCAGAATAAGATAAAATCTATCATTTCCTATATTTGGTGTCTACCCAATACAAGATAAAGTCAAATAAAAAACTGATATAGAATGGATAAAATTATCCCATGGAAGATGTATGATAAATGTGAATAAGATTTTTAATATTCATAATAAGAAAGTTATTTTTCATGAATAACAAACTTCTTAAATTGAAAATATGAAATTATATTTCAATATAAAATAATATTTGAATTTCAATATGAGAAATTCAAAATAAAAAACATAACAATTTCGTTTTTAATTTCATATTATTTTTATTTATATACTTGAATTTAATTCTATCTTGTAATATAAATTCAATATATATTTATGTTTGTTACATATTTTAGGTATATTGATACAAATTACTATTTAATAATATTTTATTAGAGAATGATGGAGGGGAAAAGGATAATTAGAAAAAGAGAGGAAAAATAAAATAAAATAAAATAAGCAAAAATAAAAATAAAGTGTTAGAGATTTTTATCATATCTATTTGTGAACTTTTAAGTTCATTTACACTGATATGTCATTTATACCAAAAAAAATATGCATAATATAATGTGAATATATCCGACATCAATATCGCTAGATTTCATATCTTATTATATCAAGTTCTATTGGGGTTAGAAATCCAAATGACTAAATGTAGCCTAAGGGAATTAGCTACTATAAATAGTATCGCTAGTGGTATGGGTAATAAATTCAATTTATTAAGCCTTTCAAAATGGCTTAATTCCCTAAAAAGAACCTTAACTTTAAATTCGATCTCAATTTTACTGTAAACTTTTTTCTTATCTAAAAAATATTCAACTTTCACTCTCATACCAAATCTACCCATTAATTCTCCGCCCAAAATTCATTGTTAGTCGTCCAACGTGGCATTTTCATGTGTATATTTCTCACTCTCCCTATCTGTGTCATTCCAGGTCATCTTTTTTTTTATTATTATCTTTTTTTCCTTCTTTCCCATTTTTAGGAAGACAATTAACAATGAGGAGTTTAACTTCATTCACAAGACTTGATGATGATTAGAAGAGTTCCAATTAATTCACAACAGTTGACGAAGGATCACCAATTTCAAATCCTCCTAATCGAAACCTCCACATGTTCTTCTCTTTGCTTTTCCGCACGTAGTAAAGATTCAAGAAATGAAGGACTATCTAATAGACTAACAAAGGGGACAAAAATTATCACCAGCAATTCAGTCTTTTGGTGACTTCAAAATCAATGATGTGCATCCCTTGAGTGAGGCATGAGGAGACACTTAAGTGCCAAAAATTCGGAAATGTACACTTAAGTGCCAAAATTAGCGCAAAAAGGATCAGTTAAGCGTTAACAGTAAAAAAATCTGGCAAAAATACACATGTGTCATTTTTCGGCGACTTTATTTGCTAACGGAGCAATTTTTTTAAACAAATATCTACGTGGTAATTTAAAAAAAAAAGAAATTGTCCGCATGGCAAAACAAAAGACATATAAAAAAACTCAAAAATCAATATTATTAAAAGAAAAAAAAAAGAGGAAGAGGGAGGGATTAGGCGTTGTGCAGCCCTCGCCGCCACCACCCCACCATTACCAGGAAGGATTGGTGATGGTGGGGTGAGGGTCGGTTGGGGTTGCCGAGCCCTAACCAGTTGCCAACGACCCTGGTCGACCTATGGCGAGGGCCTATTGGCCCTCGCCTAGATTTGGGGCATGGGTCCCTTCTCGGCAATGGTGGGATGGCGACGACGACAACGAGGGTTACACAACTCTCGCTTGATCCCTCCCCTTCCCTTTTTTTTTTTTTAATTAATTAATTTTATAATAATATTTTTTTGAAGTTTCTAATATTATTTAATAAATATATTTTTTTAAATGCCATGTCAGCACCAAAATGACATTGTTTTGATTGAATTTTTACTAACTCAGCTTCTAGCAAGTCACATAAGCAAGTTATATTATTAAAATAAGCCACATTGGATTTTCGACTGCTTTTGTTAAAGTTGGCACTTAATTGATCCAATTTTCAAAAAAAGTGGCATTTAAGTATACCTATCGTAACTTTTGGCATTTAAGTGTCCCCCATGTCAAGTTTTGACACTTAGGCTATTCTTTACCCCAAAATCAACATTTACAAAGTAAATAACGTACGGATCCTTTGAGTGCCAAAACTTGGCACGGGAGACACTTAAGTGCCAAAAGTTACAAAATGTACACTCAAGTGCTGAAATCGAAGTAAAAATGATTAGTTAAATGCCAACGGTGAAAAAATTTGGCCAAACTACCATATGTCATTTTCCGGCGATTTTATTTGTTGACGGAGCATTTTTCTTCAAAATAAAATATACACGTGGCAATTTAAAAAAAAGACTTTCCAAGTCATACCATAAAATTTTTTAAAAATCAATTTTATTAAAAAAAAAAAGGGCAAAGGGGAGGGTTTGGGCGAGGGTTGTGTAGCCGTCATCGCCATCAACTCCCCACCATCGCTAGGAAGGGCTGATGATGGTGTGGTGACAGTCGGCTGGGGTCGCGGGGCCCTGGTTAGTGGCCAGCGACTTGGCTGACTTATGGTGTGGGTGCTTTTAGGCCCTTGCCCAGCCGGGCCAAGGGCCACCAATTGCCTAGCTAGGGTTGCCTAGTTGGGTGGCCAACAACCCTTGGCCTGGTTGGGCGAGGGTTGACAACCCTCACCACAAGTTAGCCGGGGTCACCAGCCACTGGCCAAGGCCCAGTGACCTTGGCCAACCCTTGCCCCATCATCGTCGGCCCTTCCCGGTGATGGTGGGGCGACGGTGGCGGCGAGGGTTGGACAACCCTCACTCAAACCCTCCCTTTCCCCCTTTTTTTTCTAAATTAATAATTTTTAAGTTATTTAATATTATTTAATTAATACATTTTTTAAATACCTCGTTAGCACAAAAACGACGTTGTATTGGCTGAGTTTTTGCTGACTCATTTTCTGGCGAGCCACATAAGTTATTTATATTATTAAAATAAGCAATGTCGAATTTCCGGCAGCTTTCGTCGGAGTTGGTACTTAAGCGATCCAATTTTTTTTAAAAATGGCACTTAAGTGTACTTTTTGTAACTTTTAGCACTTAAGTGTCCCCTCGTGCCAAGTTTTGGCACTTGGGCTGTACTTTTGCCCTAGGTAAATTGAAAATCGGACACAAAATTCTCTTTGCTTAACTCTTTAGGCAACAAATCCAAAAGAATGATAAAGGAGTCATGGCTTGGAAAGTGAAGATTTGAATAGAACGAAGCCACAACGTTACGAAAAACATTCTCTTTCAAAGCGCGAAAGAATTTCAGATGGAGACGCTCAAAGAGTTCTAAAATGAAAATGCCATGGGAGTCAAAGTAGTCAAAATCAACAAAACGATGTTAAGCAGGTCCATGAGACAGGAACGAATTAAATGTAATGTTACGAAGAGTTGTAATCAAACTCATCATCATGATCAAAACCGACTGTTCTAAGTATTGGTATACTTGGTCATCACCGTTGTCCTTTCTTTTCTCGTCTTGGACTTCTTCAACCTCGATGGGAGGTAGAGGGGGAAAGTATAGTACTTTTGTATGGTGCTTAATTTAGTGCCAAAACTTTTTTTCATTCACTTGAATGCCACTTCCTATTTACCTGTTGGAAAAGCTAACGTAACCATCGGTGGATAATATTTTAATATTTTTTATTAATATTTTTTGAATTTTTTGAATTTTTTTATTTTCTTTTTTCTCTAGGGTTGGTGAGGGTTGCCTGCAACCCTCGCTGGTTATGGAACCCTCGCCTTTGGCTGCACAGGCCTTAGGTGAGGCCATCAACACTTCGTCGACCACTTGCGAGAGTCGTCGTGGCCTTGCTTGCCTTTGTGGCCAGATTTGGGTGAAGGTTGTCTCACCCTCGCCACGGGCACCCCAAGTGAGGTCGCAATGGTGCTGGCCAACCTTGGGTGGCTATAGGCGAGGGCCCTCGCAAACTTGTTAACTTTGGGAGGCATTGCCCATAACTGTCTAGAGCTAGCGAGGGCCGTTGGGGCCTCACCAATGGCCAGTGAGGCCTTGATGGCCTTGTCTAAGGCCTTTGCGGAAGAGGGTAAGGGTTTCATAGCTGGCTAAGGTTGCCAGCGACCCTTGCCAACTGTAGAGAAAAAAATCGAAAAATATTGAAATATTGTTCACCGGTGGCCACATCAGCTTGCTAGTAGCCACATCAGCTTTTTCGCTGGGTAAATCAGAAATGGCACTGAAGCGATCGATTTTTCAAAGTTGTAGTACTCAAGTAAATGTAAAAAAGTATTGGTACTAAAGTGAACGCCGTACGAAAGTCTTGGTATTTGTAGTGTACTTGCCCCAAGGTTGACTTTATTCAGTTGTTGCTTCGGTTTGATCTTTTTTATGTATGGCAGTTTTTGTGGATGGCATCACAAATGGAGGCGAATCTTCAAGGATTTGCTCAATAAGGATTCTGATCAACATTAGCAGGTTCATCCTCACTTTCAGTTGAAGATTTCTCAACTGCACTTTGTTTTCCCTTGGCAAGATGAGAGGGTTCAGTAGATTCTATCTCGATAGGGACTTGTGCTTGTGTCACGGGAACAATCAACACTTATGGAAGCAGCAACAAGAATGCTTTGTGACTGGAGAAAGTGAGCGAAAAGCCTCTGTATGTCCAACATCTACAGAGGTGGTATGGAGTTGATCTGCGTGTTAGATCTTGTGGGTGCAGCCATCTCTTGAATTGATATAGTTGGAGTGCCTAATTGTTCAACATCCCTTGAACCTTTCATCCTATACCAAGGGGTCGTTCTCATAGGAGTTTGTTCCTCTGTAGCAGTTGGTGACCCTCGCGGTTTGGTTTTGCGTTCCTTCAAATGATCCTTTAGCTGTCTGGGGGAGATCAATTTCTAAAGGTCCTTAGGGAGCTCCAGAGAAGATGATAGCAACTCACGAAGATTTGCAAGTACTAGTAGGTTTCCGTGAAGTGCGAAATCTGGGAGCCATTGAGAGAGCAACTGCATGTGTGGAGATAGATTTCGAGTAAAATAGGAGTAGACAAGCGCGTAAAGTGATAGGCCGTCATTTGAAGATAATGCCTCTTATTGATTTTATCCCTTTTCCCTCCCAGACTTGTGCTCCTTACTGGTCCTCATAAGTCCATGTGCAATAGCTGCAAGGCTCGATCACTTGTGACAATGTTTGTAGATTTGAATGAATTTTTTACCTTTTTACTCAAGGAGCATGCATTGCATGGTTTAGATTTCTGATATGATTTTGAATAACCTACGAATAAGATCTTTTGAAGATATCTTAAAAGTCCGCTTCATGTGGACATGACCTAATTTCTTATGCCACAGCTCTTGTTCATCTTTGAAAATTAATCATAGAGCAGCGTCAAGAATGGCATAAGTGTATACATATTGCCATAACGCATTCTAGTAAATGATTGAGACTTGTCCTCGCTTAATCTAACATATTTACCTTCTTCGAAATGATTTTGTAACCCTTGTCCTATAGTTGACTAATGCTTATGACTTTGTGGTTGAATAGGTTGACAATAGATGCATCTTCAATAACCAGATTTCAAAACTTGGTGTTCCTTTTGCCAACTAATTTTCCTTTGTCCTTACTTCCAAAAGTGATAGTGCCACCATCTACTTGGACTAGGCTCATGAACTTGATAGTGTCGTGACCCGCCCTCAGCGATAGTCAATGTCAGGAGAGACACAGTTTCAGGGGCATGAGGTGGTTCTCAGAAGGGTTGGTCATGAGTGCAGACTCTCCCAAGTCCATACCCTATGCAATAGCAGGAAGATTCATTTTATCTTCTAAGTTGATTAACAACCTAAGATAAATGTTTTGAAGTTGCCACTAGTCTCAATTTTTGAGGTTGACTAGAAAGCCCAATCGAGGGTTAAGAGGATTTCCTCGATTTCTATACAACTAGGGCTCTAGGGTTTGGAGACTTGGGTTATGCTAATGTTTCTATTAGCACCTTTCATATCTAATAATCATCGTGTTTTACCTAAAGTGTTCATGCATGTCTTTTTACTTTTTCATGCCATTTAAAATAAAAATCCGATCATGCGCGGCTGTTGGTTTCATGCCATTCTAATTCTACAAAAGTACGAAAACAAAGACAAACAATTTTAATTGAAATTGCAGTGCATAAAGTAAACAACCGGTGAAAGTGATACATCTAAACATGCAATCCTAAAAAAATACATGTAAAACAAAAGAGAGGAAAGGAATCCACAACTCGTCAGGTTTTTATACAATACAATAGATAACTCGAGACATATGTCGGGTGTCAAATGAAAGTACAAACGAAGGGTCGGAAAGCACATCGACTCTCACCGTCTTCGGGGCTACCTTCTTCACCCACCCTAATTCTTAACTAATTATAAATGAATAGTTTACAATGAAAACAAATATTGATTCAAACAAAAGTACACAAAACACAAAAAGTAGACAAGTAAAAATCATCCAATTGACATATTAGGATTGGCTTCAAGGTCGGCCTTTGGATTTACATGCATAACGTGCCATGAAGTGTTATCCCTATTGATTATTAGATACAGTTTATGATTATTAATTATCATAAATATTCACTTACAATGACTAACATCATAACCCCCTAAAGTTGAGTTCTAGTGTGTAACCCCGGGATTACCCATGAACATGCATCGAGCTTGCGTGAGTATCTACCAATCACATGCATCGAACTTGAAGATAAGCACACAAGCAGGTCCAAATACCTTATTTCCCATTTAATCAAACAATTAGTGTACCAACACCAACCCATTTCACTCATCCAACATGTGTTGATCTTAATCTCAAGTGTCAAAACATATATTCAATGGTCTTTTTATTTTCTGGAAATTTTTGTACTTAAATTTCAAGAAATGAAAATCAAAAGTCATGAAGACATTGAAAATCAGTTCTGCATGCATCATTTTCTAAAACTCATAGAACAGAAACATGTCACAACCAAGGACTGGGGAGTCCATCACACCTTGACAACGAGCAAGCAATTGAACATGATCCATTAAGCAATAGACTTCACAAAAATTATGGCATATTATATACTCAATGTAGAAAATTTTTCATGTAGACAATTTCTTAAAACAAGCTACGCATGAATTTATACATATCTAGGAATATGGCAAAATGCATTAGAACAGAATAGGGCAACAACAATTTGATGTAAACTCATGGCAATTTGATCATGTTAACCATCCTGAAAATTTCTCAAATTTTACCGCATGATAGTCCTAAGGATGAAAAACAAAGTTTATGAAGGGTCATGCACTGAATCACAACAGAAAAATTCAAGCAAAAATAACAAAGTGCAAACATGAAAATGCTTATACATGTATTCCGAATTTTGCAATTTTCCAGATTATGTGGCAAATTTGCAAAACATGAAAAGTGGGCAATTGACATGCAAATGGCTCAATTTTGGTGTCATTAGAAAGCTTAATGAATTTCCTAAGACTTTCTAAGAGATGACAAGGTCAATTGAGGTCATTTATTGATTCAATTTTTGACATTTTCATGAACATGGAAAATGATTAGATTCAGGGCAGCAATCATATTAACAAAATACATGGTTTAATTCTATTTTATGACAAGGAAAAGGTGTGAGAAAAATCATATAGGTCGAGCATCAAACCACAAACATTTTTCATTAAGAGATCTAGGCCCTAGTGCAATTGTAAAGCATGATATGAAAATGACAATGACAAGGTATGCATTAAGCATATTAATAATGACAGAAAGAAATTACAACAATACACGTAATGATGTGACATAATAACATTCAATTAGCACGGATAAGTGTCCTTAGGATGACACTATAGCATGCAATGACATCGATAGAATTTTCATGGACGAAGGACCACAATTAAATGCACAATTGCACACGAATGCACACTTAGATTTGTACATGGCAAGATTGAGGTCAGGATGATTTTTAGGGAAATTTACGTCATGAATGATGTTTAAAAATCTTGAGAAAATTATATGTCATGACCAACATTCAGATGAAAAAATGACTAGAAGGAATCAACTTGAAAAAAGTTTTAGAAAAATCACAGTAAAATTGACAAAGTCGAAAATTCGGATTCGGGAATATATAGACTAGAAGAACAAAGGACGATATTTAAGGGATTTGGCCTAGATATACTCATTAGAAAATTTTGAGAAAAAATAGTTTGTGACCAACATTCCCATTCATGAAGAACTCAAAGCCAAATTCCAAACACAAAATTTAGCAAAAATTCGAGAAACTAATACATGCAGTTAGAACATGTGGAAATCAGTGTTTAGCATGGTGATGTGAGGGCTAATCGTCCTAGGTTTTTTACCTCAAAATTTTTTGACAAAAATATATGTTCTAGAAGGACATGTCATGAAAATTTTCCATGAAAGAATCATCTCAAAATTCAGATTACAAAAATCAGTAAAAAATCGTGAAAACACAAAGGTCGGAATAATAATGCATATACGACTTTGACAGCAATTTTTAGGTATCAATCGGAGTCCAATTGGGATGTTCGGAAAGGTTATCGAGTCTATTTTAAAAGTCGTGAAAGCCTTGAACACAAGTTTTCAAGCTTAAACGAAGAGGTTTTCCAAATCTATCACTCTGGAATCCGAATTTCACAGATCAAGCACAAACACCTAATCAAGCCAAATTAGTCCACATTCATCCTAGTAAATATATTGACAATTAGGGGTGTCCAAAAACCTGATTGACCCAACTCAAACACAATCCGAACACGAAACAAATATGATACATATTTCGAATCTCAATAATGTTTGGGTCACAATTATAAAATAAGTAAATAGCTATCTTTTCGGTTGGGTTAGGCTCAAAACATTGTTCGGCCCATGAACAAATAAACAAACTCTCACCCAAACCCTTCTCTCGAACGCGAAGAGGGCAGAGAGAAAGGGACTGAGGGTCGGAAAAAGAGAGGGCGAGTGAGAGCGAGGGCGGAGAGCGAGAGAGAAAACCTGTGGCCACCGCGCCTCAAACGCGGCCGACGAACCGCCAACATGTTTTCTCCACCTTTGCCAAAGCTTTTTGATCCGAGAGAGAAAAAACTGACAAAAAAGAGAACAGCAAAGAGACCGAGAGTTGAAAGGTAGAGAACTAGAAATTGAGAGACCTCGAGAGGGCGGTTGACCGTTGGCAGAGGCCTGTCCTTCAACCGTTGTCCATGGATGCTAATGACCAGACTATATTTTCAACGAATAAATGGACCACTCTTCTACTATATTTTCAACTCTCTACTGTACTATTTACTCGGTGGATGGACCTTTTTTTCTTTTGAAACATGAAAAGAAAATTGTAATGAAAATAAAAAGGAGGCAATTAAATAACGTGCTTTGTCCACTTGGTTGTTTATGTTTATTATATACGTTAGATTTTCATGTTTTATTGTGCTTTAGATGTTGGATGATAGAGAATTCTATGAGTTTTTGATTTGATGGCATGCGTATAATTGAATTTGACATGCTGGCTCGAAACTTGACCCGACCCAACCCGTTTTCCTTCTTCGTGTTTCATGCTTTTCGGGTCGGGTCAAGCTAGAGCACGCGAGCCTTCTTGTTTGGGTTAGGTCGAGTAACATCAAGACCCGACCCGACTCGACCCATTGACACCCCTATCAACAATCATCACGATTCATCACAGAAGCTATAACATTCATAGAGTCGATCCTAAACTCGAGCTCTAGCCCCGATCGCCTATTCTGATCTCATTTCATCAAGCTTATGTTTAAGAAACCTACCTTTGATGAAGTTTGTTGATGAAACCAAGCTCAAATTTGAAGAAATGAACTACGAGCTACTGCAGCATAGTAATAAGGATGCTAGAAAAGGACTTCAGATCACCAACCGAGGGGGGAGGATTGGAATCAAAATGGCACCGAGTTGCACCTAGAAAGGATAAGGTCTAGTTGGACTTGATTTGTAATGTTGTCAAGAAAATCAGCCATTAGAGCCTCTCTAGTGGCTATGGCTCTCAACCGTTGCTCTAATACTTTCCAAGCTCAAATAGCTTTACATTGAAGGTAATTGTAAGTAACTTACATGATTTCCAAGCTCGTGAACTCCCAAGCTCAAGCAATTAACCCAAATGGCAAGAAGCATTCTCAGAATTGGAAGTTCTTCCCTTTGGTTGGTCTTATGGCCCTCTACAAATTCTATAATCTTTCCAAAGAGCTAATTGGATAAAAGTGAAGGTAATTGAGAGAAAGTTAGATGATTGCAAGCTCGTGAACTCCCATGATCAAGTAATTAACCCAAATGGCAACAAACACTCTTAGAATGGGAGGTTCTTCACTTAGAATGATCTTATGGCTCTCAACCCTTGCTCTAATACATTCCAAGCTCAAATAGCTTCAAAGTGAAGGTAATTATAAGTAAATCACATGATTTCCAAGCCTGTGAACTCCCACAATCAAACAATTAACCCAAATGGTAAGAAGCATTCTCAAAATTTAAAGTTATTCCCTTTGGTTCATCTTATGGCTCTCTACCACTTCTCTAATATTTCTAAAGAGCTAATAGGATCAAAGTGAAGGTAATTGAAAGAAAGTTAGATGATTGCAAGCTCGTGAACTGCCATGATCAAGTAATTAACCCAAATGGCAACAAACACTCTTAGAATGGGAGGTTCTTCACTTAGAATGATCTTATGGCTCTCAACCCTTGGTCTAATACATTCCAAGCTCAAACAGTTTCACATTAAAGGTAATTATAAGTAAATTACATGATTTCAAGCCCATGAACTCCCAAGATCATGTAATTCACCCCAATGGTAAGAAGCATTCTTAGAATTGGAAGTTCTTCCCTTTGGTTGATCTTATGGCCCTCAACCACTTCCCTAATCTTTCCAAAGAGCTAAAAGGATCAAAGTGAAAGTAATTGAAAGAAAATTAGATGATTGCAAGCTCGTGAACACTCATGATTAAGTAATCAACCCAAATGGGGACAAACACTCTTAGAATAGAAGGTTCTTCACTAAGAAAGATCATATGGCTCTCAACCATTGGTCTAATACTTTCCATGCCCATATAGCTTAAAAGTGAAGGTAACTATTAGTAAATGAAATGATTTTCATGCCCGTGAACTCCCAAGATCAAGCAATGAACCCAAATGGTAACAAGCATTCTCAGAATTGGAAGTTCTTCCCTTTGGTTGATCTTATGGCCCTCTACCACTTCTTTAATCTTTCCAAAGAGCTACTAGGATCAAAGTGAAGGTAATTAAAAGAAAATTAGATGATTGCAAGCTCATGAACTCCCGTGATCAAGTAATTAACCCAAATGGCAACAAACACTCTTAGAATGGGAGGTTTTTCACTTAGAATGATCTTATAGCTCTCAACCCCTACTCTAATACATTCCAACCTCAAATAGCTTCAAAGTGAAGGTAATTATAAGTAAATAACAAGATTTCCAAGCCCGTGAATTCCTAAGATTAAGCAAATAACCCAAATCGTAAGAAGCATTCTCGAAATCGGAAGTTCTTCCATTTGGTAGATCTTATGGCCCTCTACCACTTCTCGAATCTTTCCAAAGAGCTACTAGGATCAAAGTGAAGGTAATTGAAAGAAAATTAGATGGTTACAAGCTCGTGAAATCCCGTGCTCAAATAATTAACCCAAATGGCAATAAGCAATCTTAGAATAGGAGATTCTTCACTTAGAATGATCTTATAGCACTCAACCGTTGCACTAATACATTCCAAGCTCAAATAGCTTCAAAGTGAAGTTAATTATAAGTAAATGACAAGATTTCCAAGCCTGTGAACTCCCAAGATTAAGCAATTAACCCAAATGGAAAGAAGCATGCTTAGAATTGGAAGTTCTTCACTTTGGTCCATCTTATGACCCTTTACCACTTCTCTAATCTTTCTAAAGAGCTAATAGGATCAAACTGAAGATAATTGAAAGAAAATTAGAACATTACAAGCACGTGAACTCCCATGATCAAGTAATTAACCCAAATGGGGACAAACACTCTTAGAATGGAAGGTTCTTCACTAATAAAGATCCTATGGCTCTCAACCATTAGTCTAATACTTTCCAAGCTCAAATAGCTTCAAAGTGAAGGTAATTGTAAGTAAATAACATGATTTCCATGCCCGTAAACTCCCAAGATCAAGCAATTAACCCAAATGGTAAGAAGCATTCTCAGAATTGGAAGTTCTTCGCTTTGGTTCATCTTATGACACTCTACCACTTCTCTAATCTTTCTAAACACCTAATAGGATCAAAGTGAAGGTACATGAAAGAAAATTTGGTCATTGAAAGCACGTGAACTCCCACAATCAAGTAATTAACGCAAATGGGGACAAACACTCTTTGAATGGAAGGTTCTTCACTTAGAATGATCTTATGGCTCTCCAGCATCGGTCTAATACATTCGAAGGTCAAATAGCTTCAAAGTGAAGAAAATTATAAGTAAATTACATGATTTCCAAGCCCATGAACTCGCAAGATCAAGCAATTAACCCAAATGGTAAGAAGCATTCTTAGAATTCGAAGTTCTTCCCTTTGGTTGATCTTATGGCCCTCTACCACTTCTCTAATCATTCCAAAGAGCTAATAGGATCAAAGTGGAGGTAATTGATAGAAAATTAGACGAATGCAAGCTCGTGAACATGCATAATCAAGTAACTAACCCAAATCGCAACAAATACTCTTAGAATGGGAGGTTCTTCACTTAGAATGATCTTATGGCTCTCAACCGTTGCTCAAATACATTCCAAGCCTAAATAGCTTCAAAGTGAAGTTAGTTATAAGTAAATGACAAGATTTCCAAGCCCGTGAACTCCCAAGATCAACAATTAACCAAAATGGTAAGAAGTATTATCAGAATTGGAAGTTCTTTCCTTTGGTTCATCTTATGACCCTCTTCCACTTCTCTAATCTTTCTAAAGGGCTAATAGGATCAAAGTGAAGGTAATTGAAAGAAAATTAGAAGATTGCAAGCACGTGAACACCCATGATCTAGTAATTAACCCAAATAGGGAGAAACACTCTTATAATGGAAGGTTCTTCACTTTGAAAGACCATATGGCTCCCAACCTTTGGTCTACTACTTTCCAACCCCAAATAGCTTCAAAGTGAAGTTAATTATAAGTAAATGCCAATATTTCAAAGCCCGTGAACTCCTAAGATCAAGTAATTAAACCAAATGGGGACAGACACTCTTAGAATGGAAGGTTCTTCGCTTAGAAACATGATATGGCTCTCAACCGTTGGTCTAATACTTTCCAAGCTCAAATAGCTTCAAAATGAAGGTAATTATAAGTAAATGACATGATTTCTAAGCCCGTGAACTCCCAAGATCAAGCAATTAACCCAAATGGTAAGAAGCATTCTCAGAATTGGAAGTTCTTCCCTTTGGCTGATCTTATGGCCCTCTACCATTTCTTTCAACTTTCGAAAGAGCTACTAGTATCAAAGTGAAGGTAATTGAAAGAAAATTCTGATTGCAAGCTCGTGAACTCCCGTGATCAAATAATTAACCCAAATGGCATCAAACACTCTTAGAATGGGAGGTTATTCACTTATAACGATCTTGTGGCCTTAAACCCTTGCTCTAATACATTCCAAGCTCAAATAGCTTCAAAGTGAAGGTAATTATAAGTAAATGAAAATATTTCCAAACCCGCTAACTCCTAAGATCAAGCAATTAACCTAAATTGTAAGAAGCATTCTCAGAATTGGAAGTTCTTCGCTTTGGTTCATCTTATGACACTCTACCACTTCTTTAATCTTTCTAAAGAGCTAATAGATCAAAGTGAAGGTAACAGAAAGAAAATTTGGTGATTGCAAGCACGTGAACTCTCACGATCTAATAATTAACCCAAATGGGGACAAACCACTCTTAGAATGGATGGTCCTTCACTTAGAAACATCATATGGCTCTCAACCGTTGGTCTAATACATTCCAAGCTCAAATAGCTTCAAAGTGAAGGTAATTATAAGTAAATTACATGATTTCCAAGCCCGTGAACTCACAAGATAGCAATTAACCCAAATGGTAAGAAGCATTCTCAGAATTGGAAGTTCTTTGCTTTGGTTCATCTTATGACACTCTACCACTTCTCTAATCTCTCTAAACACCTAACAGGATCAAAGTGAAGGTACCTGAAAGAAAATTTGGTCATTGCAAGCACGTGAACTCCCACAATCAAGTAATTAACCCAAATGGGGACAAACACTCTTAGAATGGAAGGTTCTTCACTTAGAATGATCTCATGGCTCTCAACCGTCAGTCTAATACATCCGGAGGTCAAATAGCTTCAAAGTGACGGTAGTTATAAGTAAATTACATGATTTCCAAGCCCGTGAACTCGCAAGATCAAGCAATTAACCCAAATGGTAAGAAGCAATCTTAGAATTCGAAGTTCTTCCCTTTGGTTGATCTTATGGCCCTCTACCACTTCTCTAATCATTCCAAAGAGCTAATAGGATCAAAGTGGAGGTAATTGATAGAAAATTAGACGGATGCAAGCTCGTGAACTCGCATAATCAAGTAACTAACCCAAATCGCAACAAACACTCTTAGAATGGGAGGTTCTTCACTTAGAATGATCTTATGGCTCTCAACCGTTGCTCACATACATTCCAAGCTTAAATAGCTTCAAAGTGAAGTTAAATTATAAGTAAATGACTTGATTTCCAAGGCTGTGAACTCCCAAGATCAAGCAATTAACCCGCCAGCGACCTCTTTGATGAAACACTGTTCATCCTTTTCTCTCAACACTGAGAACTCGAAACACTGTAGCGCCGGCTCTGCCCCTGGCTCTGGGAGGTCAGTTCCGGCGTCGATTGAAGGCCGTTCTGCATAGAGGAGCAGCCCTTGGGCAGGCCACCGAACCCCCTTCTTATCCCCGCTCCGGTAAGAGCTGATTTCTCTGATTTTGTTATGTGGGTTAGGGTTGCCCTGTTGGCTGAGATAGTAGCTTGACTTCCCCTGTTCCTACGATGGAGAAGGAACCAACTGTCCCTAAGACCAAGTTCGACCTGGGTGGGGGTCGACACCGGAGCCGAAGTAGGGCTCCGGTAGGGCGTAACACCTCGCGCGACCAAGCGCGCAATGAAAATGCTGCTGCAACCGGTTCTCGTAGTTGGGGGGAAACTAGCTGAGCGTAATCGTATTAGTAATGCTGATGTAGTTAGGCTTAGTCCTGCTGGTAGAAGGCAAAATTCTGATGGCTTAGGGATAGATGCTGCTGTAACTGATGCTGAAGGAGTTTCCAGCCAACCGGCTGCTGCGAATGGACCTAAAACCCCTCTGTTGCAGCAACAATCTGAGAAGCAGTCCACAACAGCCCGCTCTTGGGTAAATGTGGCTAAAGCAGCGGTGCAAGGGTACTCCCTCAACTTTTATCGTCCTAATTTAGGTGCAAGTAATGCTGTGAACTGCTATGATGAGGACTTAGACGCCGCCGATCCATTCTGAAACAATGTTTGGTGGGGTATTTCGTTGGGAAAAACTCCCATTCAAGCTAGTGGAGACCGCCCTTAAACACTTGTGGGGGCATCGCCTAATGGAGGTGAAAGCTAATGATCAAGGGTTCTTTTTCTTCCATATTCCGGACCCGGAGTTTAGAAGGAAAGTCATTGAAGGGGGTCCATTGACGGTGGCAAGGGTCCCTCTCATGCTTCAGCAATGGCAGCCAATGCTAGAGCTGAAAAAAGGTGAGCACACCTCGGTTCCTGTTTGGATTCGGCTGAAGAACCTACCATATGGATTGTGGTCAGCCCGAGGTATTAGTAAAGTTGCTAGTACCTTGGGTACTCCCTTGTATGTTGATCAGCGCACGGAACAACTAAAAATGATTTCCTTTGCGCGAGTCTGTATTGAGCTTGAAGCCTCCAAAGCATGCTATGATACCATAAATGTATTTATAAATGGTGAAGTTCGTGTGGTAGAAGTAGAGTACGAATGGAAGCTTATTTCATGCCAATCTTGTGGCGTGTTTGGCCACAAATGTTCTGCTACTAATACTGGAAATAACCGGCCAATGCAAGAGAACCAGAATGAGGATCATGTCCCTCAAGACACTGCTGCAGCGGCTTCGGACAGCACACTCACTGACTCCTCTCGGCCTTTGGAAGCCCCCACACCTATCCCAAGTAGACCTTTGGCTTCTTGCGGGGATAGACTTGAACAGATCCGGCTCTCAACCAGCCGACCTCTCCGGCATCTCCTGCGCGCGAGATGTCCTCTTCGGCAGTCCCGGACCTTCTCGCCTCGATGCTGTCCGAGAAGATGACTCAACTCCCGTTCACTGCTGGACTCGCTCTGCGTTCGGGGAGTCAAGACCAGGTAGTGCTTTGGAGGTAGATTTGACTGCAAGCTCGAGTTATGAGCTAGTGCAAACGAAAGAATGGAGCAGAACAGAGGAGTGCTGGCTTTATCGACCTCTCACGGCAGCCGGCGCTCCGCCGGAGGTTGCTACGCCGCAGCTACTGGAGGAACGACCGGAAGCAGCTCCTTCCTCTCCTCGGCCCGGCCGCACCTCCGGACTCGACCCTACAATACGAAGCTGAAGAATAAGATGGCCTGCAATGACTCTCCCACTCGGATGGATGCTGGAAAAAGCCCTAAGCGGCCGGCGTGCGGGTGGCCTCATCCGGTTCCCCCTTTCTAAACTTAAGCCTTCAACCAGCAAGCGGCGCCTAAAAGAAGGTAACTCTTGGCCTTCTTATTATACTATTTTATGTTTTTTGGATGCTTTGGAACATAAGGGGTCTCATGAACCCCATTAAGCAAGCGGAAGTCAGACTTTTTGTGCGCCAAAACAGTATATGTTGTATTGGTATTTTGGAAACTAAAGTCCCTGCTGACAAGTTTGATGTTATCTCGTCTGGATTGCTGCCTGGATGGCTGTGGTTGGCTAACTATGAACACTCCCCTCGGGGGCGAATATGGGTAGGATGGAACCCGCTTCTAGTGGACTTCAAACTCCTTCTTGGTACCAGCCAGCTTCTCCATGGAGAGACAAAAATTTTGAGTTCAGACACAGTCATCACCTTCTCTGTGGTGTATGGAGAACACACTTTTGTTTCTCGTAGACCCCTCTGGCAAGACATTATTAGTTTGAGCCAAGGCCTTAAGGACAGCCCCCGGATTGTTGCGAGACTTCAATGCCATCCGGACCCCTCGGATCGTATAGGGAGTCCAGATGTTTGGATCCCCGCCTTCGATGACTTCAAGGAATGTATGGACGAAGCTGAACTAATAGACCTACGATATGTGGGATTCCGCTTCACTTGGTCTACTTCCTCAGGTGCTACTAGAAAACAAAGAAAGATTGATCGTGTACTGGTTAATAACTGCTGGTGTCTATCTTATTCCTTCTCAGAGGCTTCTTTTTTGGCTCCAGGCATATCGGATCATACACCTATGGTTGTGAAAGTCCTACCGCCTGTTCACCGCCGGATTCCATTCAAGTTTTATAACCTATGGATGAGCCATCCAGACTTCTCCATGATTGTTACGCAGGCTTGGGACACTCAAGTCCAAGGCTCATCTATGTTTAAACTATACGGTCGACTGAAGATCTTGAAGGGTCGCCTCAAATGTCTAAATTGAGAAGCTTTCTCAGACATTTCCATGAGAGTTTCTACAGCTAAAAGGCTGTTATCGGGTCACCCAAGAAGCACTTCTCCATGATCCTCAAGATACTCACCTGGCGGATGTTGAACATTCCCAAATCAAAGAATATTACGAGCTCCGGTCCCTGGAAGAGTCTTTCTTTAGACAGAAATCGAGGATTCGCTGGCTAAAAGAAGGTGACCACAATACTAAGTTTTTCCATCATTCGATGAATCATCGCCACCTCCGAAACAGAATCCTTTCAGTCAAGGATAATTCTGGTCAAATGGTTACTGAACAAGTAGAAGTTCAGAGAGTTTTTGTCTCTTATTTCCAGGACTTACTAGCCCCGACTGAGGTATCTCTGAGACCAAATATCCAGGAGATCGTTGACGTCATACACACTCCTCTCACAAATGACCAGGTCAATTTTCTTTCTCGCCCTTTCCATCCTTCCTCAAGTCCGTGTTGCTATGTTCTCTATTGCCGGAATAAAGCCCCGGGTCCAGATGGCTACAATGCAGATTTCTTCAAGAAGAACTGGGAGAAGGTGGGTCCTTCCGTCACTGAAGCTGTTATGGACTTCCTTGAGTCAGGATGTCTACTTAAAGAAGTCAATAATACCATCATTGCCTTGGTGCCCAAAGTTCCCAATGCTTCGGCGGTATCGGATTACACCTATTGCATGCTGCAATACGATATATAAGTGTATTACCAAGATTCTATCCTCTAGAATTGCGGCAGTTCTCCTTGAACTCATCGGTCCGGTTCAAACAAAGATTTGTGAAAGGAAGGCGAATAAGTGACAATATTCTCCTTGCCCAAGAATTATTCAAGTGGTTTTCATAACAAGCCCCATATTCCAAAATGTGCCATCAAGGTAGATTTCGGAAAGCTTATGACACACCGGACTCGGGGACTTCCTCGAGACCACCCTCCCGGCATTTGGCTTTCCCAATCATCTTACAAGGCTGATCATGGTATGTGTCCGCACCCTAAATTTTCCATTTCTATCAATGGCGAACTCCATGGCTTCTTCTCCGGGTAGAGGCATACGTCAAGGAGACCCTATGTCTCCTTACTTATTCACATTGGCAATGGAGGTTTTCACGGTATCATTGATGCCCACACCCGCTCCCGGGTACCGATACTATTGGCGATGTAAGACCACGCGATTATCTCACCTATTCTTTGCAGATGATGTCCTTATTTTTACTCAAGCGAGCCTTGCTTCTATATCCTGTATCAGGGACGGACTCACGCAGTTTTCTTCATGGAGCGGGTTGAATCCAAATGCTAGCAAGAGTGAGATATTCATTTCTCGGAGGCTCGCTTGCACTTAGGGACCAGATTTTACAATCACCGGGCTTCACGCCGGGTTCTTTTCCGCCTTCGTTACCTAGGGGTGCCTATCATTACTTCCAGGCTGAACAAAGTAGATTGCAATACCCCGGTAAGTCATCTTACTGCCAAAGTCCAATCCTGGACACACCGTTTTCTTTTCGTTTGGGGTCGCTTACAACTTATTAAGTCGGTATCGCATGCTATACAAGCCTATTGGGCTTCCATCTTTTGGCTTCCTACTTCGCTTGTAGACAAAATAGAGCAAGTTTGCGGGCGTTCCTTTGGAAGGGCCCTACCATGGGACCGGGAGGTGCAAAAGTGTCTTGGGCCGATGTCCGCCTTCCCACTCCCGAAGGTGGCCTTGGCTTGAGGAAAATCGAGAGACAAGAATAAGGCAGCCATGGCCAAACATATATGGCTGCTATTCACCGACAAAGAATCACTTTGGTGCAAATGGATACATGCCACATATCTCAAAAGAAAATTCTTTTGGACCTCTCCTACTCCAACACTCGCTCTTGGGCTTGGCGGAAAATTCTTGCGTTAAGAGAAACCTTCCGACCGCATTTTAGATGGAAGGTAGGTGATGGCGAACACACTTCACCGTGGTTTGACCCTTGGCTAGAGTGTGGCCCGCTATATTTGTTGTTCTCTCGATAATTATATCAACCAATCGACCTTCTTCGGGAAGCTAAGGTTAAGGACATATACACTTCAGATGGGCTCCAGCTTATCCAAGACTTGTCACTATGGCAAATCACGATTCCCCCACGCTCGCAAGGCCAGGACATCTTTCGGTGGGTGGAAAATTCCTCCGGGAGTTTCACGACGCTTCGGCGTGGGCTACCATTCGCCGCAAAGCCAACCCAGTACCCTGGTCCTCCTTCGTCTGGGATAAGGCCCTCGCACCTAGACACCAATTCCTTATGTGGCTCATCTCCAAAAACCGTCTCCCAACACAGGTATTTCTCATGCACTATGGGAGAATACCTTCCACGGTGTGTGCTTTCTGTAAGTCCAGGCCTGACTCAATCAATCACTTATTTTTTGAATGCTGCGTTCCTCACTCCCTCGCCAATTATTGGGCCGCCAAATGCAATATTCCTTGGATCAATTCAAATTGGCCAGACAACCTCCTTTGGGCTAATAATATCCTTACTAGCAAGGGGTTCTACAAAGAACTAACTCGATTCTCTTTTGGAGCATTATGCTATATCATTTGGAAAACCAGGAATGATATTATCTTCCGCGGACGTAATCTCTACACTCCAGCCTTGAAGCTACAGCTTGATAAGGTGGTAAAGGATAAGGCTCTAACCTTTAAAAGGGTCGAGGACAACCCAAGGAATAGGAGGATGCAGCGGTGTTGGGGTTTAGATGCTCGAATTTTTGAGGCTTAGATTATATCGGACCCTTTAACCCTTTTCTGTTCTTCTGTTGTACATGTTTTGTATTCTCTTGTATTCACTTGTGACCGAGGTACCCTATCACTCCAATGACTAGCTGTCTAGCCGAGTGTTTGTTGGTACCCCACCTCACGTTTGTTGTAAATGTTGGTCGTTATTATAATATATTTCTTACCTTACCAAAAAAAAAAAAAAAAAAAAAAAAAAAAAAAAAGCAATTAACCCAAATGGTAAGAAGTATTATCAAAATTGGAAGTTCTTCCCTTTGGTTCATCTTATGACCCTCTTCCACTTCTCTAATCTTTCTAAGGAGCTAATAGGATCAAAGTGAAGGTAATTGAAAGAAAATTAGAAGATTGCAAGCACGTGAACTCGCATGGTCCAGTAATTAACCCAAATAGGGAGAAACACTCTTATAATGGAAGGTTCTTCACTTTGAAAGACCATATGGCTCTGAACCTTTGGTCTACTACTTTCCAAGCTCAAATAGATTAAAAGTGAAGGTCTTTATAAGTAAATGGCATGATTTCGAAACACGTGAACACCCACGATGAAGCAATTAACTCAAATGGTAAGAAGCATTCTCAGAATCTGAAGTTCTTCCCTTTCGTTCATCTTATGACCTTCTACCACTGTTCTAATCTTTCTAAAGAGCTATTGGGATCAAAGTGAAGGTAAGTGAAAAAAAATTAGATGATTGTGAGCTCGTGAACTTCTGTGATCATAATTAACCCAAATGGCAATAGCTTAGAATGATCTTATAACACTAAACCGTAGCTCTAATACATTCCAAGCTCAAATATCTTCAAAGAGAAGTTAATTCTAAGTAAATGACAATAGTTCCAAGCTCATGAACTCCTAAGATCAAGCAATTAACCTAAATGGTAAGAAGCATTCTCAGAATTGGAAGTTCTTCGCTTTGGTTCATCTTATGACACTCTACCACTTCTCTAATCTTTCTAAACAATTAATAGGATCAGAGTGAAGGTACCTGACAGAAAATTTGGTCATTGCAAGCACGTGAACTCCCACAATCAAGTAATTAACCCAAATGGGGATAAACATCTTAGAATGGAAGGTTCTTCACTTAGAATGATCTCATGGCTCTCAACCGTCGGTCTAATACATTTGGAGGTCAAATAGCTTCAAAGTGAAGGTAGTTATAAGTAAATTACATGATTTCCAAGCCCGTGAACTCACAAGATCAAGCAATTAACCCAAATGGTAAGAAGCAATCTTAGAATTCGAAGTTCTTCCCTTTGGTTGATCTTATGGCCCTCTAACACTTCTCTAATCATTCCAAAGAGCTAATAGGATCAAAGTGGAGGTAATAGATAGAAAATTAGACGAATGCAAGCTCGTGAACTCGCATAATCAAGTAACTAACCCAAATCGCAACAAACACTCCTAGAATGGGAGGTTCTTCACTTAGAATGATCTTATGGCTCTCAACCGTTGCTCAAATACATTCCAAGCTTAAATAGCTTCAAAGTGAAGTTAAATTATAAGTAAATGACTTGATTTCCAAGGCTGTGAACTCCCAAGATCAAGCAATTAACCCAAATGGTAAGAAGTATTATCAGAATTGGAAGTTCTTCCCTTTGGTTCATCTTATGACCCTCTTCCACTTCTCTAATCTTTCTAAGGAGCTAATAGGATCAAAGTGAAGGTAATTGAAAGAAAATTAGAAGATTGCAAGCACGTGAACTCGCATGGTCCAGTAATTAACCCAAATAGGGAGAAACACTCTTATAATGGAAGGTTCTTCACTTTGAAAGACCATATGGCTCTGAACCTTTGGTCTACTACTTTCCAAGCTCAAATAGCTTAAAAGTGAAGGTAATTATAAAAGAATGACATGATTTCCAAACACGTGAACACCCACGATGAAGCAATTAACTCAAATGGTAAGAAGCATTCTCATAATCTGAAGTTCTTCCCTTTCGTTCATCTTATGACCCTCTACCACTGCTCTAATCTTTCCAAAGAGCTACTGGGATCAAAGTGAAGGTAAATGAAACAAAAATAGATGATTGTAAGCTCGTGAACTCCCGTGATCAAATAATTAACCCAAATGGCAATAAACACTCTTAGAATGGGAGATTCTTCGCTTAGAATGGTCTTATAACACCAAACCATTGCTCTAATACTTTCCAAGCTCAAATAGTTTCAAAGTGAAGGTAATTATAAGTAAATTACATAATTTCCAAGCCCGTGAACTCCCAAGACCGAGCAATTAACCCAAATGGTAAGAAGCATTCTCAGAATTGGAAGTTCATCGCTTTGGTTCATCTTATGACACTACCATTTCTCTAATCTTTCTAAACACCTAATAGGATCAAAGTGAAGGTACCTGAAAGAAAATTTGGTCATTGCAAGCACATGAACTCCCACAATCAAGTAATTAACCCAAATGGGGACAAACTCTCTTAGAATAGAAGGTTCTTCACTTAGAATGATCTCATGGCTCTCAACCGTCGGTCTAATACATTCGGAGGTCAAATAGCTTCAAAGTGAAGGTAATTATAAGTAAATTACATGATTTCCAAGCCCGTGAACTCGCAAGATCAAGCAATTAACCCAAATGGTAAGAAGCATTCTCAGAATTCGAAGTTCTTCCCTTTGGTTGATCTTATGGCCCTCTACCACTTCTCTAATCATTCCAAAGAGCTAATAGGATCAAAGTGGAGGTAATTGATAGAAAATTAGACAAATGCAAGCTCGTGAACTCGCACAATAAAGTAACTAACCCAAATCGCAACAAACACTCTTAGAATGGGAGGTTCTTCACTTAGAATGATCTTATGGCTCTCAACCGTTGCTCAAATACATTACAAGCTTAAATAGCTTCAAAGTGAAGTTAATTATAAGTAAATGACAAGATTTCCAAGCCTGTGAACTCCTAAGATCAAGCAATTAACCCAAATGGTAAGAAGTATTATCAGAATTGGAAGTTCTTCCCTTTGGTTCATCTTATGACCCTCTTCCACTTCTCTAATCTTTCTAAAGAGTTAATAGGATCAAAGTGAAGGTAATTGAAAGAAAATTAGAAGATTGCAAGCACGTGAACTCCCATGATCCAGTAATTAACCCAAATAGGGAGAAACACTCTTATAATGGAAGGTTCTTCACTTAGAAAGACCATATGACTCTCAACCTTTTGTCTACAACTTTCCAAGCACAAATAGCTTAAAAATGAAGGTAATTATAAGTAAATGACATGATTTTCAAACACGTGAACACCCACAATGAAGCAATTAACTCAAATGGTAAGAAGCATTCTCAGAATCTGAAGTTTTTCCCTTTGGTTCATCTTATGACCCTCTACCACTTCTCTAATCTTTCCAAAGATCTACTAGGATCAAAGTGAAGGTAGTTGAAAAAAAATTAGAGGATTGTAATCTCGTGAACTCCTATGATCAAATAATTAACCCAAATGGCAACAAACACTATTAGAATGGGAGATTCTTCACTTAGAATGATCTTATAGCACTAAACCCCTGCTCTAATACATTCCAAGCTCAAATAGTTTCAAAGTGAAGTTGATTATAAGTAAATGACTTGATTTCCAAGCCTGTGAACTCCCAAGATCAAGCAATTAACCCAAATGGTAAATAGCATTCTCAGAATTGGAAGTTCTTACGTTTGGTTCATCTTATGACCCTCTACCACTTCTCTAATCTTTCTAAAGAGCTAATAGGAACAAAGTGAAGGTAATAGAAACAAAATTAGATGATTGGAAACACGTGAACTCCCATGATCAAGTAATTAACCCAAATAGGGATAAATACTATTATAATGGAAGGTTCTTCACTTAGAAAGATCATCTAGCTCTCAACCTTTGGTCTACTACTTTCCAAGCTCAAATAGCTTCTAAGTGAAGATAATTACAAGTAAATGACATGATTTCCAAGCCCGTGAACTCCCAAGATCAAGCAATTAAACCAAATGGTAAGAAGCATTCTCATAATTTGATGTTCTTGCCTTTGGTTCTTCTTACGACCCTCTACCACTTCTCAAATCTCTCTAAAGATCTAATATGATCAAAGTGAAGATAATTGAATGAAAATTAGAAGATTGGAAGCACGTGAATTACCATGATCAAGTAATTAACCCAAATGGGGATAAACACTCTTAGAATGGGAGGTTCTTCACTTCGAAAGACCATATGGCTTTCAACTGTTGGTCTAATACATTTCAAAAACAAATAGCTCCAAAGTGAAGGTAATTATCCGTAAATGAGAAGATTTCTAAGCCCGTGAACAGCCAAGATCAAGCAACTAACCCAAATGGTAAGAAGCATTCTCAGAATTGGAAGTTCTTCCCTTTGGTTCATCTTTCGACCATCTACCACTTCACTAATCTTTCTAAAGAGCTAATAGGATCCAAGTGAAGGTAATTGAAATAAAATTACAAGATTGCAAGCACGTGAACTCGCATGATCAAGTAATTAACCGAAATGGGGACAAACACTCTTAGAATTGTAGTTTCTCCACTTAGAAAGATCATATGGCTCTTAACCTTTACTCTAATACATTCCAAGCTCAAATGGCTTCGAAGTGAAGTTAATTATAAGTAAATGACAACATTTGCAAGCCCGTGAACTCCCATGACCAAGCAATTACCCAAACGGTAAGAAGCATTTTCAGAATTGGAAGTTCTTCCCTTTGGTTCAACTTATGGCGCTCTACCACTTCGCTAAACTTTCTAGAAAATAATAGGATCAAAGCGCAGGCAATTGAAAGAAAATTAGATGATTGCAAACACGTAAACTTCCATGATCAAGTAATTGACCCAAATGGGGATCAACGCTCTCAGAATGGGAGGTTCTTCACTTAGAAAGATCATACGGCTCTCAACCGTTGGTCAAATACAGAACAAAGTTAAAGTGGCTTCAAAGTGATGGTAACTATAAGTAAATTACATGATTTCCAAGCTCGTGAACTGCCAAGATCAAGCAATCAACCCAAATGGTAAGAAGCATTATCAGAATTGGAAGTTCTTCCCTTTGATTCATCTTATCACCCTCTACCACTTCTCTAATCTTTCTAAAGAGCTAAAAGGATCAAATTGAAGGTAATTGAATGAAAATTAGATGATTGCAATCACGTAAACTCCCATGATCAAGTAATTAACCCAAATGGGGATAAACACTATTATAATTGAAGGTTCTCCACTTAGAAAGATCATATGGCTCTCAACCTTTGCTCTAATACATTCCAACCTCAAATAGCTTCAAAGTGAAGTTAATTATAAGTAAATGACTAGATTTCCAAGCTTGTGAACTTGCCGGATCAAGCAATTCACTGGAATGGTAAGAAGCATTATCAGAATTTCTTACCTTTGGTTCATCTTATGATCCTCTACCACTTCTCTAATCTTTCTAAAGATCTAATAGGATCGAGGTGAAGGTAATTGATAGAAAATTAGAAGATTACAACCACATGAACTCCCATAATCAAGTACTCCACCCAAATGGGAATAAACACTCTTATAATGGAAGGTTCTTCACTTAGAAAGATCATATGGCTCTCAACCATTGGTGTACTACATTCGAAGCTCAAATAGCTTCAAAGTTAAGTTAATTATAGTTTAATTACATGATTTCCAAGCACGTGAACTGCAAAGATCAAGCAATTAACCCAAATGGTAATAAGCATTCTTAGAATTAGAAGTTCTTCCCTTTGGTTCATCTTATTACCCTCTTCCACTTGTATAATCTTTCTAAAGAGCTAGTAGGATCAAAGTGAAGGTAATTGATAGAAAATTAGATGATTGCAATCACATGAACTCCCATAGTCAAGTAATTAACCCAAATGGGGATAAACACTCTTATAATGGAAAGTTCTTCACTTATAAAGATCATATGGCTCTCAACCATTGCTTTAACACATTTCAAGCTCAAATAGTTTCAAAGTGAAGTTAATTATAAGTAAATGACAAGATTTCCAAGCCCATAAACTCCCAAGATCAAGCAATTAACCCAAATGGTAAGAAGCATTATCAGAATTGGAGGTTCTTCCTTTTGGTTCATCGTATCACCCTCTACTAGATCTCTAATCTTTCTAAAGAGCTAATATGACCAAAGTGGAGATAATTGATAGAAAATTAGAAGATTGCAATCTAGTGAACTCGCATGATAAAGTAATTAACCCAAATGGGGGATAAACACTATTACAATGGAAGGTTCTTCACTTAGAAAGATCATATGGCTCTCAACCTTTGGTCTACTACTTTCCAAGCTCAAATAGCTTGAAAGTGAAGGGAATTATAAGAAAATTACAATATTTCCAAGCCTGTCAACTGCTAAGATCAAGCAATTAACCTAAATATTAAGAAGCATTATCAGAATTGGAAGTTCATCACTTTTGTCCATCTTATGACCCTCTACCAATTCTCTAATCTTTCTAAAGAGCTAATAGGATCAAAGTGAAGGTAATTGATAGAAAATTAGAAGATTGCAAGCACGTGAACTCGCATGATCAAGTAATTAGCCCAAATGGGGATAAACATTATTATAATGGAAGGTTCTTCACTTAGAAATATCATACGGCTCTCAACCGTTGGTCTAATACGGAACAAAGCTGAAGTGGCTTCAAAGTGAAGGTAACTATAAGTAAATTACATGATTTCCAAGCTCGTGAACTATCAAGATCAAGCAATCAACCCAAATGGTAAGAAGCATTATCAGAATTGGAAGTTCTTCCCTTTGATTCATCTTATCACCCTCTACCACTTCCCTAATCTTTCTAAAGAGCTAATTGGATCAAATTGAAGGTAATTGAACGAAAATTAGACGATTGCAATCACGTAAACTCCCATGATCAAGTAATTAACCCAAATGGGGATAAACGCTATTATAATTGAAGGTTCTCCACTTAGAAAGATCATATGGCTCTCAACATTTGCTGTAATACATTCCAACCTTAAATAGTTTAAAATTGAAGTTAATTATAAGTAAATGACTAGATTTCCAAGCTTGTGAACTTGCCAGATCAAGCAATTCACTGGAATGGTAAGAAGCATTATCAGAATTGGAAGTTCTTACCTTTGGTTCATCTTATGATCCTCTACCACTTCTCTAATCTTTCTAAAGATCTAATAGGATCAAGGTGAAGGTAATTGATAGAAAATTAGAAGATTACAGGCATGTGAACTCCCATAATCAAGTACTCAACCCAAATGGGAATAAACACTTTTATAATGGAAGGTTCTTCACTTAGAAAGATCATATGGCTCTCAACCATTGGTGTACTACATTCGAAGCTCAAATAGCTTCAAAGTTAAGTTAATTATAGTTAAATTACATGATTTCCAAGCACGTGAACTGCGAAGATCAAGCAATTAACCAAAATGGTATGAAGCATTATCGAAATTTTATGTTCTTACCTTTGGTTCATCTTTTGACCCTCTACCACTTCTCTAATCTTTCTAAAGAGCTAATAGGATCAATGTGAAGGTAATGGATAAAAAAATTAGAAGAGTCCAAGCACGTGAACTCCAATGATCAAGTAATTATCCCATTTGAAGATAAACAATCTTATAATGGAAGGTTCTTCACTTAGCAACATCATATGGCTCTCAACCTTTGGTCTACTACTTTCCAAGCTCAAATAGCTTGAAAGTGAACGTAATTATAATTAAATTACATGATTCACTTAGCAACATCATATGCCTCTTCCACTTGTATAAACTTTCTAAAGAGCTAGTAGGATCAAAGTGAAGGTAATTGATAGAAAATTAGATGATTGCAATCACATGAACTCCCACAGTCAAGTACTTAACCCAAATGGGGATAAACACTCTTATAATGGAAGGTTCTTCACTTATAAAGATTCTATGGCTCTCAACCATTGCTCTAACACATTTCAAGCTCAAATAGTTTCAAAGTGAAGTTAATTATAAGTAAATGACAAGATTTCCAAGCCCATAAACTCCCAAGTTCAAGCAATTAACCCAAATGGTAAGAAGCATTATTAGAATTGGAGGATCTTCCTTTTGGTTCATCTTATCACCCTCTACCAGTTCTCTAATCTTTCTAAAGAGCTAATATGATCAAAGTGGAGATAATTGATAGAAAATTAGAAGATTGCAATCTAGTGAACTCGCATGATAAAGTAATTAACCCAAATGGGGATAAACACTATTATAATGGATGGTTCTTCACTTAGAAAGATCATATGGCTCTCAACCTTTGGTCTACTACTTTCCAAGCTCAAATAGCTTGAAAGTGAAGGGAATTATAAGTAAATTACATGATTTCCAAGCCCGTCAACTGCTAAGATCAAGCAATTAACCTAAATATTAAGAAGCATTATCAGAATTCGAAGTTCTTCACTTTGGTCCATCTTATGACCCTCTACCAATTCTCTAATCTTTTTAAAGAGCTAATAGGATCAATGTGAAGGTAATTGATAGAAAATTAGAAGATTCTAATCACGTGAACTCGCATGATCAAGTAATTAGCCCAAATGGGGATAAACACTCTTATAATGGAAGGCTCTTCACTTAGAAAGATCATGTGGCTCTCGACCTTTGCTCTCATACAATACAAGCTCAAATATCTTCAAAGTGAAGTTAATTAGAAGTATATGACAAGATTTCAAAGCCTGTCAACTCCCAAGATGAAGCAATTAAACCAAATGGTAATAGGCATTATCAGAATTGGAAGTTCTTACCTTTGGTTCATCTTATGACCCTCTACCACTTCTCTAATATTTCTAAAGAGCTAATAGGATCAAAGTGGAGATAATTGATAGAAAATTAGAAGATTGCAATATAGTGAACTCGCATGATAAAGTAATTAACCCATATGGGGATAAACACTATTATAATGGAAGGTTCTTCACTTAGAAAGATCATATGGCTCTCAACCTTTGGTCTACTACTTTCCAAGCTCAAATAGCTTGAAAGTGAAGGGAATTATAAGTAAATTACATGATTTCCAAACCCGTCAACTGCTAAGATCAAGAAATCAACCTAAATATTAGGAAGCATTATCAAAATTGCATGTTCTTCACTTTGGTCCATCTTATAACCCTCTACCAATTCTCTAATCTTTCTAAAGAGCTAATAGGATCAATGTGAAGGTAATTGATAGAAAATTAGAAGATTGCAATCACGTCAACTCGCATGATCAAGTAATTAGCCCAAATGGGGATAAACACTATTATAATGGAAGGTTCTCCACTTAGAAAGATCATATGGCTCTCTACCTTCGCTCTAATACATTCCAACCTCAAATAGCTTCAAAGTGAAGTTAATTATAAGAAAATGACTAGATTTCCAAGCTTGTGAACTTGCCATATCAAGCAATTCACTGGAATGGTAAGAAGCATTATCAGAATTGGAAGTTCTTACCTTTGGTTCATCTTATCACCCTCTACCAGTTCTCTAATCTTTCTCAAGAGCTAATATGATCAAAGTGGAGATAATTGATAGAAAATTAGAAGATTGCAATCTAGTGAACTCGCATGATCAAGTAATTAACCCAAATGGGGATAAACACTCTTATAATGGAAGGTTCTTCACTTAGAAAGATCATATGGCTCTCAACCATTGCTCTAACAAATTTCAAGCTCAAATAGTTTCAAAGTGAAGTTAATTATAAGTAAATGACAAGATTTCCAAGCCCATAAACTCCCAAGATCAAGCAATTAACCCAAATGGTAAGAAGCATTATCAAAATTGGAGGTTCTTCCTTTTGGTTCATCTTATCACCCTCTACCAGTTCTCTAATCTTTCTAAAGAGCTAATATGATCAAAGTGGAGATAATTGATAGAAAATTAGAAGATTACAATCTAGTGAACTCGCATGATAAAGTAATTAACCCAAATGGGGATAAACACTATTATAATGGAAGGTTCTTCACTTAGAAAGATCATATGGCTCTCAACCATTGGTCTACTTCATTCCAAGCTCAAATACCTTCAAAGTTAAGTTAATTACAGTTAAATTACATGATTTCCAAGCACATGAACTCCGAAGATCAAGCAAATTAACCAAAATGGTATCAAGCATTATCGAAATTGTATGTTCTTACCTTTGGTTCATCTTATGACCCTCTACCACTTCTCTAATCTTTCTAAAGAGCTAATAAGATCAAAGTGAAGGTAATTGGAAGAAAATTAGAAGAGTCCAAGCACGTGAACACCAATGATCAAAAAATTAACCCAAATGGGGAGAAACACTCTTATAATGGAAGGTTCCTCACTTAGAAAGAAAATATGGCTCTCAACCTTTGGCCTACTACTTTCCAAGCTCAAATAGCTTCAAAGTGAAGGTAATTATAAGTAAATGACGTAATTTCCAAGCCCGTGAACTCCGGTGACCAAGCAATTAACCCAAATGGTGAGAAGCATTCTCAGAATTGGAAGTTCTTCCCTTTGGTTCATCTTATGCCCTCTACCACTTCTCTAATCTTTCTACAGAGCTAATAGGATCAAACTCAAGGTAATTGAAAGAAAATTAGAAGATTTCAGGCGCGTGAACTCCCATGATCATGTAATTAACCCAAATGGGGATAAACACTCTTGGAATGGGAGGTTCTTCACTTAGAAAGATCATATGGCTCTCAACCTTTGGTCTACTACTTTCCAAGCTCGAATAGCTTAAAAGACAATGTAATTATAAGTGAATGCCATGATTTCCAAGCCCTTGAGCTCCGATGACCAAGCAATTAACCCAAATGGTGAGAAGCATTCTCGCTATTGGAAGTTCTTCACTTTTGTTCATCTTATGACCCACTACCACTTCTCCAATCTTTCTACAGAGCTAATAGGATCAAAGTCAAGGTAATTGAAAGCAAATTAGAAGATTTCAAGTGCGTGAACTCCCATGATCAAGTAATTAACCCAAATGGGGATAAACACTCTTGCAATGGGAGGTTCTTCACTTAGAAAGATCATGTGGCTCTCAACCTTTGGTCTACTACTTTCCAAGCTCAAATAGCTTGAAAGTGAAGGGAATTATAAGTAAATTACATGATTTCCAAGTCCATCAACTACTAAGATCAAGCAATTAACCTAAATATTAAGAAGCATTATCAGAATTGGAAGTTTTTCACTTTGGTCCATCTTATGACCCTCTACCAATACTCTAATCATTCTAAAGAACTAAAAGGATCAAAGTGAAGGTAATTGATAGAAAATAAAAGATTACAAGCACGTGAACTCGCTTGATCAAGTAATTAGCCCAAATGGGGATAAACACTCTTATAATGGAAGGTTCTCCACTTAGAAATATCATTCAGCTCTCAACCGTTGGTCTAATACGGAACAAAGCTGAAGTGGCTTCAAAGTGAAGGTAACTATAAGTAAATTACATGATTTCCAAGCTCGTGAACTGCCAAGATCAAGCAATCAACCAAAATGGTAAGAAGCATTATCAGAATTGGAAGCTCTTCCCTTTGATTCATCTTATGACCCTCTACCACTTCTCTAATATACCACTTCTCTAATATTTCTAAAGAGCTAATAGGATCAAATTGAAGGTAATTGAACGAAAATTAGATGATTGTAATCACGTAAACTCCCATGATCAAGTAATTAACCTAAATGGGGATAAACACTATTATAATTGAAGGTTCTCCACTTAGAAAGATCATATGGCTCTCAACCTTTACTCTAATACATTCCAACCTCAAATAGCGTGAAAGTGAAGTTAATTATAAGTAAATGATTAGATTTCCAAGCTTGTGAACTTGCCAGATCAAGCAATTCACTAGAATAGTAAGAAGCATTATCAGAATTGGAAGTTCTTACCTTTGGTTCATCTTATGATCCTCTACCACTTCTCTAATCGTTCTAAAGATCTAATAGGATCAAGGTGAATGTAATTGATAGAAAATTAGAAGATTACAAGCACGTGAACTCCCATAATCAAGTACTCAACCCAAATGGGAATAAACACTCTTATAATGGAAGGTTCTTCACTTAGAAAGATCATATGGCTCTCAACCATTGGTCTACTACATTCCAAGCTCAAATAGCTTCAAAGTTAAGTTAATTACAGTTAAATTACATGATTTCCAAGCACGTGAACTCCGAAGATCAAGCAATTAACCAAAATGGTATTAAGCATTATTTATGTTCTTACCTTTGGTTCACCTTATGACCCTCTACCAATTCTCTAATCTTTCTAAAGAGCTAATAGGATCAAAGTCAAGGTATTTGGAAGAAAATTAGAAGAGTCCAAGTACGTGAACTCCAGTGATCAAGAAATTAACCCAAATGGGGAGAAACACTCTTATAATGGAACGTTCCTCACTTAGAAAGAAAATATGGCTCTCAACCTTTGGCCTACTACTTTCCAACCTCAAATAGCTTCAAAGTGAAGGTAATTATAAGTAAATGACGTGATTTCCAAGCCCGTGAACTCCGGTGACCAAGCAATTAACCCAAATGGAGAGAAGCATTCTCAGAATTGGAAGTTCTTCCCTTTGGTTCATCTTATGACCCTCTACCACTTCTTTAATCTTTCTACAGAGCTAATAGGATCAAACTCAAGGTAATTGAAAGAAAATTAGAAGATTTCAGGCGCGTGAACTCCCATGGTCAAGTAATTAACCCAAATGGGGATAAACACTCTTGGAATGGGAGGTTCTTCACTTAGAAAGATCATATGGCTCTCAACCATTGGTCTACTACTTTCCAAGCTCGAATAGCATAAAAGACAATGTAATTATAAGTGAATGCCATGATTTCCAAGCCCGTGAGCTCCGATGACCAAGCAATTAACCCAAATGGTGAGAAGCATTCTCAGAATTGGAAGTTCTTCCCTTTAGTTCATCTTATGACCCACTACCACTTCTCTAATCTTTCTATAGAGCTAATAGGATCAAAGTCAAGGTAATTGAAAGTTAATTAGAAGATTTCAAGCGCGTGAACTCCCATGATCAAGTAATTAACCCAAATGGGGATAAACACTCTTGGAATGGGAGGTTCTTCACTTAGAAAGATCATATGGCTCTCAACCTTTGGTCTACTACTTTCCATGCTCAAATAGCTTAAAAGTGAAGTTAATTATAAGTAAATGACAAGATTTCCAAGCCTGTGAACTCCTAAGATCAAACAATTAACCCAAATGGTAAGAAGTATTATCAGAATTGGAAGTTCTTCCCTTTGGTTCATCTTATGACCCTCTACCAATTCTCTAATCTTTCTAAAGAGCTAATAGGATCAAAGTGAAGGTAATTGATAGAAAATTAGAAGATTGCAAGCACGTGAACTCGCACGATCAAGTAATTAACCCAAATTAGGATAAACACTCTTATAATGGAAGGTTCTCCACTTAGAAAGATCATATGGCTCTCAACCTTTGGTCTACTACTTTTCAAACCCAAATAACTTCAAAGTGAAGGTCAGTATAAGTAAATGACATGATATCCAAGCTCGTGAACTCCCAATATCAAGCAATTAACCCAAATGGCGTGAAGCATTCTCAGAATTGGAAGTTCTTCCCTTTGGTTCATCTTATGACCCTCTACCACTTCTCTAATCTTTCTAAAGAGCTAATAGGATCAAAGTGAAGGTAATTGAAAGAAAATTAGAAGATTGCAAGCACGTGAACTCCCATGATCAAGTAATTAACCCAAATAGGGATAAACACTCTTATAATGGAAGGTTCTCCACTTAGAAAGATCATATGGCTCTCAACCTTTGGTCTACTACTTTCCAAGCTCAAATAGCTTTAAAGTGAAGGTAATTATAAGTAAATGACATGATTTCCAAGCCCGTGAACTCCCAAGATCAAGCAATTAACCCAAATGGTAAGAAGCATTCTCAGAATTGGAAGTTCTTCCCTTTGGTTCATCTTATGACCCTCTACCACTTCTCTAATCTTTCTAAAGAGCTAATAGGATCAAAGTGAAGGAAATTGAAAGAAAATTAGAAGATTGCAAGCACGTGAACTCCCACGATCAAGTAATTAACCCAAATTAGGATAAACACTCTTATAATGGAAGGTTCTCCACTTAGAAAGATGATATGGCTCTCAACCTTTGGTCTACTATTTTTCAAGCCCAAATAGCTTTAAAGTGAAGGTAATTATAAGTAAATGACATGATTTCCAAGCCCGTGAACTCCCAAGATCAAGCAATTAACCCAAATGGTAATAAGCATTCTCAGAATTGGAAGTTCTTCCCTTTGGTTCATCTTATGACCCTCTACCACTTCTCTAATCTTTCTAAAGAGCTAATAGGATCAAAGTGAAGGTAATTGAAAGAAAATTAGAAGATTGCAAGCACGTGAACTCCCACGATCAAGTAATTAACCCAAATTAGGATAAACACTCTTATAATGGAAGGTTCTCCACTTAGAAAGATGATATGGCTCTCAACCTTTGGTCTACTAATTTTCAAGCCCAAATAGCTTTAAAGTGAAGGTAATTATAAGTAAATGACATGATTTCCAAGCCCGGGAACTCCCAAGATCAAGCAATTAACCCAAATGGTAATAAGCATTCTCAGAATTGGAAGTTCTTCCCTTTGGTTCATCTTATGACCCTCTACCACTTCTCTAATCTTTCTAAAGAGCTAATAGGATCAAAGTGAAGGTAATTGAAAGAAAATTAGAAGATTGCAAGCACGTGAACTCCCATGATCAAGTAATTAACCCAAATTAGGATAAACACTCTTATAATGGAAGGTTCTCCACTTAGAAAGATGATATGGCTCTCAACCTTTGGTCTACTATTTTTCAAGCCCAAATAGCTTTAAAGTGAAGGTAATTATAAGTAAATGACATGATTTCCAAGCCTGTGAACTCCTCAGATCAAGCAATTAACCCAAATGGTAATAAGCATTCTCAGAATTGGAAGTTCTTCCCTTTGGTTCATCTTATGACCCTCTACCAATTCTCTAATCTTTCTAAAGAGCTAATAGGATCAAAGTGAAGGTAATTGAAAGAAAATTAGAAGATTGCAAGCACGTGAACTCCCACGATCAAGTAATTAACCCAAATTAGGATAAACACTCTTATAATGGAAGGTTCTCCACTTAGAAAGATGATATGGCTCTCAACCTTTGGTCTACTATTTTTCAAGCCCAAATAGCTTTAAAGTGAAGGTAATTATAAGTAAATGACATGATTTCCAAGCCCGTGAACTCCCAAGATCAAGCAATTAACCCAAATGGTAAGAAGCATTCTCAGAATTGGAAGTTCTTCCCTTTGGTTCATCTTATGACCCTCTACCACTTCTCTAATCTTTCTAAAGAGCTAATAGGATCAAAGTGAAGGTAATTGAAAGAAAATTAGAAGATTGCAAGCACGTGAACTCCCACGATCAAGTAATTAACCCAAATTAGGATAAACACTCTTATAATGGAAGGTTCTCCACTTAGAAAGATGATATGGCTCTCAACCTTTGGTCTACTATTTTTCAAGCCCAAATAGCTTTAAAGTGAAGGTAATTATAAGTAAATGACATGATTTCCAAGCCTGTCAACTCCTCAGATCAAGCAATTAACCCAAATGGTAAAAGCATTATTAGAATTGGAAGTTCCTCCCTTTGGTTCATCTTATGACCCTCTACTACTTCTCTAATCTTTCTAAAGAGCTAATAGCCTCAAAGTGAAGGTAACTGAAAGAAAATTAGAAGATTGCAAGCACGTGAACTCCCATGATCAAGTAATTAACCCAAATGGGGATAAACACTCTTATAATGGAAGGTTCTCCACTTAGAAAGATGATATGGCTCTCAACCTTTGGTCTACTATTTTTCAAGCCCAAATAGCTTTAAAGTGAAGGTAATTATAAGTAAATGACATGATTTCCAAGCCTGTGAACTCCTCAGATCAAGCAATTAACGCAAATGGTAATAAGCATTCTCAGAATTGATAGTTCTTCCCTTTGGTTCATCTTATGACCCTCTACCACTTCTCTAATCTTTCTAAAGAGCTAATAGGATCAAAGTGAAGGTAATTGAAAGAAAATTAGAAGATTGCAAGCACGTGAACTCCCACGATCAAGTAATTAACCCAAATTAGGATAAACACTCTTATAATGGAAGGTTCTCCACTTAGAAAGATGATATGGCTCTCAACCTTTGGTCTACTATTTTTCAAGCCCAAATAGCTTTAAAGTGAAGGTAATTATAAGTAAATGACATGATTTCCAAGCCCGTGAACTCCCAAGATCAAGCAATTAACCCAAATGGAAATAATCATTCTCAGAATTGGAAGTTCTTCCCTTTGGTTCATCTTATGACCCTCTACCACTTCTCTAATCTTTCTAAAGAGCTAATAGGATCAAAGTGAAGGTAATTGAAAGAAAATTAGAAGATTGCAAGCACGTGAACTCCCACGATCAAGTAATTAACCCAAATTAGGATAAACACTCTTATAATGGAAGGTTCTCCACTTAGAAAGATGATATGGCTCTCAACCTTTGGTCTACTATTTTTCAAGCCCAAATAGCTTTAAAGTGAAGGTAATTATAAGTAAATGACATGATTTCCAAGCCCGTGAACTCCCAAGATCAAGCAATTAACCCAAATGGTAATAAGCATTATCAGAATTGGAAGTTCTTCACTTTGGTTCATCTTATGACCCTCTACCACTTCTCTAATCTTTCTAAAGAGCTAATAGGATCAAAGTGAAGGTAATTGAAAGAAAATTAGAAGATTGCAAGCACGTGAACTCCCACGATCAAGTAATTAACCCAAATTAGGATAAACACTCTTATAATGGAAGGTTCTCCACTTAGAAAGATGATATGGCTCTCAACCTTTGGTCTACTATTTTTCAAGCCCAAATAGCTTTAAAGTGAAGGTAATTATAAGTAAATGACATGATTTCCAAGCCCGTGAACTCCCAAGATCAAGCAATTAACCCAAATGGAACGAATCATTCTCAGATTGGAAGTTCTTCCCTTTGGTTCATCTTATGACCCTCTACCACTTCTCTAATCTTTCTGAAGAGCTAATAGGATAATAGTGAAGGTAATTGAAAGAAAACTAGAGGATTGCAAGCACGTGAACTCCCAAGATCAAGCAATTAACCCAAATTAGGATAAACACTCTTATAATGGAAGGTTCTCCACTTAGAAAGATGATATGGCTCTCAACCTTTGGTCTACTATTTTTCAAGCCCAAATAGCTTTAAAGTGAAGGTAATTATAAGTAAATGACATGATTTCCAAGCCTATGAACTCCTCAAGATCAAGCAATTAACGCAAATGGTAATAAGCATTCTCAGAATTGATAGTTCTTCAGTTTGGTTCATCTTATGACCCTCTACCAATTCTCTAATCTTTCTAAAGAGCTAATAGTATCAAAGTGAAGGAAATTGAAAGAAAATTAGAAGATTGCAAGCACGTGAACTCCCACGATCAAGTAATTAACCCAAATTAGGATAAACACTCTTATAATGGAAGGTTCTCCACTTAGAAAATGATATGGCTCTCAAACTTTGGTCTACTATTTTTCAAGCCCAAATAGCTTTAAAGTGAAGGTAATTATAAGTAAATGACATGATTTCCAAGCCCGTGAACTCCCAAGATCAAGCAATTAACCCAAATGGAACGAATCATTCTCAGATTGGAAGTTCTTCCCTTTGGTTCATCTTATGACCCTCTACCACTTCTCTAATCTTTCTAAAGAGCTAATAGGATAAATGAAGGTAATTGAAAGAAAACTAGAGGATTGCAAGCACGTGAACTCCCACGATCAAGTAATTAACCCAAATTAGGATAAACACTCTTATAATGGAAGGTTCTCCACTTAGAAAGATGATATGGCTCTCAACCTTTGGTCTACTATTTTTCAAGCCCAAATAGCTTTAAAGTGAAGGTAATTATAAGTAAATGACATGATTTCCAAGCCTGTGAACTCCTCAGATCAAGCAATTAACGCAAATGGTAATAAGCATTCTCAGAATTAATAGTTCTTCCCTTTGGTTCATCTTATGACCCTCTACCAATTCTCTAATCTTTCTAAAGAGCTAATAGTATCAAAGTGAAGGAAATTGAAAGAAAATTAGAAGATTGCAAGCACGTGAACTCCCACGATCAAGTAATTAACCCAAATTAGGATAAACACTCTTATAATGGAAGGTTCTCCACTTAGAAAGATGATATGGCTCTCAACCTTTGGTCTACTATTTTTCAAGCCCAAATAGCTTTAAAGTGAAGGTAATTATAAGTAAATGACATGATTTCCAAGCCCGTGAACTCCCAAGATCAAGCAATTAACCCAAATGGAACGAATCATTCTCGGAATTGCTAGTTCTTCCCTTTGGTTCATCTTATGACCCTCTATCATTTCCCTAATCATTCTATGGAGCTAATAGGATCATAGTGAAGGCAATTGATAGAAAATTAGAGGTTTACAAGCAGGTGAACTCCCATGATCAGATAATTTACCCAAATTGGGATTAACTCTCTATTAATGGAAGATTTTCCACTTAGAAAGATGATATGGCTCTCAACCGTTCGTCTACAAGTTTGCAAGCTCAAATAGCTTCAAAGTGAAGGTAATTATAAGTAAATGACATGATTTCCAAGCCTATGAACTCCCAAGATCAAGCAATTAACCCAAATGGTAATAATCATTCTCAGATTGAAGTTCTTCCCTTTGGTTCATCTTATGACCCTCTACCACTTCTCTAATCTTTCTAAAGAGCTAATAGGATCAAAGTGAAGGTAATTGAAAGAAAATTAGAAGATTGCAAGCACGTGAACTCCCACGATCAAGTAATTAACCCAAATTAGGATAAACACTCTTATAATGGAAGGTTCTCCACTTAGAAAGATGATATGGCTCTCAACCTTTGGTCTACTATTTTTCAAGCCCAAATAGCTTTAAAGTGAAGGTAATTATAAGTAAATGACATGATTTCCAAGCCCGTGAACTCCCAAGATCAAGCAATTAACCCAAATGGAACGAATCATTCTCAGATTGGAAGTTCTTCCCTTTGGTTCATCTTATGACCCTCTACCACTTCTCTAATCTTTCTAAAGAGCTAATAGGATCAAAGTGAAGGTAATTGAAAGAAAATTAGAAGATTGCAAGCACGTGAACTCCCACGATCAAGTAATTAACCCAAATTAGGATAAACACTCTTATAATGGAAGGTTCTTCACTTAGAAAGATCATATGGCTCTCAACCTTTGGTCTACTACCTTCCAAGACCAAATAGCTTCAAAGCGAAGATCATTATAAGTAAATCACACGATTTCAAAGCGTGTGAACTCCACAAATCATGCAATTAACCCAATGGTTAGAAGCATTCTCAGAATTGATAGTTCTTCCTTTGGTTCATCTCATGACCCTGTACCATTTCTCTAATCTTTCTAAAGAGCTAATAGGATCAAATACCTTCTGTAATTGAAAGAAAATTAGAGGATTGCAAGCTCGTGAACTCCCATGATCAAGTAATTAACCCAAATTAGGATAAACACTCTTATAATGGAAGGTTCTCCACTTAGAAAGATGATATGGCTCTCAACCTTTGGTCTACTATTTTTCAAGCCCAAATAGCTTTAAAGTGAAGGTAATTATAAGTAAATGACATGATTTCCAAGCCCGTGAACTCCCAAGATCAAGCAATTAACCCAAATTGCAAGAAGCATTCTCAAAATCAGAAGGTCTCCCCATTGGTTCATCATATGACCCTATACCACTTCTCTAATCTTTCTAAAGAGCTAATAGTATCAAACTGAAGGTAATTGAAAGAAAATTAGAAGATTGCAAGCACGTGAACTCCCATGATCAAGTAATTAACCCAAATTAGGATAAACACTCTTATAATGGAAGGTTCTCCACTTAGAAAGATGATATGGCTCTCAACCTTTGGTCTACTATTTTTCAAGCCCAAATAGCTTTAAAGTGAAGGTAATTATAAGTAAATGACATGATTTCCAAGCCCGTGAACTCCCAAGATCAAGCAATTAACCCAAATGGAACGAATCATTCTCAGATTGGAAGTTCTTCCCTTTGGTTCATCTTATGACCCTCTACCACTTCTCTAATCTTTCTAAAGAGCTAATAGGATAAAGATGAAGGTAATTGAAAGAAAACTAGAGGATTGCAAGCACGTGAACTCCCACGATCAAGTAATTAACCCAAATTAGGATAAACACTCTTATAATGGAAGGTTCTCCACTTAGAAAGATGATATGGCTCTCAACCTTTGGTCTACTATTTTTCAAGCCCAAATAGCTTTAAAGTGAAGGTAATTATAAGTAAATGACATGATTTCCAAGCCTATGAACTCCTCGATCCAAGCAATTAACGCAAGATCAAGCAATTAACCCAAATGGTAATAAGCGTTATCCGAATTAGGAGTTATTTAGTTTGGTTCATCTTATGACCCTCTACCAATTCTCTAATCTTTCTAAAGAGCTAATAGTATCAAAGTGAAGGAAATTGAAAGAAAATTAGAAGATTGCAAGCACGTGAACTCCCACGATCAAGTAATTAACCCAAATTAGGATAAACACTCTTATAATGGAAGGTTCTCCACTTAGAAAGATGATATGGCTCTCAAACTTTGGTCTACTATTTTTCAAGCCCAAATAGCTTTAAAGTGAAGGTAATTATAAGTAAATGACATGATTTCCAAGCCCGTGAACTCCCAAGATCAAGCAATTAACCCAAATGGAACGAATCATTCTCAGATTGGAAGTTCTTCCCTTTGGTTCATCTTATGACCCTCTACCACTTCTCTAATCTTTCTAAAGAGCTAATAGGATAACGATGAAGGTAATTGAAAGAAAACTAGAGGATTGCAAGCACGTGAACTCCCACGATCAAGTAATTAACCCAAATTAGGATAAACACTCTTATAATGGAAGGTTCTCCACTTAGAAAGATGATATGGCTCTCAACCTTTGGTCTACTATTTTTCAAGCCCAAATAGCTTTAAAGTGAAGGTAATTATAAGTAAATGACATGATTTCCAAGCCCGTGAACTCCCAAGATCAAGCAATTAACCCAAATGGAATGAATCATTCTCAGATTGGAAGTTCTTCCCTTTGGTTCATCTTATGACCCTCTACCACTTCTCTAATCTTTCTAAAGAGCTAATAGTATCAAAGTGAAGGTAATTGAAAGAAAATTAGAAGATTGCAAGCACGTGAACTCCCACGATCAAGTAATTAACCCAAATTAGGATAAACACTCTTATAATGGAAGGTTCTCCACTTAGAAAGATGATATGGCTCTCAAACTTTGGTCTACTATTTTTCAAGCCCAAATAGCTTTAAAGTGAAGGTAATTATAAGTAAATGACATGATTTCCAAGCCTATGAACTCCTCAGATCAAGCAATTAACGCAAATGGTAATAAGCATTCTCAGAATTGATAGTTCTTCAGTTTGGTTCATCTTATGACCCTCTACCAATTCTCTAATCTTTCTAAAGAGCTAATAGTATCAAAGTGAAGGAAATTGAAAGAAAATTAGAAGATTGCAAGCACGTGAACTCCCACGATCAAGTAATTAACCCAAATTAGGATAAACACTCTTATAATGGAAGGTTCTCCACTTAGAAAGATGATATGGCTCTCAACCTTTGGTCTACTATTTTTCAAGCCCAAATAGCTTTAAAGTGAAGGTAATTATAAGTAAATGACATGATTTCCAAGCCCGTGAACTCCCAAGATCAAGCAATTAACCCAAATGGAACGAATCATTCTCAGATTGGAAGTTCTTCCCTTTGGTTCATCTTATGACCCTCTACCACTTCTCTAATCTTTCTAAAGAGCTAATAGGATAAAGATGAAGGTAATTGAAAGAAAACTAGAAGATTGCAAGCACGTGAACTCCCACGATCAAGTAATTAACCCAAATTAGGATAAACACTCTTATAATGGAAGGTTCTCCACTTAGAAAGATGATATGGCTCTCAACCTTTGGTCTACTTTTTTCAAGCCCAAATAGCTTTAAAGTGAAGGTAATTATAAGTAAATGACATGATTTCCAAGCCTATGAACTCCTCAGATCAAGCAATTAACGCAAATGGTAATAAGCATTCTCAGAATTGATAGTTCTTCAGTTTGGTTCATCTTATGACCCTCTACCAATTCTCTAATCTTTCTAAAGAGCTAATAGTATCAAAGTGAAGGAAATTGAAAGAAAATTAGAAGATTGCAAGCACGTGAACTCCCACGATCAAGTAATTAACCCAAATTAGGATAAACACTCTTATAATGGAAGGTTCTCCACTTAGAAAGATGATATGGCTCTCAAACTTTGGTCTACTATTTTTCAAGCCCAAATAGCTTTAAAGTGAAGGTAATTATAAGTAAATGACATGATTTCCAAGCCCGTGAACTCCCAAGATCAAGCAATTAACCCAAATGGAACGAATCATTCTCAGATTGGAAGTTCTTCCCTTTGGTTCATCTTATGACCCTCTACCACTTCTCTAATCTTTCTAAAGAGCTAATAGGATAACGATGAAGGTAATTGAAAGAAAACTAGAGGATTGCAAGCACGTGAACTCCCACGATCAAGTAATTAACCCAAATTAGGATAAACACTCTTATAATGGAAGGTTCTCCACTTAGAAAGATGATATGGCTCTCAACCTTTGGTCTACTATTTTTCAAGCCCAAATAGCTTTAAAGTGAAGGTAATTATAAGTAAATGACATGATTTCCAAGCCCGTGAACTCCCAAGATCAAGCAATTAACCCAAATGGAACGAATCATTCTCAGATTGGAAGTTCTTCCCTTTGGTTCATCTTATGACCCTCTACCACTTCTCTAATCTTTCTAAAGAGCTAATAGGATAACGATGAAGGTAATTGAAAGAAAACTAGAGGATTGCAAGCACGTGAACTCCCACGATCAAGTAATTAACCCAAATTAGGATAAACACTCTTATAATGGAAGGTTCTCCACTTAGAAAGATGATATGGCTCTCAACCTTTGGTCTACTATTTTTCAAGCCCAAATAGCTTTAAAGTGAAGGTAATTATAAGTAAATGACATGATTTCCAAGCCCGTGAACTCCCAAGATCAAGCAATTAACCCAAATGGAACGAATCATTCTCAGATTGGAAGTTCTTCCCTTTGGTTCATCTTATGACCCTCTACCACTTCTCTAATCTTTCTAAAGAGCTAATAGGATAAAGATGAAGGTAATTGAAAGAAAACTAGAGGATTGCAAGCACGTGAACTCCCACGATCAAGTAATTAACCCAAATTAGGATAAACACTCTTATAATGGAAGGTTCTCCACTTAGAAAGATGATATGGCTCTCAACCTTTGGTCTACTTTTTTTCAAGCCCAAATAGCTTTAAAGTGAAGGTAATTATAAGTAAATGACATGATTTCCAAGCCTATGAACTCCTCAGATCAAGCAATTAACGCAAATGGTAATAAGCATTCTCAGAATTGATAGTTCTTCAGTTTGGTTCATCTTATGACCCTCTACCAATTCTCTAATCTTTCTAAAGAGCTAATAGTATCAAAGTGAAGGAAATTGAAAGAAAATTAGAAGATTGCAAGCACGTGAACTCCCACGATCAAGTAATTAACCCAAATTAGGATAAACACTCTTATAATGGAAGGTTCTCCACTTAGAAAATGATATGGCTCTCAAACTTTGGTCTACTATTTTTCAAGCCCAAATAGCTTTAAAGTGAAGGTAATTATAAGTAAATGACATGATTTCCAAGCCCGTGAACTCCCAAGATCAAGCAATTAACCCAAATGGAACGAATCATTCTCAGATTGGAAGTTCTTCCCTTTGGTTCATCTTATGACCCTCTACCACTTCTCTAATCTTTCTAAAGAGCTAATAGGATAACGATGAAGGTAATTGAAAGAAAACTAGAGGATTGCAAGCACGTGAACTCCCACGATCAAGTAATTAACCCAAATTAGGATAAACACTCTTATAATGGAAGGTTCTCCACTTAGAAAGATGATATGGCTCTCAACCTTTGGTCTACTATTTTTCAAGCCCAAATAGCTTTAAAGTGAAGGTAATTATAAGTAAATGACATGATTTCCAAGCCTATGAACTCCTCAAGATCAAGCAATTAACGCAAATGGTAATAAGCATTCTCAGAATTGATAGTTCTTCAGTTTGGTTCATCTTATGACCCTCTACCAATTCTCTAATCTTTCTAAAGAGCTAATAGTATCAAAGTGAAGGAAATTGAAAGAAAATTAGAAGATTGCAAGCACGTGAACTCCCACGATCAAGTAATTAACCCAAATTAGGATAAACACTCTTATAATGGAAGGTTCTCCACTTAGAAAGATGATATGGCTCTCAAACTTTGTCTACTATTTTTCAAGCCCAAATAGCTTTAAAGTGAAGGTAATTATAAGTAAATGACATGATTTCCAAGCCTATGAACTCCTCAGATCAAGCAATTAACGCAAATGGTAATAAGCATTCTCAGAATTGATAGTTCTTCAGTTTGGTTCATCTTATGACCCTCTACCAATTCTCTAATCTTTCTAAAGAGCTAATAGTATCAAAGTGAAGGAAATTGAAAGAAAATTAGAAGATTGCAAGCACGTGAACTCCCACGATCAAGTAATTAACCCAAATTAGGATAAACACTCTTATAATGGAAGGTTCTCCACTTAGAAAGATGATATGGCTCTCAACCTTTGGTCTACTATTTTTCAAGCCCAAATAGCTTTAAAGTGAAGGTAATTATAAGTAAATGACATGATTTCCAAGCCCGTGAACTCCCAAGATCAAGCAATTAACCCAAATGGAATGAATCATTCTCAGATTGGAAGTTCTTCCCTTTGGTTCATGTTATGAACCTCTACCACTTCTCTAATCTTTCTAAAGAGCTAATAGGATTACGATGAAGGTAATTGAAAGAAAACTAGAGGATTGCAAGCACGTGAACTCCCACGATCAAGTAATTAACCCAAATTAGGATAAACACTCTTATAATGGAAGGTTCTCCACTTAGAAAGATGATATGGCTCTCAACCTTTGGTCTACTATTTTTCAAGCCCAAATAGCTTTAAAGTGAAGGTAATTATAAGTAAATGACATGATTTCCAAGCCCGTGAACTCCCAAGATCAAGCAATTAACCCAAATGGTAATAAATCATTCTCAGATTGAAGTTCTTCCCTTTGGTTCATCTTATGACCCTCTACCACTTCTCTAATCTTTCTAAAGAGCTAATAGTATCAAAGTGAAGGAAATTGAAAGAAAATTAGAAGATTGCAAGCACGTGAACTCCCACGATCAAGTAATTAACCCAAATTAGGATAAACACTCTTATAATGGAAGGTTCTCCACTTAGAAAGATGATATGGCTCTCAACCTTTGGTCTACTATTTTTCAAGCCCAAATAGCTTTAAAGTGAAGGTAATTATAAGTAAATGACATGATTTCCAAGCCCGTGAACTCCCAAGATCAAGCAATTAACCCAAATGGAACGAATCATTCTCAGATTGGAAGTTCTTCCCTTTGGTTCATCTTATGACCCTCTACCACTTCTCTAATCTTTCTAAAGAGCTAATAGGATAACGATGAAGGTAATTGAAAGAAAACTAGAGGATTGCAAGCACGTGAACTCCCACGATCAAGTAATTAACCCAAATTAGGATAAACACTCTTATAATGGAAGGTTCTCCACTTAGAAAGATGATATGGCTCTCAACCTTTGGTCTACTATTTTTCAAGCCCAAATAGCTTTAAAGTGAAGGTAATTATAAGTAAATGACATGATTTCCAAGCCTATGAACTCCTCAGATCAAGCAATTAACGCAAATGGTAATAAGCATTCTCAGAATTGATAGTTCTTCAGTTTGGTTCATCTTATGACCCTCTACCAATTCTCTAATCTTTCTAAAGAGCTAATAGTATCAAAGTGAAGGAAATTGAAAGAAAATTAGAAGATTGCAAGCACGTGAACTCCCACGATCAAGTAATTAACCCAAATTAGGATAAACACTCTTATAATGGAAGGTTCTCCACTTAGAAAGATGATATGGCTCTCAACCTTTGGTCTACTATTTTTCAAGCCCAAATAGCTTTAAAGTGAAGGTAATTATAAGTAAATGACATGATTTCCAAGCCCGTGAACTCCCAAGATCAAGCAATTAACCCAAATGGAACGAATCATTCTCAGATTGGAAGTTCTTCCCTTTGGTTCATCTTATGACCCTCTACCACTTCTCTAATCTTTCTAAAGAGCTAATAGGATAACGATGAAGGTAATTGAAAGAAAACTAGAGGATTGCAAGCACGTGAACTCCCACGATCAAGTAATTAACCCAAATTAGGATAAACACTCTTATAATGGAAGGTTCTCCACTTAGAAAGATGATATGGCTCTCAACCTTTGGTCTACTTTTTTTCAAGCCCAAATAGCTTTAAAGTGAAGGTAATTATAAGTAAATGACATGATTTCCAAGCCTGTGAACTCCCAAGATCAAGCAATTAACGCAAATGGTAATAAGCATTCTCAGAATTGATAGTTCTTCAGTTTGGTTCATCTTATGACCCTCTACCAATTCTCTAATCTTTCTAAAGAGCTAATAGTATCAAAGTGAAGGAAATTGAAAGAAAATTAGAAGATTGCAAGCACGTGAACTCCCACGATCAAGTAATTAACCCAAATTAGGATAAACACTCTTATAATGGAAGGTTCTCCACTTAGAAAATGATATGGCTCTCAAACTTTGGTCTACTATTTTTCAAGCCCAAATAGCTTTAAAGTGAAGGTAATTATAAGTAAATGACATGATTTCCAAGCCCGTGAACTCCCAAGATCAAGCAATTAACCCAAATGGAACGAATCATTCTCAGATTGGAAGTTCTTCCCTTTGGTTCATCTTATGACCCTCTACCACTTCTCTAATCTTTCTAAAGAGCTAATAGGATAACGATGAAGGTAATTGAAAGAAAACTAGAGGATTGCAAGCACGTGAACTCCCACGATCAAGTAATTAACCCAAATTAGGATAAACACTCTTATAATGGAAGGTTCTCCACTTAGAAAGATGATATGGCTCTCAACCTTTGGTCTACTTTTTTTCAAGCCCAAATAGCTTTAAAGTGAAGGTAATTATAAGTAAATGACATGATTTCCAAGCCTATGAACTCCTCAGATCAAGCAATTAACGCAAATGGTAATAAGCATTCTCAGAATTGATAGTTCTTCAGTTTGGTTCATCTTATGACCCTCTACCAATTCTCTAATCTTTCTAAAGAGCTAATAGTATCAAAGTGAAGGAAATTGAAAGAAAATTAGAAGATTGCAAGCACGTGAACTCCCACGATCAAGTAATTAACCCAAATTAGGATAAACACTCTTATAATGGAAGGTTCTCCACTTAGAAAATGATATGGCTCTCAAACTTTGGTCTACTATTTTTCAAGCCCAAATAGCTTTAAAGTGAAGGTAATTATAAGTAAATGACATGATTTCCAAGCCCGTGAACTCCCAAGATCAAGCAATTAACCCAAATGGAACGAATCATTCTCAGATTGGAAGTTCTTCCCTTTGGTTCATCTTATGACCCTCTACCACTTCTCTAATCTTTCTAAAGAGCTAATAGGATAAAGATGAAGGTAATTGAAAGAAAACTAGAGGATTGCAAGCACGTGAACTCCCACGATCAAGTAATTAACCCAAATTAGGATAAACACTCTTATAATGGAAGGTTCTCCACTTAGAAAGATGATATGGCTCTCAACCTTTGGTCTACTATTTTTCAAGCCCAAATAGCTTTAAAGTGAAGGTAATTATAAGTAAATGACATGATTTCCAAGCCTGAACTCCCAAGATCAAGCAATTAACGCAAATGGTAATAATCATTCTCAGAATGATAGTTCTTCCCTTTGGTTCATCTTATGACCCTCTACCAATTCTCTAATCTTTCTAAAGAGCTAATAGTATCAAAGTGAAGGAAATTGAAAGAAAATTAGAAGATTGCAAGCACGTGAACTCCCACGATCAAGTAATTAACCCAAATTAGGATAAACACTCTTATAATGGAAGGTTCTCCACTTAGAAAGATGATATGGCTCTCAACCTTTGGTCTACTATTTTTCAAGCCCAAATAGCTTTAAAGTGAAGGTAATTATAAGTAAATGACATGATTTCCAAGCCCGTGAACTCCCAAGATCAAGCAATTAACCCAAATGGAACGAATCATTCTCAGATTGGAAGTTCTTCCCTTTGGTTCATCTTATGACCCTCTACCACTTCTCTAATCTTTCTAAAGAGCTAATAGGATAACGATGAAGGTAATTGAAAGAAAACTAGAGGATTGCAAGCACGTGAACTCCCACGATCAAGTAATTAACCCAAATTAGGATAAACACTCTTATAATGGAAGGTTCTCCACTTAGAAAGATGATATGGCTCTCAACCTTTGGTCTACTATTTTTCAAGCCCAAATAGCTTTAAAGTGAAGGTAATTATAAGTAAATGACATGATTTCCAAGCCCGTGAACTCCCAAGATCAAGCAATTAACCCAAATGGAACGAATCATTCTCAGATTGGAAGTTCTTCCCTTTGGTTCATCTTATGACCCTCTACCACTTCTCTAATCTTTCTAAAGAGCTAATAGGATAAAGATGAAGGTAATTGAAAGAAAACTAGAGGATTGCAAGCACGTGAACTCCCACGATCAAGTAATTAACCCAAATTAGGATAAACACTCTTATAATGGAAGGTTCTCCACTTAGAAAGATGATATGGCTCTCAACCTTTGGTCTACTATTTTTCAAGCCCAAATAGCTTTAAAGTGAAGGTAATTATAAGTAAATGACATGATTTCCAAGCCTATGAACCTCCTCAGATCAAGCAATTAACGCAAATGGTAATAAGCATTCTCAGAATTGATAGTTCTTCAGTTTGGTTCATCTTATGACCCTCTACCAATTCTCTAATCTTTCTAAAGAGCTAATAGTATCAAAGTGAAGGAAATTGAAAGAAAATTAGAAGATTGCAAGCACGTGAACTCCCACGATCAAGTAATTAACCCAAATTAGGATAAACACTCTTATAATGGAAGGTTCTCCACTTAGAAAGATGATATGGCTCTCAAACTTTGGTCTACTATTTTTCAAGCCCAAATAGCTTTAAAGTGAAGGTAATTATAAGTAAATGACATGATTTCCAAGCCCGTGAACTCCCAAGATCAAGCAATTAACCCAAATGGAACGAATCATTCTCAGATTGGAAGTTCTTCCCTTTGGTTCATCTTATGACCCTCTACCACTTCTCTAATCTTTCTAAAGAGCTAATAGGATAACGATGAAGGTAATTGAAAGAAAACTAGAGGATTGCAAGCACGTGAACTCCCACGATCAAGTAATTAACCCAAATTAGGATAAACACTCTTATAATGGAAGGTTCTCCACTTAGAAAGATGATATGGCTCTCAACCTTTGGTCTACTTTTTTCAAGCCCAAATAGCTTTAAAGTGAAGGTAATTATAAGTAAATGACATGATTTCCAAGCCTATGAACTCCTCAGATCAAGCAATTAACGCAAATGGTAATAAGCATTCTCAGAATTGATAGTTCTTCAGTTTGGTTCATCTTATGACCCTCTACCAATTCTCTAATCTTTCTAAAGAGCTAATAGTATCAAAGTGAAGGAAATTGAAAGAAAATTAGAAGATTGCAAGCACGTGAACTCCCACGATCAAGTAATTAACCCAAATTAGGATAAACACTCTTATAATGGAAGGTTCTCCACTTAGAAAATGATATGGCTCTCAAACTTTGGTCTACTATTTTTCAAGCCCAAATAGCTTTAAAGTGAAGGTAATTATAAGTAAATGACATGATTTCCAAGCCCGTGAACTCCCAAGATCAAGCAATTAACCCAAATGGAACGAATCATTCTCAGATTGGAAGTTCTTCCCTTTGGTTCATCTTATGACCCTCTACCACTTCTCTAATCTTTCTAAAGAGCTAATAGGATAACGATGAAGGTAATTGAAAGAAAACTAGAGGATTGCAAGCACGTGAACTCCCACGATCAAGTAATTAACCCAAATTAGGATAAACACTCTTATAATGGAAGGTTCTCCACTTAGAAAGATGATATGGCTCTCAACCTTTGGTCTACTATTTTTCAAGCCCAAATAGCTTTAAAGTGAAGGTAATTATAAGTAAATGACATGATTTCCAAGCCTATGAACTCCTCAGATCAAGCAATTAACGCAAATGGTAATAAGCATTCTCAGAATTGATAGTTCTTCAGTTTGGTTCATCTTATGACCCTCTACCAATTCTCTAATCTTTCTAAAGAGCTAATAGTATCAAAGTGAAGGAAATTGAAAGAAAATTAGAAGATTGCAAGCACGTGAACTCCCACGATCAAGTAATTAACCCAAATTAGGATAAACACTCTTATAATGGAAGGTTCTCCACTTAGAAAGATGATATGGCTCTCAAACTTTGGTCTACTATTTTTCAAGCCCAAATAGCTTTAAAGTGAAGGTAATTATAAGTAAATGGCAAGATTTCCAAGCCCGTGAACTGCCATGATCAAGCAATTAACCCAAAATTTTAAGAAGCATTCTCCGAATTGGAAGTTCTTCCCTTTCGTTCATCTTCTGACCCCCTACCACTTCTCTAATCTTTCTAAAGAGCTAATAGTATCAAAGTGAAGGAAATTGAAAGAAAATTAGAAGATTGCAAGCACGTGAACTCCCACGATCAAGTAATTAACCCAAATTAGGATAAACACTCTTATAATGGAAGGTTCTCCACTTAGAAAGATGATATGGCTCTCAACCTTTGGTCTACTATTTTTCAAGCCCAAATAGCTTTAAAGTGAAGGTAATTATAAGTAAATGACATGATTTCCAAGCCCGTGAACTCCCAAGATCAAGCAATTAACCCAAATGGAACGAATCATTCTCAGATTGGAAGTTCTTCCCTTTGGTTCATCTTATGACCCTCTACCACTTCTCTAATCTTTCTAAAGAGCTAATAGGATAACGATGAAGGTAATTGAAAGAAAACTAGAGGATTGCAAGCACGTGAACTCCCACGATCAAGTAATTAACCCAAATTAGGATAAACACTCTTATAATGGAAGGTTCTCCACTTAGAAAGATGATATGGCTCTCAACCTTTGGTCTACTATTTTTCAAGCCCAAATAGCTTTAAAGTGAAGGTAATTATAAGTAAATGACATGATTTCCAAGCCTATGAACTCCTCAGATCAAGCAATTAACGCAAATGGTAATAAGCATTCTCAGAATTGATAGTTCTTCAGTTTGGTTCATCTTATGACCCTCTACCAATTCTCTAATCTTTCTAAAGAGCTAATAGTATCAAAGTGAAGGAAATTGAAAGAAAATTAGAAGATTGCAAGCACGTGAACTCCCACGATCAAGTAATTAACCCAAATTAGGATAAACACTCTTATAATGGAAGGTTCTCCACTTAGAAAATGATATGGCTCTCAAACTTTGGTCTACTATTTTTCAAGCCCAAATAGCTTTAAAGTGAAGGTAATTATAAGTAAATGACATGATTTCCAAGCCCGTGAACTCCCAAGATCAAGCAATTAACCAAATGGTAATAATCATTCTCAGATTGGAAGTTCTTCCCTTTGGTTCATCTTATGACCCTCTACCAATTCTCTAATCTTTCTAAAGAGCTAATAGTATCAAAGTGAAGGAAATTGAAAGAAAATTAGAAGATTGCAAGCACGTGAACTCCCACGATCAAGTAATTAACCCAAATTAGGATAAACACTCTTATAATGGAAGGTTCTCCACTTAGAAAGATGATATGGCTCTCAACCTTTGGTCTACTATTTTTCAAGCCCAAATAGCTTTAAAGTGAAGGTAATTATAAGTAAATGACATGATTTCCAAGCCCGTGAACTCCCAAGATCAAGCAATTAACCCAAATGGAACGAATCATTCTCAGATTGGAAGTTCTTCCCTTTGGTTCATCTTATGACCCTCTACCACTTCTCTAATCTTTCTAAAGAGCTAATAGGATAACGATGAAGGTAATTGAAAGAAAACTAGAGGATTGCAAGCACGTGAACTCCCACGATCAAGTAATTAACCCAAATTAGGATAAACACTCTTATAATGGAAGGTTCTCCACTTAGAAAGATGATATGGCTCTCAACCTTTGGTCTACTTTTTTCAAGCCCAAATAGCTTTAAAGTGAAGGTAATTATAAGTAAATGACATGATTTCCAAGCCTATGAACTCCTCAGATCAAGCAATTAACGCAAATGGTAATAAGCATTCTCAGAATTGATAGTTCTTCAGTTTGGTTCATCTTATGACCCTCTACCAATTCTCTAATCTTTCTAAAGAGCTAATAGTATCAAAGTGAAGGAAATTGAAAGAAAATTAGAAGATTGCAAGCACGTGAACTCCCACGATCAAGTAATTAACCCAAATTAGGATAAACACTCTTATAATGGAAGGTTCTCCACTTAGAAAATGATATGGCTCTCAAACTTTGGTCTACTATTTTTCAAGCCCAAATAGCTTTAAAGTGAAGGTAATTATAAGTAAATGACATGATTTCCAAGCCCGTGAACTCCCAAGATCAAGCAATTAACCCAAATGGAACGAATCATTCTCAGATTGGAAGTTCTTCCCTTTGGTTCATCTTATGACCCTCTACCACTTCTCTAATCTTTCTAAAGAGCTAATAGGATAACGATGAAGGTAATTGAAAGAAAACTAGAGGATTGCAAGCACGTGAACTCCCACGATCAAGTAATTAACCCAAATTAGGATAAACACTCTTATAATGGAAGGTTCTCCACTTAGAAAGATGATATGGCTCTCAACCTTTGGTCTACTATTTTTCAAGCCCAAATAGCTTTAAAGTGAAGGTAATTATAAGTAAATGACATGATTTCCAAGCCTATGAACTCCTCAAGATCAAGCAATTAACGCAAATGGTAATAAGCATTCTCAGAATTGATAGTTCTTCAGTTTGGTTCATCTTATGACCCTCTACCAATTCTCTAATCTTTCTAAAGAGCTAATAGTATCAAAGTGAAGGAAATTGAAAGAAAATTAGAAGATTGCAAGCACGTGAACTCCCACGATCAAGTAATTAACCCAAATTAGGATAAACACTCTTATAATGGAAGGTTCTCCACTTAGAAAGATGATATGGCTCTCAAACTTTGGTCTACTATTTTTCAAGCCCAAATAGCTTTAAAGTGAAGGTAATTATAAGTAAATGACATGATTTCCAAGCCCGTGAACTCCCAAGATCAAGCAATTAACCCAAATGGAATGAATCATTCTCAGATTGGAAGTTCTTCCCTTTGGTTCATCTTATGACCCTCTACCACTTCTCTAATCTTTCTAAAGAGCTAATAGTATCAAAGTGAAGGTAATTGAAAGAAAATTAGAAGATTGCAAGCACGTGAACTCCCACGATCAAGTAATTAACCCAAATTAGGATAAACACTCTTATAATGGAAGGTTCTCCACTTAGAAAGATGATATGGCTCTCAAACTTTGGTCTACTATTTTTCAAGCCCAAATAGCTTTAAAGTGAAGGTAATTATAAGTAAATGACATGATTTCCAAGCCTATGAACTCCTCAAGATCAAGCAATTAACGCAAATGGTAATAAGCATTCTCAGAATTGATAGTTCTTCAGTTTGGTTCATCTTATGACCCTCTACCAATTCTCTAATCTTTCTAAAGAGCTAATAGTATCAAAGTGAAGGAAATTGAAAGAAAATTAGAAGATTGCAAGCACGTGAACTCCCACGATCAAGTAATTAACCCAAATTAGGATAAACACTCTTATAATGGAAGGTTCTCCACTTAGAAAGATGATATGGCTCTCAAACTTTGGTCTACTATTTTTCAAGCCCAAATAGCTTTAAAGTGAAGGTAATTATAAGTAAATGACATGATTTCCAAGCCCGTGAACTCCCAAGATCAAGCAATTAACCCAAATGGAACGAATCATTCTCAGATTGGAAGTTCTTCCCTTTGGTTCATCTTATGACCCTCTACCACTTCTCTAATCTTTCTAAAGAGCTAATAGGATAACGATGAAGGTAATTGAAAGAAAACTAGAGGATTGCAAGCACGTGAACTCCCACGATCAAGTAATTAACCCAAATTAGGATAAACACTCTTATAATGGAAGGTTCTCCACTTAGAAAGATGATATGGCTCTCAACCTTTGGTCTACTATTTTTCAAGCCCAAATAGCTTTAAAGTGAAGGTAATTATAAGTAAATGACATGATTTCCAAGCCTATGAACTCCTCAAGATCAAGCAATTAACGCAAATGGTAATAAGCATTCTCAGAATTGATAGTTCTTCAGTTTGGTTCATCTTATGACCCTCTACCAATTCTCTAATCTTTCTAAAGAGCTAATAGTATCAAAGTGAAGGAAATTGAAAGAAAATTAGAAGATTGCAAGCACGTGAACTCCCACGATCAAGTAATTAACCCAAATTAGGATAAACACTCTTATAATGGAAGGTTCTCCACTTAGAAAGATGATATGGCTCTCAACCTTTGGTCTACTATTTTTCAAGCCCAAATAGCTTTAAAGTGAAGGTAATTATAAGTAAATGACATGATTTCCAAGCCCGTGAACTCCCAAGATCAAGCAATTAACCCAAATGGAACGAATCATTCTCAGATTGGAAGTTCTTCCCTTTGGTTCATCTTATGACCCTCTACCACTTCTCTAATCTTTCTAAAGAGCTAATAGGATAACGATGAAGGTAATTGAAAGAAAACTAGAGGATTGCAAGCACGTGAACTCCCACGATCAAGTAATTAACCCAAATTAGGATAAACACTCTTATAATGGAAGGTTCTCCACTTAGAAAGATGATATGGCTCTCAACCTTTGGTCTACTTTTTTTCAAGCCCAAATAGCTTTAAAGTGAAGGTAATTATAAGTAAATGACATGATTTCCAAGCCTATGAACTCCTCAGATCAAGCAATTAACGCAAATGGTAATAAGCATTCTCAGAATTGATAGTTCTTCAGTTTGGTTCATCTTATGACCCTCTACCAATTCTCTAATCTTTCTAAAGAGCTAATAGTATCAAAGTGAAGGAAATTGAAAGAAAATTAGAAGATTGCAAGCACGTGAACTCCCACGATCAAGTAATTAACCCAAATTAGGATAAACACTCTTATAATGGAAGGTTCTCCACTTAGAAAATGATATGGCTCTCAAACTTTGGTCTACTATTTTTCAAGCCCAAATAGCTTTAAAGTGAAGGTAATTATAAGTAAATGACATGATTTCCAAGCCCGTGAACTCCCAAGATCAAGCAATTAACCCAAATGGAACGAATCATTCTCAGATTGGAAGTTCTTCCCTTTGGTTCATCTTATGACCCTCTACCACTTCTCTAATCTTTCTAAAGAGCTAATAGGATAAAGATGAAGGTAATTGAAAGAAAACTAGAGGATTGCAAGCACGTGAACTCCCACGATCAAGTAATTAACCCAAATTAGGATAAACACTCTTATAATGGAAGGTTCTCCACTTAGAAAGATGATATGGCTCTCAACCTTTGGTCTACTATTTTTCAAGCCCAAATAGCTTTAAAGTGAAGGTAATTATAAGTAAATGACATGATTTCCAAGCCCGTGAACTCCCAAGATCAAGCAATTAACCCAAATGGAACGAATCATTCTCAGATTGGAAGTTCTTCCCTTTGGTTCATCTTATGACCCTCTACCACTTCTCTAATCTTTCTAAAGAGCTAATAGGATAACGATGAAGGTAATTGAAAGAAAACTAGAGGATTGCAAGCACGTGAACTCCCACGATCAAGTAATTAACCCAAATTAGGATAAACACTCTTATAATGGAAGGTTCTCCACTTAGAAAGATGATATGGCTCTCAACCTTTGGTCTACTATTTTTCAAGCCCAAATAGCTTTAAAGTGAAGGTAATTATAAGTAAATGACATGATTTCCAAGCCCGTGAACTCCCAAGATCAAGCAATTAACCCAAATGGAATGAATCATTCTCAGATTGGAAGTTCTTCCCTTTGGTTCATCTTATGACCCTCTACCACTTCTCTAATCTTTCTAAAGAGCTAATAGGATAAAGATGAAGGTAAATTGAAAGAAAACTAGAAGATTGCAAGCACGTGAACTCCCACGATCAAGTAATTAACCCAAATTAGGATAAACACTCTTATAATGGAAGGTTCTCCACTTAGAAAGATGATATGGCTCTCAAACTTTGGTCTACTATTTTTCAAGCCCAAATAGCTTTAAAGTGAAGGTAATTATAAGTAAATGACATGATTTCCAAGCCTATGAACTCCTCAGATCAAGCAATTAACGCAAATGGTAATAAGCATTCTCAGAATTGATAGTTCTTCAGTTTGGTTCATCTTATGACCCTCTACCAATTCTCTAATCTTTCTAAAGAGCTAATAGTATCAAAGTGAAGGAAATTGAAAGAAAATTAGAAGATTGCAAGCACGTGAACTCCCACGATCAAGTAATTAACCCAAATTAGGATAAACACTCTTATAATGGAAGGTTCTCCACTTAGAAAATGATATGGCTCTCAAACTTTGGTCTACTATTTTTCAAGCCCAAATAGCTTTAAAGTGAAGGTAATTATAAGTAAATGACATGATTTCCAAGCCCGTGAACTCCCAAGATCAAGCAATTAACCCAAATGGAACGAATCATTCTCAGATTGGAAGTTCTTCCCTTTGGTTCATCTTATGACCCTCTACCACTTCTCTAATCTTTCTAAAGAGCTAATAGGATAACGATGAAGGTAATTGAAAGAAAACTAGAGGATTGCAAGCACGTGAACTCCCACGATCAAGTAATTAACCCAAATTAGGATAAACACTCTTATAATGGAAGGTTCTCCACTTAGAAAGATGATATGGCTCTCAACCTTTGGTCTACTATTTTTCAAGCCCAAATAGCTTTAAAGTGAAGGTAATTATAAGTAAATGACATGATTTCCAAGCCCGTGAACTCCCAAGATCAAGCAATTAACCCAAATGGAACGAATCATTCTCAGATTGGAAGTTCTTCCCTTTGGTTCATCTTATGACCCTCTACCACTTCTCTAATCTTTCTAAAGAGCTAATAGGATAAATGAAGGTAATTGAAAGAAAACTAGAGGATTGCAAGCACGTGAACTCCCACGATCAAGTAATTAACCCAAATTAGGATAAACACTCTTATAATGGAAGGTTCTCCACTTAGAAAGATGATATGGCTCTCAACCTTTGGTCTACTTTTTTCAAGCCCAAATAGCTTTAAAGTGAAGGTAATTATAAGTAAATGACATGATTTCCAAGCGTGAACTCCTCAAGATCAAGCAATTAACGCAAATGGTAATAAGCATTCTCAGAATTGATAGTTCTTCAGTTTGGTTCATCTTATGACCCTCTACCAATTCTCTAATCTTTCTAAAGAGCTAATAGTATCAAAGTGAAGGAAATTGAAAGAAAATTAGAAGATTGCAAGCACGTGAACTCCCACGATCAAGTAATTAACCCAAATTAGGATAAACACTCTTATAATGGAAGGTTCTCCACTTAGAAAATGATATGGCTCTCAAACTTTGGTCTACTATTTTTCAAGCCCAAATAGCTTTAAAGTGAAGGTAATTATAAGTAAATGACATGATTTCCAAGCCCGTGAACTCCCAAGATCAAGCAATTAACCCAAATGGAACGAATCATTCTCAGATTGGAAGTTCTTCCCTTTGGTTCATCTTATGACCCTCTACCACTTCTCTAATCTTTCTAAAGAGCTAATAGGATAACGATGAAGGTAATTGAAAGAAAACTAGAGGATTGCAAGCACGTGAACTCCCACGATCAAGTAATTAACCCAAATTAGGATAAACACTCTTATAATGGAAGGTTCTCCACTTAGAAAGATGATATGGCTCTCAACCTTTGGTCTACTTTTTTCAAGCCCAAATAGCTTTAAAGTGAAGGTAATTATAAGTAAATGACATGATTTCCAAGCCTATGAACTCCTCAGATCAAGCAATTAACGCAAATGGTAATAAGCATTCTCAGAATTGATAGTTCTTCAGTTTGGTTCATCTTATGACCCTCTACCAATTCTCTAATCTTTCTAAAGAGCTAATAGTATCAAAGTGAAGGAAATTGAAAGAAAATTAGAAGATTGCAAGCACGTGAACTCCCACGATCAAGTAATTAACCCAAATTAGGATAAACACTCTTATAATGGAAGGTTCTCCACTTAGAAAGATGATATGGCTCTCAAACTTTGGTCTACTATTTTTCAAGCCCAAATAGCTTTAAAGTGAAGGTAATTATAAGTAAATGACATGATTTCCAAGCCTATGAACTCCTCAGATCAAGCAATTAACGCAAATGGTAATAAGCATTCTCAGAATTGATAGTTCTTCAGTTTGGTTCATCTTATGACCCTCTACCAATTCTCTAATCTTTCTAAAGAGCTAATAGTATCAAAGTGAAGGAAATTGAAAGAAAATTAGAAGATTGCAAGCACGTGAACTCCCACGATCAAGTAATTAACCCAAATTAGGATAAACACTCTTATAATGGAAGGTTCTCCACTTAGAAAATGATATGGCTCTCAAACTTTGGTCTACTATTTTTCAAGCCCAAATAGCTTTAAAGTGAAGGTAATTATAAGTAAATGACATGATTTCCAAGCCTATGAACTCCTCAGATCAAGCAATTAACCCAAATGGAACGAATCATTCTCAGATTGGAAGTTCTTCCCCTTGGTTAATCTTATGACCCTCTACCACTTCTTTAATCTTTCTAAAGAGCTAATAGGATAACGGTGAACGGTGAACGTAATTGAAAGAAAACTAGAGGATTGCAAGCACGTGAACTTCCACGATCAAGTAATTAACCGAAATTAGGATAAACTCTCTTATAATGGAAGGTTCTCCACTTAGAAAGATGATATGGCTCTCGACCTTTGGTCTACTATTTTTCAACCCCAAATAGCTTTAAAGTGAAGGTAATTATAAGTAAATGACATGATTTCCAAGCCCGTGAACTCCCAAGATCAAGCAATTAACCCAAATGGAATGAATCATTCTCAGATTGGAAGTTCTTCCCTTTGGTTCATCTTATGACCCTCTACCACTTCTCTAATCTTTCTAAAGAGCTAATAGGATAATGATGAAGGTAATTGAAAGAAAACTAGAGGATTGCAAGCACGTGAACTCCCACGATCAAGTAATTAACCCAAATTAGGATAAACACTCTTATAATGGAAGGTTCTCCACTTAGAAAATGATATGGCTCTCAAACTTTGGTCTACTATTTTTCAAGCCCAAATAGCTTTAAGTGAAGGGTTATTATAAGTAAATGACATCACTTCCAAACCCGTGAACTCCCAAGATCAAGCAATTAACCCAAATGGAACGAATCATTCTCAGATTGGAAGTTCTTCCCTTTGGTTCATCTTATGACCCTCTACCACTTCTCTAATCTTTCTAAAGAGCTAATAGTATCAAAGTGAAGGAAATTGAAAGAAAATTAGAAGATTGCAAGCACGTGAACTCCCACGATCAAGTAATTAACCCAAATTAGGATAAACACTCTTATAATGGAAGGTTCTCCACTTAGAAAGATGATATGGCTCTCAACCTTTGGTCTACTTTTTTTCAAGCCCAAATAGCTTTAAAGTGAAGGTAATTATAAGTAAATGACATGATTTCCAAGCCTATGAACTCCTCAGATCAAGCAATTAACGCAAATGGTAATAAGCATTCTCAGAATTGATAGTTCTTCAGTTTGGTTCATCTTATGACCCTCTACCAATTCTCTAATCTTTCTAAAGAGCTAATAGTATCAAAGTGAAGGAAATTGAAAGAAAATTAGAAGATTGCAAGCACGTGAACTCCCACGATCAAGTAATTAACCCAAATTAGGATAAACACTCTTATAATGGAAGGTTCTCCACTTAGAAAATGATATGGCTCTCAAACTTTGGTCTACTATTTTTCAAGCCCAAATAGCTTTAAAGTGAAGGTAATTATAAGTAAATGACATGATTTCCAAGCCCGTGAACTCCCAAGATCAAGCAATTAACCCAAATGGAACGAATCATTCTCAGATTGGAAGTTCTTCCCTTTGGTTCATCTTATGACCCTCTACCACTTCTCTAATCTTTCTAAAGAGCTAATAGGATAACGATGAAGGTAATTGAAAGAAAACTAGAGGATTGCAAGCACGTGAACTCCCACGATCAAGTAATTAACCCAAATTAGGATAAACACTCTTATAATGGAAGGTTCTCCACTTAGAAAGATGATATGGCTCTCAACCTTTGGTCTACTATTTTTCAAGCCCAAATAGCTTTAAAGTGAAGGTAATTATAAGTAAATGACATGATTTCCAAGCCCGTGAACTCCCAAGATCAAGCAATTAACCCAAATGGAAAGAATCATTCTCAGATTGGAAGTTCTTCCCTTTGGTTCATCTTATGACCCTCTACCAATTCTCTAATCTTTCTAAATAGCTAATAGGATAACGATGAAGGAAATTGAAAGAAAACTAGAGCATTGCAAGCACGTGAACTCCCACGATCATGTAATTAACCCTAATTAGGATAAACACTCTTATAATGGAAGGTTCTCCACTTAGAAAGATGATATGGCTCTCAACCTTTGGTCTACTATTTTTCAAGCCCAAATAGCTTTAAAGTGAAGGTAATTATAAGTAAATGACATGATTTCCAAGCCCGTGAACTCCCAAGATCAAGCAATTAACCCAAATGGAACGAATCATTCTCAGATTGGAAGTTCTTCCCTTTGGTTCATCTTATGACCCTCTACCACTTCTCTAATCTTTCTAAAGAGCTAATAGGATAACGATGAAGGTAATTGAAAGAAAACTAGAGGATTGCAAGCACGTGAACTCCCACGATCAAGTAATTAACCCAAATTAGGATAAACACTCTTATAATGGAAGGTTCTCCACTTAGAAAGATGATATGGCTCTCAACCTTTGGTCTACTTTTTTTCAAGCCCAAATAGCTTTAAAGTGAAGGTAATTATAAGTAAATGACATGATTTCCAAGCCTATGAACTCCTCAGATCAAGCAATTAACGCAAATGGTAATAAGCATTCTCAGAATTGATAGTTCTTCAGTTTGGTTCATCTTATGACCCTCTACCAATTCTCTAATCTTTCTAAAGAGCTAATAGTATCAAAGTGAAGGAAATTGAAAGAAAATTAGAAGATTGCAAGCACGTGAACTCCCACGATCAAGTAATTAACCCAAATTAGGATAAACACTCTTATAATGGAAGGTTCTCCACTTAGAAAATGATATGGCTCTCAAACTTTGGTCTACTATTTTTCAAGCCCAAATAGCTTTAAAGTGAAGGTAATTATAAGTAAATGACATGATTTCCAAGCCCGTGAACTCCCAAGATCAAGCAATTAACCCAAATGGAACGAATCATTCTCAGATTGGAAGTTCTTCCCTTTGGTTCATCTTATGACCCTCTACCACTTCTCTAATCTTTCTAAAGAGCTAATAGGATAACGATGAAGGTAATTGAAAGAAAACTAGAGGATTGCAAGCACGTGAACTCCCACGATCAAGTAATTAACCCAAATTAGGATAAACACTCTTATAATGGAAGGTTCTCCACTTAGAAAGATGATATGGCTCTCAACCTTTGGTCTACTATTTTTCAAGCCCAAATAGCTTTAAAGTGAAGGTAATTATAAGTAAATGACATGATTTCCAAGCCTATGAACTCCTCAGATCAAGCAATTAACGCAAATGGTAATAAGCATTCTCAGAATTGATAGTTCTTCAGTTTGGTTCATCTTATGACCCTCTACCAATTCTCTAATCTTTCTAAAGAGCTAATAGTATCAAAGTGAAGGAAATTGAAAGAAAATTAGAAGATTGCAAGCACGTGAACTCCCACGATCAAGTAATTAACCCAAATTAGGATAAACACTCTTATAATGGAAGGTTCTCCACTTAGAAAGATGATATGGCTCTCAACCTTTGGTCTACTTTTTTCAAGCCCAAATAGCTTTAAAGTGAAGGTAATTATAAGTAAATGACATGATTTCCAAGCCTATGAACTCCTCAGATCAAGCAATTAACGCAAATGGTAATAAGCATTCTCAGAATTGATAGTTCTTCAGTTTGGTTCATCTTATGACCCTCTACCAATTCTCTAATCTTTCTAAAGAGCTAATAGTATCAAAGTGAAGGAAATTGAAAGAAAATTAGAAGATTGCAAGCACGTGAACTCCCACGATCAAGTAATTAACCCAAATTAGGATAAACACTCTTATAATGGAAGGTTCTCCACTTAGAAAATGATATGGCTCTCAAACTTTGGTCTACTATTTTTCAAGCCCAAATAGCTTTAAAGTGAAGGTAATTATAAGTAAATGACATGATTTCCAAGCCCGTGAACTCCCAAGATCAAGCAATTAACCCAAATGGAACGAATCATTCTCAGATTGGAAGTTCTTCCCTTTGGTTCATCTTATGACCCTCTACCACTTCTCTAATCTTTCTAAAGAGCTAATAGGATAACGATGAAGGTAATTGAAAGAAAACTAGAGGATTGCAAGCACGTGAACTCCCACGATCAAGTAATTAACCCAAATTAGGATAAACACTCTTATAATGGAAGGTTCTCCACTTAGAAAGATGATATGGCTCTCAACCTTTGGTCTACTATTTTTCAAGCCCAAATAGCTTTAAAGTGAAGGTAATTATAAGTAAATGACATGATTTCCAAGCCTATGAACTCCTCAGATCAAGCAATTAACGCAAATGGTAATAAGCATTCTCAGAATTGATAGTTCTTCAGTTTGGTTCATCTTATGACCCTCTACCAATTCTCTAATCTTTCTAAAGAGCTAATAGTATCAAAGTGAAGGAAATTGAAAGAAAATTAGAAGATTGCAAGCACGTGAACTCCCACGATCAAGTAATTAACCCAAATTAGGATAAACACTCTTATAATGGAAGGTTCTCCACTTAGAAAATGATATGGCTCTCAAACTTTGGTCTACTATTTTTCAAGCCCAAATAGCTTTAAAGTGAAGGTAATTATAAGTAAATGACATGATTTCCAAGCCCGTGAACTCCCAAGATCAAGCAATTAACCCAAATGGAACGAATCATTCTCAGATTGGAAGTTCTTCCCTTTGGTTCATCTTATGACCCTCTACCACTTCTCTAATCTTTCTAAAGAGCTAATAGGATAACGATGAAGGTAATTGAAAGAAAACTAGAGGATTGCAAGCACGTGAACTCCCACGATCAAGTAATTAACCCAAATTAGGATAAACACTCTTATAATGGAAGGTTCTCCACTTAGAAAGATGATATGGCTCTCAAACTTTGGTCTACTATTTTTCAAGCCCAAATAGCTTTAAAGTGATGATAATTATAAGTAAATGACATGATTTCCAAGCCTGTGAACTCCCAAGATCAAGTAATTAACCCAAATGGAACGAATCATTCTCAGATTGGAAGTTCTTTATTTTGGTTCATCTTATGACCCTCTACCAATTCTCTAATCTTTCTAAAGAGCTAATAGTATCAAAGTGAAGCAAATTGAATGAAAATTAGAAGATTGCAACCACGTGAACTCCCACGATCAAGTAATTAACCCAAATTAGGATAAACACTCTTATAATGGAAGGTTCTCCACTTAGAAAGATGATATGGCTCTCAACCTTTGGTCTACTTTTTTTCAAGCCCAAATAGCTTTAAAGTGAAGGTAATTATAAGTAAATGACATGATTTCCAAGCCTATGAACTCCTCAGATCAAGCAATTAACGCAAATGGTAATGGTAATAAGCATTCTCAGAATTGATAGTTCTTCAGTTTGGTTCATCTTATGACCCTCTACCAATTCTCTAATCTTTCTAAAGAGCTAATAGTATCAAAGTGAAGGAAATTGAAAGAAAATTAGAAGATTGCAAGCACGTGAACTCCCACGATCAAGTAATTAACCCAAATTAGGATAAACACTCTTATAATGGAAGGTTCTCCACTTAGAAAATGATATGGCTCTCAAACTTTGGTCTACTATTTTTCAAGCCCAAATAGCTTTAAAGTGAAGGTAATTATAAGTAAATGACATGATTTCCAAGCCCGTGAACTCCCAAGATCAAGCAATTAACCCAAATGGAACGAATCATTCTCAGATTGGAAGTTCTTCCCTTTGGTTCATCTTATGACCCTCTACCACTTCTCTAATCTTTCTAAAGAGCTAATAGGATAACGATGAAGGTAATTGAAAGAAAACTAGAGGATTGCAAGCACGTGAACTCCCACGATCAAGTAATTAACCCAAATTAGGATAAACACTCTTATAATGGAAGGTTCTCCACTTAGAAAGATGATATGGCTCTCAACCTTTGGTCTACTATTTTTCAAGCCCAAATAGCTTTAAAGTGAAGGTAATTATAAGTAAATGACATGATTTCCAAGCCCGTGAACTCCCAAGATCAAGCAATTAACCAAATGGTAATAATCATTCTCAGAATTGAAGTTCTTCCCTTTGGTTCATCTTATGACCCTCTACCACTTCTCTAATCTTTCTAAAGAGCTAATAGTATAAATGAAGGTAATTGAAAGAAAATTAGAAGATTGCAAGCACGTGAACTCCCACGATCAAGTAATTAACCCAAATTAGGATAAACACTCTTATAATGGAAGGTTCTCCACTTAGAAAGATGATATGGCTCTCAACCTTTGGTCTACTTTTTTTCAAGCCCAAATAGCTTTAAAGTGAAGGTAATTATAAGTAAATGACATGATTTCCAAGCCCGTGAACTCCCAAGATCAAGCAATTAACCCAAATGGAACGAATCATTCTCAGATTGGAAGTTCTTCCCTTTGGTTCATCTTATGACCCTCTACCACTTCTCTAATCTTTCTAAAGAGCTAATAGGATAACGATGAAGGTAATTGAAAGAAAACTAGAGGATTGCAAGCACGTGAACTCCCACGATCAAGTAATTAACCCAAATTAGGATAAACACTCTTATAATGGAAGGTTCTCCACTTAGAAAGATGATATGGCTCTCAACCTTTGGTTTACTTTTTTCAAGCCCAAATAGCTTTAAAGTGAAGGTAATTATAAGTAAATGACATGATTTCCAAGCCTATGAACTCCTCAGATCAAGCAATTAACGCAAATGGTAATAAGCATTCTCAGAATTGATAGTTCTTCAGTTTGGTTCATCTTATGACCCTCTACCAATTCTCTAATCTTTCTAAAGAGCTAATAGTATCAAAGTGAAGGAAATTGAAAGAAAATTAGAAGATTGCAAGCACGTGAACTCCCACGATCAAGTAATTAACCCAAATTAGGATAAACACTCTTATAATGGAAGGTTCTCCACTTAGAAAATGATATGGCTCTCAAACTTTGGTCTACTATTTTTCAAGCCCAAATAGCTTTAAAGTGAAGGTAATTATAAGTAAATGACATGATTTCCAAGCCCGTGAACTCCCAAGATCAAGCAATTAACCCAAATGGAACGAATCATTCTCAGATTGGAAGTTCTTCCCTTTGGTTCATCTTATGACCCTCTACCACTTCTCTAATCTTTCTAAAGAGCTAATAGGATAAAGATGAAGGTAATTGAAAGAAAACTAGAGGATTGCAAGCACGTGAACTCCCACGATCAAGTAATTAACCCAAATTAGGATAAACACTCTTATAATGGAAGGTTCTCCACTTAGAAAGATGATATGGCTCTCAACCTTTGGTCTACTATTTTTCAAGCCCAAATAGCTTTAAAGTGAAGGTAATTATAAGTAAATGACATGATTTCCAAGCCTGAGAACTCATCAGATCAAGCAATTAACGCAAATGGTAATAAGCATTCTCAGAATTGATAGTTCTTCAGTTTGGTTCATCTTATGACCCTCTACCAATTCTCTAATCTTTCTAAAGAGCTAATAGTATCAAAGTGAAGGAAATTGAAAGAAAATTAGAAGATTGCAAGCACGTGAACTCCCACGATCAAGTAATTAACCCAAATTAGGATAAACACTCTTATAATGGAAGGTTCTCCACTTAGAAAGATGATATGGCTCTCAACCTTTGGTCTACTATTTTTCAAGCCCAAATAGCTTTAAAGTGAAGGTAATTATAAGTAAATGACATGATTTCCAAGCCCGTGAACTCCCAAGATCAAGCAATTAACCCAAATGGAACGAATCATTCTCAGATTGGAAGTTCTTCCCTTTGGTTCATCTTATGACCCTCTACCACTTCTCTAATCTTTCTAAAGAGCTAATAGGATAACGATGAAGGTAATTGAAAGAAAACTAGAGGATTGCAAGCACGTGAACTCCCACGATCAAGTAATTAACCCAAATTAGGATAAACACTCTTATAATGGAAGGTTCTCCACTTAGAAAGATGATATGGCTCTCAACCTTTGGTCTACTATTTTTCAAGCCCAAATAGCTTTAAAGTGAAGGTAATTATAAGTAAATGACATGATTTCCAAGCCTGTGAACTCCTCAGATCAAGCAAATAAAGCAAATGGTAATAAGCATTCTCAGAATTGATAGTTCTTCAGTTTGGTTCATCTTATGACCCTCTACCAATTCTCTAATCTTTCTAAAGAGCTAATAGTATCAAAGTGAAGGAAATTGAAAGAAAATTAGAAGATTGCAAGCACGTGAACTCCCACGATCAAGTAATTAACCCAAATTAGGATAAACACTCTTATAATGGAAGGTTCTCCACTTAGAAAGATGATATGGCTCTCAAACTTTGGTCTACTATTTTTCAAGCCCAAATAGCTTTAAAGTGAAGGTAATTATAAGTAAATGACATGATTTCCAAGCCTATGAACTCCCAAGATCAAGCAATTAACGCAAATGGTAATAAGCATTCTCAGAATTGATAGTTCTTCCCTTTGGTTCATCTTATGACCCTCTACCAATTCTCTAATCTTTCTAAAGAGCTAATAGTATCAAAGTGAAGGAAATTGAAAGAAAATTAGAAGATTGCAAGCACGTGAACTCCCACGATCAAGTAATTAACCCAAATTAGGATAAACACTCTTATAATGGAAGGTTCTCCACTTAGAAAGATGATATGGCTCTCAACCTTTGGTCTACTTTTTTCAAGCCCAAATAGCTTTAAAGTGAAGGTAATTATAAGTAAATGACATGATTTCCAAGCCTATGAACTCCTCAGATCAAGCAATTAACGCAAATGGTAATAAGCATTCTCAGAATTGATAGTTCTTCAGTTTGGTTCATCTTATGACCCTCTACCAATTCTCTAATCTTTCTAAAGAGCTAATAGTATCAAAGTGAAGGAAATTGAAAGAAAATTAGAAGATTGCAAGCACGTGAACTCCCACGATCAAGTAATTAACCCAAATTAGGATAAACACTCTTATAATGGAAGGTTCTCCACTTAGAAAGATGATATGGCTCTCAACCTTTGGTCTACTATTTTTCAAGCCCAAATAGCTTTAAAGTGAAGGTAATTATAAGTAAATGACATGATTTCCAAGCCCGTGAACTCCCAAGATCAAGCAATTAACCCAAATGGAACGAATCATTCTCAGATTGGAAGTTCTTCCCTTTGGTTCATCTTATGACCCTCTACCACTTCTCTAATCTTTCTAAAGAGCTAATAGGATAACGATGAAGGTAATTGAAAGAAAACTAGAGGATTGCAAGCACGTGAACTCCCACGATCAAGTAATTAACCCAAATTAGGATAAACACTCTTATAATGGAAGGTTCTCCACTTAGAAAGATGATATGGCTCTCAACCTTTGGTCTACTATTTTTCAAGCCCAAATAGCTTTAAAGTGAAGGTAATTATAAGTAAATGACATGATTTCCAAGCCTATGAACTCCTCAAGATCAAGCAATTAACGCAAATGGTAATAAGCATTCTCAGAATTGATAGTTCTTCAGTTTGGTTCATCTTATGACCCTCTACCAATTCTCTAATCTTTCTAAAGAGCTAATAGTATCAAAGTGAAGGAAATTGAAAGAAAATTAGAAGATTGCAAGCACGTGAACTCCCACGATCAAGTAATTAACCCAAATTAGGATAAACACTCTTATAATGGAAGGTTCTCCACTTAGAAAATGATATGGCTCTCAAACTTTGGTCTACTATTTTTCAAGCCCAAATAGCTTTAAAGTGAAGGTAATTATAAGTAAATGACATGATTTCCAAGCCCGTGAACTCCCAAGATCAAGCAATTAACGCAAATGGAACTAAGCGTTCTCAGAATTGATAGTTCTTCAGTTTGGTTCTTCTTACTACCCTCTACCACTTCTCTAATCTTTCTAAAGAGCTAATAATGATGAAGGTAATTGAAAGAAAACTAGAGGATTGCAAGAACGTGAACTCCCACGATCAAGTAATTAACCCAAATTAGGATAAACATTCTTATAATGGAAGGTTCTCCACTTAGAAAGATGATATGGCTCTCAACCTTTGGTCTACTTTTTTCAAGCCCAAATAGCTTTAAAGTGAAGGTAATTATAAGTAAATGACATGATTTCCAAGCCTATGAACTCCTCAGATCAAGCAATTAACGCAAATGGTAATAAGCATTCTCAGAATTGATAGTTCTTCAGTTTGGTTCATCTTATGACCCTCTACCAATTCTCTAATCTTTCTAAAGAGCTAATAGTATCAAAGTGAAGGAAATTGAAAGAAAATTAGAAGATTGCAAGCACGTGAACTCCCACGATCAAGTAATTAACCCAAATTAGGATAAACACTCTTATAATGGAAGGTTCTCCACTTAGAAAGATGATATGGCTCTCAACCTTTGGTCTACTAATTTTCAAGCCCAAATAGCTTTAAAGTGAAGGTAATTATAAGTAAATGACATGATTTCCAAGCCCGGGAACTCCCAAGATCAAGCAATTAACCCAAATGGAACGAATCATTCTCAGATTGGAAGTTCTTCCCTTTGGTTCATCTTATGACCCTCTACCACTTCTCTAATCTTTCTAAAGAGCTAATAGGATAACGATGAAGGTAATTGAAAGAAAACTAGAGGATTGCAAGCACGTGAACTCCCACGATCAAGTAATTAACCCAAATTAGGATAAACACTCTTATAATGGAAGGTTCTCCACTTAGAAAGATGATATGGCTCTCAACCTTTGGTCTACTATTTTTCAAGCCCAAATAGCTTTAAAGTGAAGGTAATTATAAGTAAATGACATGATTTCCAAGCCCGTGAACTCCCAAGATCAAGCAATTAACCCAAATGGAACGAATCATTCTCAGATTGGAAGTTCTTCCCTTTGGTTCATCTTATGACCCTCTACCACTTTATCTAATCTTTCTAAAGAGCTAATAGGATAACGATGAAGGTAATTGAAAGAAAACTAGAGGATTGCAAGCACGTGAACTCCCACGATCAAGTAATTAACCCAAATTAGGATAAACACTCTTATAATGGAAGGTTCTCCACTTAGAAAGATGATATGGCTCTCAACCTTTGGTCTACTATTTTTCAAGCCCAAATAGCTTTAAAGTGAAGGTAATTATAAGTAAATGACATGATTTCCAAGCCTATGAACTCCTCAGATCAAGCAATTAACGCAAATGGTAATAAGCATTCTCAGAATTGATAGTTCTTCAGTTTGGTTCATCTTATGACCCTCTACCAATTCTCTAATCTTTCTAAAGAGCTAATAGTATCAAAGTGAAGGAAATTGAAAGAAAATTAGAAGATTGCAAGCACGTGAACTCCCACGATCAAGTAATTAACCCAAATTAGGATAAACACTCTTATAATGGAAGGTTCTCCACTTAGAAAATGATATGGCTCTCAAACTTTGGTCTACTATTTTTCAAGCCCAAATAGCTTTAAAGTGAAGGTAATTATAAGTAAATGACATGATTTCCAAGCCTCTGAACTCCTCAGATCAAGCAATTAACGCAAATGGTAATAAGCATTCTCAGAATTGATAGTTCTTCAGTTTGGTTCATCTTATGACCCTCTACCAATTCTCTAATCTTTCTAAAGAGCTAATAGTATCAAAGTGAAGGAAATTGAAAGAAAATTAGAAGATTGCAAGCACGTGAACTCCCACGATCAAGTAATTAACCCAAATTAGGATAAACACTCTTATAATGGAAGGTTCTCCACTTAGAAAGATGATATGGCTCTCAACCTTTGGTCTACTATTTTTCAAGCCCAAATAGCTTTAAAGTGAAGGTAATTATAAGTAAATGACATGATTTCCAAGCCCGTGAACTCCCAAGATCAAGCAATTAACCCAAATGGAACGAATCATTCTCAGATTGGAAGTTCTTCCCTTTGGTTCATCTTATGACCCTCTACCACTTCTCTAATCTTTCTAAAGAGCTAATAGGATAACGATGAAGGTAATTGAAAGAAAACTAGAGGATTGCAAGCACGTGAACTCCCACGATCAAGTAATTAACCCAAATTAGGATAAACACTCTTATAATGGAAGGTTCTCCACTTAGAAAGATGATATGGCTCTCAACCTTTGGTCTACTATTTTTCAAGCCCAAATAGCTTTAAAGTGAAGGTAATTATAAGTAAATGACATGATTTCCAAGCCTCCCATGAACTCCTCAAGATCAAGCAATTAACGCAAATGGTAATAAGCATTCTCAGAATTGAAGTTCTTCCCTTTGGTTCATCTTATGACCCTCTACCAATTCTCTAATCTTTCTAAAGAGCTAATAGTATCAAAGTGAAGGAAATTGAAAGAAAATTAGAAGATTGCAAGCACGTGAACTCCCACGATCAAGTAATTAACCCAAATTAGGATAAACACTCTTATAATGGAAGGTTCTCCACTTAGAAAGATGATATGGCTCTCAACCTTTGGTCTACTTTTTTTCAAGCCCAAATAGCTTTAAAGTGAAGGTAATTATAAGTAAATGACATGATTTCCAAGCCTATGAACTCCTCAGATCAAGCAATTAACGCAAATGGTAATAAGCATTCTCAGAATTGATAGTTCTTCAGTTTGGTTCATCTTATGACCCTCTACCAATTCTCTAATCTTTCTAAAGAGCTAATAGTATCAAAGTGAAGGAAATTGAAAGAAAATTAGAAGATTGCAAGCACGTGAACTCCCACGATCAAGTAATTAACCCAAATTAGGATAAACACTCTTATAATGGAAGGTTCTCCACTTAGAAAATGATATGGCTCTCAAACTTTGGTCTACTATTTTTCAAGCCCAAATAGCTTTAAAGTGAAGGTAATTATAAGTAAATGACATGATTTCCAAGCCCGTGAACTCCCAAGATCAAGCAATTAACCCAAATGGAACGAATCATTCTCAGATGGAAGTTCTTCCCTTTGGTTCATCTTATGACCCTCTACCACTTCTCTAATCTTTCTAAAGAGCTAATAGGATAACGATGAAGGTAATTGAAAGAAAACTAGAGGATTGCAAGCACGTGAACTCCCACGATCAAGTAATTAACCCAAATTAGGATAAACACTCTTATAATGGAAGGTTCTCCACTTAGAAAGATGATATGGCTCTCAACCTTTGGTCTACTATTTTTCAAGCCCAAATAGCTTTAAAGTGAAGGTAATTATAAGTAAATGACATGATTTCCAAGCCTATGAACTCCTCAGATCAAGCAATTAACGCAAATGGTAATAAGCATTCTCAGAATTGATAGTTCTTCAGTTTGGTTCATCTTATGACCCTCTACCAATTCTCTAATCTTTCTAAAGAGCTAATAGTATCAAAGTGAAGGAAATTGAAAGAAAATTAGAAGATTGCAAGCACGTGAACTCCCACGATCAAGTAATTAACCCAAATTAGGATAAACACTCTTATAATGGAAGGTTCTCCACTTAGAAAATGATATGGCTCTCAAACTTTGGTCTACTATTTTTCAAGCCCAAATAGCTTTAAAGTGAAGGTAATTATAAGTAAATGACATGATTTCCAAGCCCGTGAACTCCCAAGATCAAGCAATTAACCCAAATGGAACGAATCATTCTCAGATTGGAAGTTCTTCCCTTTGGTTCATCTTATGACCCTCTACCACTTCTCTAATCTTTCTAAAGAGCTAATAGGATAACGATGAAGGTAATTGAAAGAAAACTAGAGGATTGCAAGCACGTGAACTCCCACGATCAAGTAATTAACCCAAATTAGGATAAACACTCTTATAATGGAAGGTTCTCCACTTAGAAAGATGATATGGCTCTCAACCTTTGGTCTACTTTTTTTCAAGCCCAAATAGCTTTAAAGTGAAGGTAATTATAAGTAAATGACATGATTTCCAAGCCTATGAACTCCTCAGATCAAGCAATTAACGCAAATGGTAATAAGCATTCTCAGAATTGATAGTTCTTCAGTTTGGTTCATCTTATGACCCTCTACCAATTCTCTAATCTTTCTAAAGAGCTAATAGTATCAAAGTGAAGGAAATTGAAAGAAAATTAGAAGATTGCAAGCACGTGAACTCCCACGATCAAGTAATTAACCCAAATTAGGATAAACACTCTTATAATGGAAGGTTCTCCACTTAGAAAATGATATGGCTCTCAAACTTTGGTCTACTATTTTTCAAGCCCAAATAGCTTTAAAGTGAAGGTAATTATAAGTAAATGACATGATTTCCAAGCCCGTGAACTCCCAAGATCAAGCAATTAACCCAAATGGAACGAATCATTCTCAGATTGGAAGTTCTTCCCTTTGGTTCATCTTATGACCCTCTACCACTTCTCTAATCTTTCTAAAGAGCTAATAGGATAACGATGAAGGTAATTGAAAGAAAACTAGAGGATTGCAAGCACGTGAACTCCCACGATCAAGTAATTAACCCAAATTAGGATAAACACTCTTATAATGGAAGGTTCTCCACTTAGAAAGATGATATGGCTCTCAACCTTTGGTCTACTATTTTTCAAGCCCAAATAGCTTTAAAGTGAAGGTAATTATAAGTAAATGACATGATTTCCAAGCCCGTGAACTCCCAAGATCAAGCAATTAACCAAATGGTAATAATCATTCTCAGATTGGAAGTTCTTCCCTTTGGTTCATCTTATGACCCTCTACCAATTCTCTAATCTTTCTAAAGAGCTAATAGTATCAAAGTGAAGGAAATTGAAAGAAAATTAGAAGATTGCAAGCACGTGAACTCCCACGATCAAGTAATTAACCCAAATTAGGATAAACACTCTTATAATGGAAGGTTCTCCACTTAGAAAGATGATATGGCTCTCAACCTTTGGTCTACTTTTTTTCAAGCCCAAATAGCTTTAAAGTGAAGGTAATTATAAGTAAATGACATGATTTCCAAGCCTATGAACTCCTCAGATCAAGCAATTAACGCAAATGGTAATAAGCATTCTCAGAATTGATAGTTCTTCAGTTTGGTTCATCTTATGACCCTCTACCAATTCTCTAATCTTTCTAAAGAGCTAATAGTATCAAAGTGAAGGAAATTGAAAGAAAATTAGAAGATTGCAAGCACGTGAACTCCCACGATCAAGTAATTAACCCAAATTAGGATAAACACTCTTATAATGGAAGGTTCTCCACTTAGAAAATGATATGGCTCTCAAACTTTGGTCTACTATTTTTCAAGCCCAAATAGCTTTAAAGTGAAGGTAATTATAAGTAAATGACATGATTTCCAAGCCCGTGAACTCCCAAGATCAAGCAATTAACCCAAATGGAACGAATCATTCTCAGATTGGAAGTTCTTCCCTTTGGTTCATCTTATGACCCTCTACCAATTCTCTAATCTTTCTAAAGAGCTAATAGTATCAAAGTGAAGGAAATTGAAAGAAAATTAGAAGATTGCAAGCACGTGAACTCCACCACGATCAAGTAATTAACCCAAATTAGGATAAACACTCTTATAATGGAAGGTTCTCCACTTAGAAAGATGATATGGCTCTCAACCTTTGGTCTACTTTTTTTCAAGCCCAAATAGCTTTAAAGTGAAGGTAATTATAAGTAAATGACATGATTTCCAAGCCTATGAACTCCCAAGATCAAGCAATTAACGCAAATGGTAATAAGCATTCTCAGAATTGATAGTTCTTCAGTTTGGTTCATCTTATGACCCTCTACCAATTCTCTAATCTTTCTAAAGAGCTAATAGTATCAAAGTGAAGGAAATTGAAAGAAAATTAGAAGATTGCAAGCACGTGAACTCCCACGATCAAGTAATTAACCCAAATTAGGATAAACACTCTTATAATGGAAGGTTCTCCACTTAGAAAATGATATGGCTCTCAAACTTTGGTCTACTATTTTTCAAGCCCAAATAGCTTTAAAGTGAAGGTAATTATAAGTAAATGACATGATTTCCAAGCCCGTGAACTCCCAAGATCAAGCAATTAACCCAAATGGAACGAATCATTCTCAGATTGGAAGTTCTTCCCTTTGGTTCATCTTATGACCCTCTACCACTTCTCTAATCTTTCTAAAGAGCTAATAGGATAACGATGAAGGTAATTGAAAGAAAACTAGAGGATTGCAAGCACGTGAACTCCCACGATCAAGTAATTAACCCAAATTAGGATAAACACTCTTATAATGGAAGGTTCTCCACTTAGAAAGATGATATGGCTCTCAACCTTTGGTCTACTATTTTTCAAGCCCAAATAGCTTTAAAGTGAAGGTAATTATAAGTAAATGACATGATTTCCAAGCCTATGAACTCCTCAGATCAAGCAATTAACGCAAATGGTAATAAGCATTCTCAGAATTGATAGTTCTTCAGTTTGGTTCATCTTATGACCCTCTACCAATTCTCTAATCTTTCTAAAGAGCTAATAGTATCAAAGTGAAGGAAATTGAAAGAAAATTAGAAGATTGCAAGCACGTGAACTCCCACGATCAAGTAATTAACCCAAATTAGGATAAACACTCTTATAATGGAAGGTTCTCCACTTAGAAAGATGATATGGCTCTCAAACTTTGGTCTACTATTTTTCAAGCCCAAATAGCTTTAAAGTGAAGGTAATTATAAGTAAATGACATGATTTCCAAGCCCGTGAACTCCCAAGATCAAGCAATTAACCCAAATGGAACGAATCATTCTCAGATTGGAAGTTCTTCCCTTTGGTTCATCTTATGACCCTCTACCACTTCTCTAATCTTTCTAAAGAGCTAATAGGATAATGATGAAGGTAATTGAAAGAAAACTAGAAGATTGCAAGCACGTGAACTCCCACGATCAAGTAATTAACCCAAATTAGGATAAACACTCTTATAATGGAAGGTTCTCCACTTAGAAAGATGATATGGCTCTCAACCTTTGGTCTACTTTTTTTCAAGCCCAAATAGCTTTAAAGTGAAGGTAATTATAAGTAAATGACATGATTTCCAAGCCTATGAACTCCTCAGATCAAGCAATTAACGCAAATGGTAATAAGCATTCTCAGAATTGATAGTTCTTCAGTTTGGTTCATCTTATGACCCTCTACCAATTCTCTAATCTTTCTAAAGAGCTAATAGTATCAAAGTGAAGGAAATTGAAAGAAAATTAGAAGATTGCAAGCACGTGAACTCCCACGATCAAGTAATTAACCCAAATTAGGATAAACACTCTTATAATGGAAGGTTCTCCACTTAGAAAGATGATATGGCTCTCAACCTTTGGTCTACTATTTTTCAAGCCCAAATAGCTTTAAAGTGAAGGTAATTATAAGTAAATGACATGATTTCCAAGCCCGTGAACTCCCAAGATCAAGCAATTAACCCAAATGGAACGAATCATTCTCAGATTGGAAGTTCTTCCCTTTGGTTCATCTTATGACCCTCTACCACTTCTCTAATCTTTCTAAAGAGCTAATAGGATAACGATGAAGGTAATTGAAAGAAAACTAGAGGATTGCAAGCACGTGAACTCCCACGATCAAGTAATTAACCCAAATTAGGATAAACACTCTTATAATGGAAGGTTCTCCACTTAGAAAGATGATATGGCTCTCAACCTTTGGTCTACTATTTTTCAAGCCCAAATAGCTTTAAAGTGAAGGTAATTATAAGTAAATGACATGATTTCCAAGCCTATGAACTCCTCAAGATCAAGCAATTAACGCAAATGGTAATAAGCATTCTCAGAATTGATAGTTCTTCAGTTTGGTTCATCTTATGACCCTCTACCAATTCTCTAATCTTTCTAAAGAGCTAATAGTATCAAAGTGAAGGAAATTGAAAGAAAATTAGAAGATTGCAAGCACGTGAACTCCCACGATCAAGTAATTAACCCAAATTAGGATAAACACTCTTATAATGGAAGGTTCTCCACTTAGAAAATGATATGGCTCTCAACCTTTGGTCTACTATTTTTCAAGCCCAAATAGCTTTAAAGTGAAGGTAATTATAAGTAAATGACATGATTTCCAAGCCCGTGAACTCCCAAGATCAAGCAATTAACCCAAATGGAACGAATCATTCTCAGATTGGAAGTTCTTCCCTTTGGTTCATCTTATGACCCTCTACCACTTCTCTAATCTTTCTAAAGAGCTAATAGGATAACGATGAAGGTAATTGAAAGAAAACTAGAGGATTGCAAGCACGTGAACTCCCACGATCAAGTAATTAACCCAAATTAGGATAAACACTCTTATAATGGAAGGTTCTCCACTTAGAAAGATGATATGGCTCTCAACCTTTGGTCTACTATTTTTCAAGCCCAAATAGCTTTAAAGTGAAGGTAATTATAAGTAAATGACATGATTTCCAAGCCTATGAACTCCTCAGATCAAGCAATTAACGCAAATGGTAATAAGCATTCTCAGAATTGATAGTTCTTCAGTTTGGTTCATCTTATGACCCTCTACCAATTCTCTAATCTTTCTAAAGAGCTAATAGTATCAAAGTGAAGGAAATTGAAAGAAAATTAGAAGATTGCAAGCACGTGAACTCCCACGATCAAGTAATTAACCCAAATTAGGATAAACACTCTTATAATGGAAGGTTCTCCACTTAGAAAGATGATATGGCTCTCAAACTTTGGTCTACTATTTTTCAAGCCCAAATAGCTTTAAAGTGAAGGTAATTATAAGTAAATGACATGATTTCCAAGCCTATGAACTCCTCAGATCAAGCAATTAACGCAAATGGTAATAAGCATTCTCAGAATTGATAGTTCTTCAGTTTGGTTCATCTTATGACCCTCTACCAATTCTCTAATCTTTCTAAAGAGCTAATAGTATCAAAGTGAAGGAAATTGAAAGAAAATTAGAAGATTGCAAGCACGTGAACTCCCACGATCAAGTAATTAACCCAAATTAGGATAAACACTCTTATAATGGAAGGTTCTCCACTTAGAAAGATGATATGGCTCTCAAACTTTGGTCTACTATTTTTCAAGCCCAAATAGCTTTAAAGTGAAGGTAATTATAAGTAAATGACATGATTTCCAAGCCCGTGAACTCCCAAGATCAAGCAATTAACCCAAATGGAACGAATCATTCTCAGATTGGAAGTTCTTCCCTTTGGTTCATCTTATGACCCTCTACCACTTCTCTAATCTTTCTAAAGAGCTAATAGGATAACGATGAAGGTAATTGAAAGAAAACTAGAGGATTGCAAGCACGTGAACTCCCACGATCAAGTAATTAACCCAAATTAGGATAAACACTCTTATAATGGAAGGTTCTCCACTTAGAAAGATGATATGGCTCTCAACCTTTGGTCTACTATTTTTCAAGCCCAAATAGCTTTAAAGTGAAGGTAATTATAAGTAAATGACATGATTTCCAAGCCTATGAACTCCTCAAGATCAAGCAATTAACGCAAATGGTAATAAGCATTCTCAGAATTGATAGTTCTTCAGTTTGGTTCATCTTATGACCCTCTACCAATTCTCTAATCTTTCTAAAGAGCTAATAGTATCAAAGTGAAGGAAATTGAAAGAAAATTAGAAGATTGCAAGCACGTGAACTCCCACGATCAAGTAATTAACCCAAATTAGGATAAACACTCTTATAATGGAAGGTTCTCCACTTAGAAAGATGATATGGCTCTCAACCTTTGGTCTACTATTTTTCAAGCCCAAATAGCTTTAAAGTGAAGGTAATTATAAGTAAATGACATGATTTCCAAGCCCGTGAACTCCCAAGATCAAGCAATTAACCCAAATGGAACGAATCATTCTCAGATTGGAAGTTCTTCCCTTTGGTTCATCTTATGACCCTCTACCACTTCTCTAATCTTTCTAAAGAGCTAATAGGATAACGATGAAGGTAATTGAAAGAAAACTAGAGGATTGCAAGCACGTGAACTCCCACGATCAAGTAATTAACCCAAATTAGGATAAACACTCTTATAATGGAAGGTTCTCCACTTAGAAAGATGATATGGCTCTCAACCTTTGGTCTACTATTTTTCAAGCCCAAATAGCTTTAAAGTGAAGGTAATTATAAGTAAATGACATGATTTCCAAGCCTATGAACTCCTCAAGATCAAGCAATTAACGCAAATGGTAATAAGCATTCTCAGAATTGATAGTTCTTCAGTTTGGTTCATCTTATGACCCTCTACCAATTCTCTAATCTTTCTAAAGAGCTAATAGTATCAAAGTGAAGGAAATTGAAAGAAAATTAGAAGATTGCAAGCACGTGAACTCCCACGATCAAGTAATTAACCCAAATTAGGATAAACACTCTTATAATGGAAGGTTCTCCACTTAGAAAGATGATATGGCTCTCAAACTTTGGTCTACTATTTTTCAAGCCCAAATAGCTTTAAAGTGAAGGTAATTATAAGTAAATGACATGATTTCCAAGCCTATGAACTCCTCAGATCAAGCAATTAACGCAAATGGTAATAAGCATTCTCAGAATTGATAGTTCTTCAGTTTGGTTCATCTTATGACCCTCTACCAATTCTCTAATCTTTCTAAAGAGCTAATAGTATCAAAGTGAAGGAAATTGAAAGAAAATTAGAAGATTGCAAGCACGTGAACTCCCACGATCAAGTAATTAACCCAAATTAGGATAAACACTCTTATAATGGAAGGTTCTCCACTTAGAAAGATGATATGGCTCTCAACCTTTGGTCTACTATTTTTCAAGCCCAAATAGCTTTAAAGTGAAGGTAATTATAAGTAAATGACATGATTTCCAAGCCCGTGAACTCCCAAGATCAAGCAATTAACCCAAATGGAACGAATCATTCTCAGATTGGAAGTTCTTCCCTTTGGTTCATCTTATGACCCTCTACCACTTCTCTAATCTTTCTAAAGAGCTAATAGGATAACGATGAAGGTAATTGAAAGAAAACTAGAGGATTGCAAGCACGTGAACTCCCACGATCAAGTAATTAACCCAAATTAGGATAAACACTCTTATAATGGAAGGTTCTCCACTTGGAAAGATGATATGGCTCTCAACCTTTGGTCTACTATTTTTCAAGCCCAAATAGCTTTAAAGTGAAGTAAATTATAAGTAAATGACATGATATCCAAGGCCGTGAACTCCCAAGATCAAGCAATTAACCCAAATGGTAATAAGCATTCTCAGAATTGATAGTTCTTCAGTTTGGTTCATCTTATGACCCTCTACCAATTCTCTAATCTTTCTAAAGAGCTAATAGTATCAAAGTGAAGGAAATTGAAAGAAAATTAGAAGATTGCAAGCACGTGAACTCCCACGATCAAGTAATTAACCCAAATTAGGATAAACACTCTTATAATGGAAGGTTCTCCACTTAGAAAATGATATGGCTCTCAAACTTTGGTCTACTATTTTTCAAGCCCAAATAGCTTTAAAGTGAAGGTAATTATAAGTAAATGACATGATTTCCAAGCCCGTGAACTCCCAAGATCAAGCAATTAACCCAAATGGTAATAAGCATTCTCAGATTGGAAGTTCTTCCCTTTGGTTCATCTTATGACCCTCTACCACTTCTCTAATCTTTCTAAAGAGCTAATAGGATCAAAGTGAAGGTAATTGAAAGAAAATTAGAAGATTGCAAGCACGTGAACTCCCACGATCAAGTAATTAACCCAAATTAGGATAAACACTCTTATAATGGAAGGTTCTCCACTTAGAAAGATGATATGGCTCTCAACCTTTGGTCTACTATTTTTCAAGCCCAAATAGCTTTAAAGTGAAGGTAATTATAAGTAAATGACATGATTTCCAAGCCTATGAACTCCTCAAGATCAAGCAATTAACGCAAATGGTAATAAGCATTCTCAGAATTGATAGTTCTTCCTTTGGTTCATCTTATGACCCTCTACCAATTCTCTAATCTTTCTAAAGAGCTAATAGTATCAAAGTGAAGGAAATTGAAAGAAAATTAGAAGATTGCAAGCACGTGAACTCCCACGATCAAGTAATTAACCCAAATTAGGATAAACACTCTTATAATGGAAGGTTCTCCACTTAGAAAATGATATGGCTCTCAAACTTTGGTCTACTATTTTTCAAGCCCAAATAGCTTTAAAGTGAAGGTAATTATAAGTAAATGACATGATTTCCAAGCCCGTGAACTCCCAAGATCAAGCAATTAACCCAAATGGAACGAATCATTCTCAGATTGGAAGTTCTTCCCTTTGGTTCATCTTATGACCCTCTACCACTTCTCTAATCTTTCTAAAGAGCTAATAGGATAAAGATGAAGGTAATTGAAAGAAAACTAGAGGATTGCAAGCACGTGAACTCCCACGATCAAGTAATTAACCCAAATTAGGATAAACACTCTTATAATGGAAGGTTCTCCACTTAGAAAGATGATATGGCTCTCAACCTTTGTTCTACTTTTTTTTCAAGCCCAAATAGCTTTAAAGTGAAGGTAATTATAAGTAAATGACATGATTTCCAAGCCTATGAACTCCTCAAGATCAAGCAATTAACGCAAATGGTAATAAGCATTCTCAGAATTGATAGTTCTTCAGTTTGGTTCATCTTATGACCCTCTACCAATTCTCTAATCTTTCTAAAGAGCTAATAGTATCAAAGTGAAGGAAATTGAAAGAAAATTAGAAGATTGCAAGCACGTGAACTCCCACGATCAAGTAATTAACCCAAATTAGGATAAACACTCTTATAATGGAAGGTTCTCCACTTAGAAAGATGATATGGCTCTCAACCTTTGGTCTACTATTTTTCAAGCCCAAATAGCTTTAAAGTGAAGGTAATTATAAGTAAATGACATGATTTCCAAGCCTATGAACTCCTCAGATCAAGCAATTAACGCAAATGGTAATAAGCATTCTCAGAATTGATAGTTCTTCAGTTTGGTTCATCTTATGACCCTCTACCAATTCTCTAATCTTTCTAAAGAGCTAATAGTATCAAAGTGAAGGAAATTGAAAGAAAATTAGAAGATTGCAAGCACGTGAACTCCCACGATCAAGTAATTAACCCAAATTAGGATAAACACTCTTATAATGGAAGGTTCTCCACTTAGAAAATGATATGGCTCTCAAACTTTGGTCTACTATTTTTCAAGCCCAAATAGCTTTAAAGTGAAGGTAATTATAAGTAAATGACATGATTTCCAAGCCCGTGAACTCCCAAGATCAAGCAATTAACCCAAATGGAACGAATCATTCTCAGATTGGAAGTTCTTCCCTTTGGTTCATCTTATGACCCTCTACCACTTCTCTAATCTTTCTAAAGAGCTAATAGGATAACGATGAAGGTAATTGAAAGAAAACTAGAGGATTGCAAGCACGTGAACTCCCACGATCAAGTAATTAACCCAAATTAGGATAAACACTCTTATAATGGAAGGTTCTCCACTTAGAAAGATGATATGGCTCTCAACCTTTGGTCTACTATTTTTCAAGCCCAAATAGCTTTAAAGTGAAGGTAATTATAAGTAAATGACATGATTTCCAAGCCCGTGAACTCCCAAGATCAAGCAATTAACCCAAATGGAACGAATCATTCTCAGATTGGAAGTTCTTCCCTTTGGTTCATCTTATGACCCTCTACCACTTCTCTAATCTTTCTAAAGAGCTAATAGGATAAAATGAAGGTAATTGAAAGAAAACTAGAGGATTGCAAGCACGTGAACTCCCACGATCAAGTAATTAACCCAAATTAGGATAAACACTCTTATAATGGAAGGTTCTCCACTTAGAAAGATGATATGGCTCTCAACCTTTGGTCTACTTTTTTTCAAGCCCAAATAGCTTTAAAGTGAAGGTAATTATAAGTAAATGACATGATTTCCAAGCCTATGAACTCCCAAGATCAAGCAATTAACGCAAATGGTAATAAGCATTCTCAGAATTGATAGTTCTTCAGTTTGGTTCATCTTATGACCCTCTACCAATTCTCTAATCTTTCTAAAGAGCTAATAGTATCAAAGTGAAGGAAATTGAAAGAAAATTAGAAGATTGCAAGCACGTGAACTCCCACGATCAAGTAATTAACCCAAATTAGGATAAACACTCTTATAATGGAAGGTTCTCCACTTAGAAAATGATATGGCTCTCAAACTTTGGTCTACTATTTTTCAAGCCCAAATAGCTTTAAAGTGAAGGTAATTATAAGTAAATGACATGATTTCCAAGCCCGTGAACTCCCAAGATCAAGCAATTAACCCAAATGGAACGAATCATTCTCAGATTGGAAGTTCTTCCCTTTGGTTCATCTTATGACCCTCTACCACTTCTCTAATCTTTCTAAAGAGCTAATAGGATAAATGAAGGTAATTGAAAGAAAACTAGAGGATTGCAAGCACGTGAACTCCCACGATCAAGTAATTAACCCAAATTAGGATAAACACTCTTATAATGGAAGGTTCTCCACTTAGAAAGATGATATGGCTCTCAACCTTTGGTCTACTATTTTTCAAGCCCAAATAGCTTTAAAGTGAAGGTAATTATAAGTAAATGACATGATTTCCAAGCCTATGAACTCCCAAGATCAAGCAATTAACGCAAATGGTAATAAGCATTCTCAGAATTGATAGTTCTTCAGTTTGGTTCATCTTATGACCCTCTACCAATTCTCTAATCTTTCTAAAGAGCTAATAGTATCAAAGTGAAGGAAATTGAAAGAAAATTAGAAGATTGCAAGCACGTGAACTCCCACGATCAAGTAATTAACCCAAATTAGGATAAACACTCTTATAATGGAAGGTTCTCCACTTAGAAAGATGATATGGCTCTCAACCTTTGGTCTACTATTTTTCAAGCCCAAATAGCTTTAAAGTGAAGGTAATTATAAGTAAATGACATGATTTCCAAGCCCGTGAACTCCCAAGATCAAGCAATTAACCCAAATGGTATGAAGCATTCTCAGAATTGATAGTTCTTCCCTTTGGTTCATCTTATGACCCTCTACCACTTCTCTAATCTTTCTAAAGAGCTAATAGTATCAAAGTGAAGGAAATTGAAAGAAAATTAGAAGATTGCAAGCACGTGAACTCCCACGATCAAGTAATTAACCCAAATTAGGATAAACACTCTTATAATGGAAGGTTCTCCACTTAGAAAGATCATATGGCTCTCAACCTTTGGTCTACTACTTTCCAAGCTCAAATAGCATGAAAGTGATTACAAGTAAACGGCATGATTGCCAATCCCATGAACTCCACAGATCAAGCAATTAATCCAAATGGAAAGAAGCATTCTCAGAATTGATAGTTCTTTCTTTTGGTTCATCTCATGACCCTGTACCATTTCTCTAATCTTTCTAAAGAGCTAATAGGATTAAGGTGAAGTTAATGGAAAGAAAATTAGAAGATAGCAAGCACGTGAACTCCCATGATCAAGTAATTAACCCAAATTGGGATAAACTGTCTTATAATGGAAGATTCTTCACTTAGAAAGATCATAAGGCTCTCAACCTTTGGTCTACTATTTTTCAAGCCCAAATAGCTTTAAAGTGAAGGTAATTATAAGTAAATGACATGATTTCCAAGCCCGTGAACTCCCAAGATCAAGCAATTAACCCAAATGGAACGAATCATTCTCAGATTGGAAGTTCTTCCCTTTGGTTCCTCTTATGACCGTCTACCACTTCTCTAATCTTTCTAAAGAGCTAATAGGATACGATGAAGGTAATTGAAAGAAAGTTAGAGGATTGCAAGCACGTGAACTCCCACGATCAAGTAATTAACCCAAATTAGGATAAACACTCTTATAATGGAAGGTTCTCCACTTAGAAAATGATATGGCTCTCAAACTTTGGTCTACTATTTTTCAAGCCCAAATAGCTTTAAAGTGAAGGTAATTATAAGTAAATGACATGATTTCCAAGCCTATGAACTCCCGAGATCAAGCAATTAACTCAAATGCTAAGAAGCATTCTCAAAATTGATAATTCTTCCCTTTGGTTCATCTTATGACCCTCTACAATTTCTCTAATCTTTCTAAAGAGCTAATAGTATCAAAGTGAAGGAAATTGAAAGAAAATTAGAGAATTGCAAGCACGTGAACTCCTACGATGAAGTAATTAACCCAAATTAGGATAAACACTCTTATAATGGAAGGTTCTCCACTTAGAAAATGATATGGCTCTCAAACTTTGGTCTACTATTTTTCAAGCCCAAATAGCTTTAAAGTGAAGGTAATTATAAGTAAATGACATGATTTCCAAGCCCGTGAACTCCCAAGATCAAGCAATTAACCCAAATGGAACGAATCATTCTCAGATTGGAAGTTCTTCCCTTTGGTTCATCTTATGACCCTCTACCACTTCTCTAATCTTTCTAAAGAGCTAATAGGATAAAATGAAGGCAATTGAAAGAAAATTAGAGGATTGCAAGCACGTGAACTCCCACGATCAAGTAATTAACCCAAATTAGGATAAACACTCTTATAATGGAAGGTTCTCCACTTAGAAAGATGATATGGCTCTCAACCTTTGGTCTACTA